>CAXAJV010000001.1:57545837-58145837 GCA_963969225.1 Xylocopa violacea
GTTCGTTTCATGCGTTTATAAGACCACTGTTGCGCGATGCGCGGCGTGTAATGACCGACGTTCGTTCGGCGGCACCCGACGGCGGCCACAACGTTGTTCGTTTCATGCGTTTATAAGACCATTGTTGCGCGATGCGCGGCGGGTAATGACCGACGTTCGTTCGGCGGCACCCGACGGCGGCCATAACGTTGTTCGTTTCATGCGTTTATAAGACCATTGTTGCGCGATGCGCGGCGGGTAATGACCGACGTTCGTTCGGCGGCCCTCGACGGCGGCCATAACGTTGTTCGTTTCATGCGTTTATAAGACCATTGTTGCGCGATGCGCGGCGGGTAATGACCGACGTTCGTTCGGCGGCACCCGACGGCGGCCATAACGTTGTTCGTTTCATGCGTTTATAAGACCATTGTTGCGCGATGCGCCGCGGGTAATGACCGACGTTCGTTCGGCGGCACCCGACGGCGGCCATAACGTTGTTCGTTTCATGCGTTTAGAAGACCATTGTTGCGCGATGCGCGGCGGGTAATGACCGACGTTCGTTCGGCGGCACCCGACGGCGGCCATAACGTTGTTCGTTTCATGCGTTTAGAAGACCATTGTTGCGCGATGCGCGGCGGGTAATGACCGACGTTCGTTCGGCGGCACCCGACGGCGGCCATAACGTTGTTCGTTTCATGCGTTTATAAGACCATTGTTGCGCGATGCGCGGCGGGTAATGACCGACGTTCGTTCGGCGGCACCCGACGGCGGCCACAACGTTGTTCGTTTCATGCGTTTATAAGACCACTGTTGCGCGATGCGCGGCGTGTAATGACCGACGTTCGTTCGGCGGCACCCGACGGCGGCCACAACGTTGTTCGTTTCATGCGTTTATAAGACCATTGTTGCGCGATGCGCGGCGGGTAATGACCGACGTTCGTTCGGCGGCACCCGACGGCGGCCATAACGTTGTTCGTTTCATGCGTTTATAAGACCATTGTTGCGCGATGCGCGGCGGGTAATGACCGACGTTCGTTCGGCGGCCCTCGACGGCGGCCATAACGTTGTTCGTTTCATGCGTTTATAAGACCATTGTTGCGCGATGCGCGGCGGGTAATGACCGACGTTCGTTCGGCGGCACCCGACGGCGGCCATAACGTTGTTCGTTTCATGCGTTTATAAGACCATTGTTGCGCGATGCGCCGCGGGTAATGACCGACGTTCGTTCGGCGGCACCCGACGGCGGCCATAACGTTGTTCGTTTCATGCGTTTAGAAGACCATTGTTGCGCGATGCGCGGCGGGTAATGACCGACGTTCGTTCGGCGGCACCCGACGGCGGCCATAACGTTGTTCGTTTCATGCGTTTATAAGACCATTGTTGCGCGATGCGCGGCGGGTAATGACCGACGTTCGTTCGGCGGCACCCGACGGCGGCCATAACGTTGTTCGTTTCATGCGTTTATAAGACCATTGTTGCGCGATGCGCGGCGGGTAATGACCGACGTTCGTTCGGCGGCACCCGACGGCGGCCACAACGTTGTTCGTTTCAAGCGTTTATAAGACCATTGTTGCGCGATGCGCGGCGGGTAATGACCGACGTTCGTTCGGCGGCACCCGACGGCGGCCATAACGTTGTTCGTTTCATGCGTTTATAAGACCACTGTTGCGCGATGCGCGGCGTGTAATGACCGACGTTCGTTCGGCGGCACCCGACGGCGGCCATAACGTTGTTCGTTTCATGCGTTTATAAGACCATTGTTGCGCGATGCGCGGCGGGTAATGACCGACGTTCGTTCGGCGGCACCCGACGGCGGCCATAACGTTGTTCGTTTCATGCGTTTATAAGACCATTGTTGCGCGATGCGCGGCGGGTAATGACCGACGTTCGTTCGGCGGCACCCGACGGCGGCCATAACGTTGTTCGTTTCATGCGTTTATAAGACCATTGTTGCGCGATGCGCGGCGGGTAATGACCGACGTTCGTTCGGCGGCACCCGACGGCGGCCATAACGTTGTTCGTTTCATGCGTTTATAAGACCATTGTTGCGCGATGCGCGGCGGGTAATGACCGACGTTCGTTCGGCGGCACCCGACGGCGGCCATAACGTTGTTCGTTTCATGCGTTTAGAAGACCATTGTTGCGCGATGCGCGGCGGGTAATGACCGACGTTCGTTCGGCGGCACCCGACGGCGGCCATAACGTTGTTCGTTTCATGCGTTTATAAGACCATTGTTGCGCGATGCGCGGCGGGTAATGACCGACGTTCGTTCGGCGGCACCCGACGGCGGCCTTAACGTTGTTCGTTTCATGCGTTAATAAGACCATTGTTGCGCGATGCGCGGCGGGTAATGACCGACGTTCGTTCGGCGGCACCCGACGGCGGCCACAACGTTGTTCGTTTCATGCGTTTATAAGACCACTGTTGCGCGATGCGCGGCGGGTAATGACAGACGTTCGTTCGGCGGCACTCAACGGCGGCCACAACGTTGTTCGTTTCAAGCGTTTATAAGACCATTGTTGCGCGATGCGCGGCGGGTAATGACCGACGTTCGTTCGGCGGCACCCGACGGCGGCCACAACGTTGTTCGTTTCAAGCGTTTATAAGACCATTGTTGCGCGATGCGCGGCGGGTAATGACCGACGTTCGTTCGGCGGCACCCGACGGCGGCCACAACGTTGTTCGTTTCATGCGTTTATAAGACCACTGTTGCGCGATGCGCGGCGTGTAATGACCGACGTTCGTTCGGCGGCACCCGACGGCGGCCACAACGTTGTTCGTTTCATGCGTTCATAAGACCATTGTTGCGCGATGCGCGGCGGGTAATGACCGACGTTCGTTCGGCGGCACCCGACGGCGGCCATAACGTTGTTCGTTTCATGCGTTTATAAGACCATTGTTGCGCGATGCGCGGCGGGTAATGACCGACGTTCGTTCGGCGGCACCCGACGGCGGCCATAACGTTGTTCGTTTCATGCGTTTATAAGACCATTGTTGCGCGATGCGCGGCGGGTAATGACCGACGTTCGTTCGGCGGCACCCGACGGCGGCCATAACGTTGTTCGTTTCATGCGTTTATAAGACCATTGTTGCGCGATGCGCGGCGGGTAATGACCGACGTTCGTTCGGCGGCACCCGACGGCGGCCATAACGTTGTTCGTTTCATGCGTTTAGAAGACCATTGTTGCGCGATGCGCGGCGGGTAATGACCGACGTTCGTTCGGCGGCACCCGACGGCGGCCATAACGTTGTTCGTTTCATGCGTTTATAAGACCATTGTTGCGCGATGCGCGGCGGGTAATGACCGACGTTCGTTCGGCGGCACCCGACGGCGGCCTTAACGTTGTTCGTTTCATGCGTTTACAAGACCATTGTTGCGCGATGCGCGGCGGGTAATCACCGACGTTCGTTCGTCGGCATCCGACGGCGGCCATAACGTTGTTCGTTTCATGCGTTTAGAAGACCATTGTTGCGCGATGCGCGGCGGGTAATGACCGACGTTCGTTCGGCGGCACCCGACGGCGGCCATAACGTTGTTCGTTTCATGCGTTTATAAGACCATTGTTGCGCGATGCGCGGCGGGTAATGACCGACGTTCGTTCGGCGGCACCCGACGGCGGCCACAACGTTGTTCGTTTCATGCGTTTATAAGACCACTGTTGCGCGATGCGCGGCGTGTAATGACCGACGTTCGTTCGGCGGCACCCGACGGCGGCCACAACGTTGTTCGTTTCATGCGTTTATAAGACCATTGTTGCGCGATGCGCGGCGGGTAATGACCGACGTTCGTTCGGCGGCACCCGACGGCGGCCATAACGTTGTTCGTTTCATGCGTTTATAAGACCATTGTTGCGCGATGCGCGGCGGGTAATGACCGACGTTCGTTCGGCGGCCCCCGACGGCGGCCATAACGTTGTTCGTTTCATGCGTTTATAAGACCATTGTTGCGCGATGCGCGGCGGGTAATGACCGACGTTCGTTCGGCGGCACCCGACGGCGGCCATAACGTTGTTCGTTTCATGCGTTTATAAGACCATTGTTGCGCGATGCGCGGCGGGTAATGACCGACGTTCGTTCGGCGGCACCCGACGGCGGCCATAACGTTGTTCGTTTCATGCGTTTAGAAGACCATTGTTGCGCGATGCGCGGCGGGTAATGACCGACGTTCGTTCGGCGGCACCCGACGGCGGCCATAACGTTGTTCGTTTCATGCGTTTATAAGACCATTGTTGCGCGATGCGCGGCGGGTAATGACCGACGTTCGTTCGGCGGCACCCGACGGCGGCCATAACGTTGTTCGTTTCATGCGTTTATAAGACCATTGTTGCGCGATGCGCGGCGGGTAATGACCGACGTTCGTTCGGCGGCACCCGACGGCGGCCACAACGTTGTTCGTTTCAAGCGTTTATAAGACCATTGTTGCGCGATGCGCGGCGGGTAATGACCGACGTTCGTTCGGCGGCACCCGACGGCGGCCATAACGTTGTTCGTTTCATGCGTTTATAAGACCACTGTTGCGCGATGCGCGGCGTGTAATGACCGACGTTCGTTCGGCGGCACCCGACGGCGGCCATAACGTTGTTCGTTTCATGCGTTTATAAGACCATTGTTGCGCGATGCGCGGCGGGTAATGACCGACGTTCGTTCGGCGGCACCCGACGGCGGCCATAACGTTGTTCGTTTCATGCGTTTATAAGACAATTGTTGCGCGATGCGCGGCGGGTAATGACCGACGTTCGTTCGGCGGCACCCGACGGCGGCCATAACGTTGTTCGTTTCATGCGTTTATAAGACCATTGTTGCGCGATGCGCGGCGGGTAATGACCGACGTTCGTTCGGCGGCACCCGACGGCGGCCATAACGTTGTTCGTTTCATGCGTTTATAAGACCATTGTTGCGCGATGCGCGGCGGGTAATGACCGACGTTCGTTCGGCGGCACCCGACGGCGGCCATAACGTTGTTCGTTTCATGCGTTTAGAAGACCATTGTTGCGCGATGCGCGGCGGGTAATGACCGACGTTCGTTCGGCGGCACCCGACGGCGGCCATAACGTTGTTCGTTTCATGCGTTTATAAGACCATTGTTGCGCGATGCGCGGCGGGTAATGACCGACGTTCGTTCGGCGGCACCCGACGGCGGCCTTAACGTTGTTCGTTTCATGCGTTAATAAGACCATTGTTGCGCGATGCGCGGCGGGTAATGACCGACGTTCGTTCGGCGGCACCCGACGGCGGCCACAACGTTGTTCGTTTCATGCGTTTATAAGACCACTGTTGCGCGATGCGCGGCGGGTAATGACAGACGTTCGTTCGGCGGCACTCAACGGCGGCCACAACGTTGTTCGTTTCAAGCGTTTATAAGACCATTGTTGCGCGATGCGCGGCGGGTAATGACCGACGTTCGTTCGGCGGCACCCGACGGCGGCCACAACGTTGTTCGTTTCAAGCGTTTATAAGACCATTGTTGCGCGATGCGCGGCGGGTAATGACCGACGTTCGTTCGGCGGCACCCGACGGCGGCCACAACGTTGTTCGTTTCATGCGTTTATAAGACCACTGTTGCGCGATGCGCGGCGTGTAATGACCGACGTTCGTTCGGCGGCACCCGACGGCGGCCACAACGTTGTTCGTTTCATGCGTTCATAAGACCATTGTTGCGCGATGCGCGGCGGGTAATGACCGACGTTCGTTCGGCGGCACCCGACGGCGGCCATAACGTTGTTCGTTTCATGCGTTTATAAGACCATTGTTGCGCGATGCGCGGCGGGTAATGACCGACGTTCGTTCGGCGGCACCCGACGGCGGCCATAACGTTGTTCGTTTCATGCGTTTATAAGACCATTGTTGCGCGATGCGCGGCGGGTAATGACCGACGTTCGTTCGGCGGCACCCGACGGCGGCCATAACGTTGTTCGTTTCATGCGTTTATAAGACCATTGTTGCGCGATGCGCGGCGGGTAATGACCGACGTTCGTTCGGCGGCACCCGACGGCGGCCATAACGTTGTTCGTTTCATGCGTTTAGAAGACCATTGTTGCGCGATGCGCGGCGGGTAATGACCGACGTTCGTTCGGCGGCACCCGACGGCGGCCATAACGTTGTTCGTTTCATGCGTTTATAAGACCATTGTTGCGCGATGCGCGGCGGGTAATGACCGACGTTCGTTCGGCGGCACCCGACGGCGGCCTTAACGTTGTTCGTTTCATGCGTTTACAAGACCATTGTTGCGCGATGCGCGGCGGGTAATCACCGACGTTCGTTCGTCGGCATCCGACGGCGGCCATAACGTTGTTCGTTTCATGCGTTTAGAAGACCATTGTTGCGCGATGCGCGGCGGGTAATGACCGACGTTCGTTCGGCGGCACCCGACGGCGGCCATAACGTTGTTCGTTTCATGCGTTTATAAGACCATTGTTGCGCGATGCGCGGCGGGTAATGACCGACGTTCGTTCGGCGGCACCCGACGGCGGCCACAACGTTGTTCGTTTCATGCGTTTATAAGACCACTGTTGCGCGATGCGCGGCGTGTAATGACCGACGTTCGTTCGGCGGCACCCGACGGCGGCCACAACGTTGTTCGTTTCATGCGTTTATAAGACCATTGTTGCGCGATGCGCGGCGGGTAATGACCGACGTTCGTTCGGCGGCACCCGACGGCGGCCATAACGTTGTTCGTTTCATGCGTTTATAAGACCATTGTTGCGCGATGCGCGGCGGGTAATGACCGACGTTCGTTCGGCGGCACCCGACGGCGGCCTTAACGTTGTTCGTTTCATGCGTTAATAAGACCATTGTTGCGCGATGCGCGGCGGGTAATGACCGACGTTCGTTCGGCGGCACCCGACGGCGGCCACAACGTTGTTCGTTTCATGCGTTTATAAGACCACTGTTGCGCGATGCGCGGCGGGTAATGACAGACGTTCGTTCGGCGGCACTCAACGGCGGCCACAACGTTGTTCGTTTCAAGCGTTTATAAGACCATTGTTGCGCGATGCGCGGCGGGTAATGACCGACGTTCGTTCGGCGGCACCCGACGGCGGCCACAACGTTGTTCGTTTCAAGCGTTTATAAGACCATTGTTGCGCGATGCGCGGCGGGTAATGACCGACGTTCGTTCGGCGGCACCCGACGGCGGCCACAACGTTGTCCGTTTCATGCGTTTATAAGACCACTGTTGCGCGATGCGCGGCGTGTAATGACCGACGTTCGTTCGGCGGCACCCGACGGCGGCCACAACGTTGTTCGTTTCATGCGTTCATAAGACCATTGTTGCGCGATGCGCGGCGGGTAATGACCGACGTTCGTTCGGCGGCACCCGACGGCGGCCATAACGTTGTTCGTTTCATGCGTTTATAAGACCATTGTTGCGCGATGCGCGGCGGGTAATGACCGACGTTCGTTCGGCGGCACCCGACGGCGGCCATAACGTTGTTCGTTTCATGCGTTTATAAGACCATTGTTGCGCGATGCGCGGCGGGTAATGACCGACGTTCGTTCGGCGGCACCCGACGGCGGCCATAACGTTGTTCGTTTCATGCGTTTATAAGACCATTGTTGCGCGATGCGCGGCGGGTAATGACCGACGTTCGTTCGGCGGCACCCGACGGCGGCCATAACGTTGTTCGTTTCATGCGTTTAGAAGACCATTGTTGCGCGATGCGCGGCGGGTAATGACCGACGTTCGTTCGGCGGCACCCGACGGCGGCCATAACGTTGTTCGTTTCATGCGTTTATAAGACCATTGTTGCGCGATGCGCGGCGGGTAATGACCGACGTTCGTTCGGCGGCACCCGACGGCGGCCTTAACGTTGTTCGTTTCATGCGTTTACAAGACCATTGTTGCGCGATGCGCGGCGGGTAATCACCGACGTTCGTTCGTCGGCACCCGACGGCGGCCATAACGTTGTTCGTTTCATGCGTTTTCAAGACCATTGTTGCGCAATGCGCGGCGGGTAATGACCGACGTTCGTTCGGCGGCACCCGACGGCGGCCATAACGTTGTTCGTTTCATGCGTTTATAAGACCATTGTTGCGCGATGCGCGGCGGGTAATGACCGACGTTCGTTCGGCGGCACCCGACGGCGGCCATAACGTTGTTCGTTTCATGCGTTTAGAAGACCATTGTTGCGCGATGCGCGGCGGGTAATGACCGACGTTCGTTCGGCGGCACCCGACGGCGGCCATAACGTTGTTCGTTTCATGCGTTTAGAAGACCATTGTTGCGCGATGCGCGGCGGGTAATGACCGACGTTCGTTCGGCGGCACCCGATGGCGGCCATAACGTTGTTCGTTTCATGCGTTTAGAAGACCATTGTTGCGCGATGCGCGGCGGGTAATGACCGACGTTCGTTCGGCGGCACCCGACGGCGGCCATAACAATGTTCGTTTCATGCGTTTATAAGACTATTTATGCGCGATGCGCGGCGGGTAATGACCGACGTTCGTTCGGCGGCACCCGACGGCGGCCATAACGTTGTTCGTTTCATGCGTTTATAAGACCATTGTTGCGCGATGCGCGGCGGGTAATGACCGACGTTCGTTCGGCGGCACCCGACGGCGGCCATAACGTTGTTCGTTTCATGCGTTTATAAGACCATTGTTGCGCGATGCGCGGCGGGTAATGACCGACGTTCGTTCGGCGGCACCCGACGGCGGCCATAACGTTGTTCGTTTCATGCGTTTAGAAGACCATTGTTGCGCGATGCGCGGCGGGTAATGACCGACGTTCGTTCGGCGGCACCCGACGGCGGCCATAACGTTGTTCGTTTCATGCGTTTAGAAGACCATTGTTGCGCGATGCGCGGCGGGTAATGACCGACGTTCGTTCGGCGGCACCCGACGGCGGCCATAACGTTGTTCGTTTCATGCGTTTAGAAGACCATTGTTGCGCGATGCGCGGCGGGTAATGACCGACGTTCGTTCGGCGGCACCCGACGGCGGCCACAACGTTGTTCGTTTCATGCGTTTATAAGACCATTGTTGCGCGATGCGCGGCGGGTAATGACCGACGTTCGTTCGGCGGCACCCGACGGCGGCCACAACGTTGTTCGTTTCATGCGTTTATAAGACCACTGTTGCGCGATGCGCGGCGTGTAATGACCGACGTTCGTTCGGCGGCACCCGACGGCGGCCATAACGTTGTTCGTTTCATGCGTTTATAAGACTATTTATGCGCGATGCGCGGCGGGTAATGACCGACGTTCGTTCGGCGGCACCCAACGGCGGCCATAACGTTGTTCGTTTCATGCGTTTATAAGACCATTGTTGCGCGATGCGCGGCGGGTAATGACCGACGTTCGTTCGGCGGCACCCGACGGCGGCCATAACGTTGTTCGTTTCATGCGTTTAGAAGACCATTGTTGCGCGATGCGCGGCGGGTAATGACCGACGTTCGTTCGGCGGCACCCGACGGCGGCCATAACGTTGTTCGTTTCATGCGTTTAGAAGACCATTGTTGCGCGATGCGCGGCGGGTAATGACCGACGTTCGTTCGGCGGCACCCGACGGCGGCCATAACGTTGTTCGTTTCATGCGTTTAGAAGACCATTGTTGCGCGATGCGCGGCGGGTAATGACCGACGTTCGTTCGTCGGCACCCGACGGCGGCCATAACGTTGTTCGTTTCATGCGTTTAGAAGACCATTGTTGCGCGATGCGCGGCGGGTAATGACCGACGTTCGTTCGGCGGCACTCGACGGCGGCCATAACATTGTTCGTTTCATGCGT
The DNA here is from genome assembly GCA_963969225.1 of Xylocopa violacea. Classification (NCBI taxonomy): domain Eukaryota; kingdom Metazoa; phylum Arthropoda; class Insecta; order Hymenoptera; family Apidae; genus Xylocopa; species Xylocopa violacea. Next base: position 57,555,543 of record CAXAJV010000001.1, read on the forward strand.
TTATAAGACTATTTATGCGCGATGCGCGGCGGGTAATGACCGACGTTCGTTCGGCGGCACCCGACGGCGGCCATAACGTTGTTCGTTTCATGCGTTTATAAGACTATTTATGCGCGATGCGCGGCGGGTAATGACCGACGTTCGTTCGGCTTCACCCAACGGCGGCCATAACGTTGTTCGTTTCATGCGTTTATAAGACCATTGTTGCGCGATGCGCGGCGGGTAATGACCGACGTTCGTTCGGCGGCACCCGACGGCGGCCATAACGTTGTTCGTTTCATGCGTTTAGAAGACCATTGTTGCGCGATGCGCGGCGGGTAATGACCGACGTTCGTTCGGCGGCACCCGACGGCGGCCATAACGTTGTTCGTTTCATGCGTTTAGAAGACCATTGTTGCGCGATGCGCGGCGGGTAATGACCGACGTTCGTTCGGCGGCACCCGACGGCGGCCATAACGTTGTTCGTTTCATGCGTTTAGAAGAACATTGTTGCGCGATGCGCGGCGGGTAATGACCGACGTTCGTTCGGCGGCACCCGACGGCGGCCATAACGTTGTTCGTTTCATGCGTTTATAAGACCATTGTTGCGCGATGCGCGGCGGGTAATGACCGACGTTCGTTCGGCGGCACCCGACGGCGGCCATAACGTTGTTCGTTTCATGCGTTTATAAGACCATTGTTGCGCGATGCGCGGCGGGTAATGACCGACGTTCGTTCGGCGGCACCCGACGGCGGCCACAACGTTGTTCGTTTCATGCGTTTATAAGACCATTGTTGCGCGATGCGCGGCGGGTAATGACCGACGTTCGTTCGGCGGCACCCGACGGCGGCCACAACGTTGTTCGTTTCATGCGTTTATAAGACCATTGTTGCGCGATGCGCGGCGGGTAATGACCGACGTTCGTTCGGCGGCACCCGACGGCGGCCTTAACGTTGTTCGTTTCCAGCGTTTATAAGACCATTGTTGCGCGATGCGCGGCGGGTAATGACCGACGTTCGTTCGGCGGCACCCGACGGCGGCCATAACGTTGTTCGTTTCATGCGTTTAGAAGACCATTGTTGCGCGATGCGCGGCGGGTAATGACCGACGTTCGTTCGGCGGCACCCGACGGCGGCCATAACGTTGTTCGTTTCATGCGTTTAGAAGACCATTGTTGCGCGATGCGCGGCGGGTAATGACCGACGTTCGTTCGGCGGCACCCGACGGCGGCCATAACGTTGTTCGTTTCATGCGTTTAGAAGACCATTGTTGCGCGATGCGCGGCGGGTAATGACCGACGTTCGTTCGGCGGCACCCGACGGCGGCCATAACGTTGTTCGTTTCATGCGTTTATAAGACCATTGTTGCGCGATGCGCGGCGGGTAATGACCGACGTTCGTTCGGCGGCACCCGACGGCGGCCATAACGTTGTTCGTTTCATGCGTTTATAAGACCATTGTTGCGCGATGCGCGGCGGGTAATGACCGACGTTCGTTCGGCGGCACCCGACGGCGGCCACAACGTTGTTCGTTTCATGCGTTTATAAGACCATTGTTGCGCGATGCGCGGCGGGTAATGACCGACGTTCGTTCGGCGGCACCCGACGGCGGCCACAACGTTGTTCGTTTCATGCGTTTATAAGACCATTGTTGCGCGATGCGCGGCGGGTAATGACCGACGTTCGTTCGGCGGCACCCGACGGCGGCCTTAACGTTGTTCGTTTCCAGCGTTTATAAGACCATTGTTGCGCGATGCGCGGCGGGTAATGACCGACGTTCGTTCGGCGGCACGCGACGGCGGCCATAACGTTGTTCGTTTCAAGCGTTTATAAGACCATTGTTGCGCGATGCGCGGCAGGTAGTGACCGACGTTCGTTCGGCGGCACCCGACAGCGGCCTTAACGTTGTTCGTTTCAAGCGTTTATAAGACTATTGATGCGCGATGCGCGGCGGTTAATGACCGACGTTCGTTCGGCGGCAACCGACGGCGGCCATAACGTTGTTCGTATCAAGCGTTTATAAGACCATTGTTCCGCGATGCGCGGCGGGTAATGACCGACGTTCGTTCGGCGGCACCCGACGGCGGCCATAACGTTGTTCGTTTCATGCGTTTATAAGACCACTGTTGCGCGATGCGCGGCGTGTAATGACCGACGTTCGTTCGGCGGCACCCGACGGCGGCCATAACGTTGTTCGTTTCATGCGTTTATAAGACCACTGTTGCGCGATGCGCGGCGGGTAATGACCGACGTTCGTTCGGCGGCACCCGACGGCGGCCATAACGTTGTTCGTTTCATGCGTTTATAAGACCACTGTTGCGCGATGTGCGGCGGGTAATGACCGACGTTCGTTCGGCGGCACCCGACGGCGGCCTTAACGTTGTTCGTTTCAAGCGTTTATAAGACCATTGTTGCGCGATGCGCGGCAGGTAGTGACCGACGTTCGTTCGGCGGCACCCGACAGCGGCCTTAACGTTGTTCGTTTCAAGCGTTTATAAGACTATTGATGCGCGATGCGCGGCGGTTAATGACCGACGTTCGTTCGGCGGCACCCGACGGCGGCCATAACGTTGTTCGTTTCATGCGTTTATAAGACTATTGATGCGCGATGCGCGGCGGGTAATGACCGACGTTCGTTCGGCGGCACCCGACGGCGGCCTTAACGTTGTTCGTTTCCAGCGTTTATAAGACCATTGTTGCGCGATGCGCGGCGGGTAATGACCGACGTTCGTTCGGCGGCACGCGACGGCGGCCATAACGTTGTTCGTTTCATGCGTTTACAAGACCATTGTTGCGCGATGCGCGGCGGGTAATGACCGACGTTCGTTCGTCGGCACCCGACGGCGGCCATAACGTTGTTCGTTTCATGCGTTTATAAGACCACTGTTGCGCGATGCGCGGCGGGTAATGACCGACGTTCGTTCGGCGGCACCCGACGGCGGCCATAACGTTGTTCGTTTCATGCGTTTATAAGACCATTGTTGCGCGATGCGCGGCGGGTAATGACCGACGTTCGTTCGGCGGCACCCGACGGCGGCCATAACGTTGTTCGTTTCATGCGTTTATAAGACCATTGTTGCGCGATGCGCGGCGGGTAATGACCGACGTTCGTTCGGCGGCACCCGACGGCGGCCATAACGTTGTTCGTTTCATGCGTTTATAAGACCATTGTTGCGCGATGCGCGGCGGGTAATGACCGACGTTCGTTCGGCGGCACCCGACGGCGGCCATAACGTTGTTCGTTTCATGCGTTTATAAGACCACTGTTGCGCGATGCGCGGCGGGTAATGACCGACGTTCGTTCGGCGGCACCCGACGGCGGCCATAACGTTGTTCGTTTCATGCGTTTAGAAGACCATTGTTGCGCGATGCGCGGCGGGTAATGACCGACGTTCGTTCGGCGGCACCCGACGGCGGCCATAACATTGTTCGTTTCATGCGTTTATAAGACTATTTATGCGCGATGCGCGGCGGGTAATGACCGACGTTCGTTCGGCGGCACCCGACGGCGGCCATAACGTTGTTCGTTTCATGCGTTTATAAGACCATTGTTGCGCGATGCGCGGCGGGTAATGACCGACGTTCGTTCGGCGGCACCCGACGGCGGCCATAACGTTGTTCGTTTCATGCGTTTAGAAGACCATTGTTGCGCGATGCGCGGCGGGTAATGACCGACGTTCGTTCGGCGGCACCCGACGGCGGCCTTAACGTTGTTCGTTTCCAGCGTTTATAAGACCATTGTTGCGCGATGCGCGGCGGGTAATGACCGACGTTCGTTCGGCGGCACGCGACGGCGGCCATAACGTTGTTCGTTTCATGCGTTTACAAGACCATTGTTGCGCGATGCGCGGCGGGTAATGACCGACGTTCGTTCGTCGGCACCCGACGGCGGCCATAACGTTGTTCGTTTCATGCGTTTATAAGACCACTGTTGCGCGATGCGCGGCGGGTAATGACCGACGCTCGTTCGGCGGCACCCGACGGCGGCCATAACGTTGTTCGTTTCATGCGTTTATAAGACCATTGTTGCGCGATGCGCGGCGGTTAATGACCGACGTTCGTTCGGCGGCAACCGACGGCGGCCATAACGTTGTTCGTATCAAGCGTTTATAAGACCATTGTTCCGCGATGCGCGGCGGGTAATGACCGACGTTCGTTCGGCGGCACCCGACGGCGGCCATAACGTTGTTCGTTTCATGCGTTTATAAGACCACTGTTGCGCGATGCGCGGCGTGTAATGACCGACGTTCGTTCGGCGGCACCCGACGGCGGCCATAACGTTGTTCGTTTCATGCGTTTATAAGACCATTGTTGCGCGATGCGCGGCGGGTAATGACCGACGTTCGTTCGTCGGCACACGACGGCGGCCATAACGTTGTTCGTTTCATGCGTTTATAAGACCACTGTTGCGCGATGTGCGGCGGGTAATGACCGACGTTCGTTCGGCGGCACCCGACGGCGGCCTTAACGTTGTTCGTTTCAAGCGTTTATAAGACCATTGTTGCGCGATGCGCGGCAGGTAGTGACCGACGTTCGTTCGGCGGCAACCGACGGCGGCCATAACGTTGTTCGTATCAAGCGTTTATAAGACCATCGTTGCGCGATGCGCGGCGGGTAATGACCGACGTTCGTTCGGCGGCACCCGACGGCGGCCATAACAATGTTCGTTTCATGCGTTTATAAGACTATTTATGCGCGATGCGCGTCGGGTAATGACCGACGTTCGTTCGGCGGCACCCGACGGCGGCCATAACGTTGTTCGTTTCATGCGTTTATAAGACCATCGTTGCGCGATGCGCGGCGGGTAATGACCGACGTTCGTTCGGCGGCACCCGACGGTGGCCATAACGTTGTTCGTTTCATGCGTTTATAAGACCATTGTTGCGCGATGCGCGGCGGGTAATGACCGACGTTCGTTCGGCGGCACCCGACGGCGGCCATAACGTTGTTCGTTTCATGCGTTTAGAAGACCATTGTTGCGCGATGCGCGGCGGGTAATGACCGACGTTCGTTCGGCGGCACCCGACGGCGGCCATAACGTTGTTCGTTTCATGCGTTTAGAAGACCATTGTTGCGCGATGCGCGGCGGGTAATGACCGACGTTCGTTCGGCGGCACCCGACGGCGGCCATAACGTTGTTCGTTTCATGCGTTTAGAAGACCATTGTTGCGCGATGCGCGGCGGGTAATGACCGACGTTCGTTCGGCGGCACCCGACGGCGGCCATAACAATGTTCGTTTCATGCGTTTATAAGACTATTTATGCGCGATGCGCGGCGGGTAATGACCGACGTTCGTTCGGCGGCACCCGACGGCGGCCATAACGTTGTTCGTTTCATGCGTTTATAAGACCATTGTTGCGCGATGCGCGGCGGGTAATGACCGACGTTCGTTCGGCGGCACCCGACGGCGGCCATAACGTTGTTCGTTTCATGCGTTTATAAGACCATTGTTGCGCGATGCGCGGCGGGTAATGACCGACGTTCGTTCGGCGGCACCCGACGGCGGCCATAACGTTGTTCGTTTCATGCGTTTAGAAGACCATTGTTGCGCGATGCGCGGCGGGTAATGACCGACGTTCGTTCGGCGGCACCCGACGGCGGCCATAACAATGTTCGTTTCATGCGTTTATAAGACTATTTATGCGCGATGCGCGGCGGGTAATGACCGACGTTCGTTCGGCGGCACCCGACGGCGGCCATAACGTTGTTCGTTTCATGCGTTTATAAGACCATTGTTGCGCGATGCGCGGCGGGTAATGACCGACGTTCGTTCGGCGGCACCCGACGGCGGCCATAACGTTGTTCGTTTCATGCGTTTATAAGACCATTGTTGCGCGATGCGCGGCGGGTAATGACCGACGTTCGTTCGGCGGCACCCGACGGCGGCCATAACGTTGTTCGTTTCATGCGTTTAGAAGACCATTGTTGCGCGATGCGCGGCGGGTAATGACCGACGTTCGTTCGGCGGCACCCGACGGCGGCCATAACGTTGTTCGTTTCATGCGTTTATAAGACCATTGTTGCGCGATGCGCGGCGGGTAATGACCGACGTTCGTTCGGCGGCACCCGACGGCGGCCATAACGTTGTTCGTTTCATGCGTTTATAAGACCATTGTTGCGCGATGCGCGGCGGGTAATGACCGACGTTCGTTCGGCGGCACCCGACGGCGGCCACAACGTTGTTCGTTTCATGCGTTTATAAGACCATTGTTGCGCGATGCGCGGCGGGTAATGACCGACGTTCGTTCGGCGGCACCCGACGGCGGCCATAACGTTGTTCGTTTCATGCGTTTATAAGACCACTGTTGCGCGATGCGCGGCGGGTAATGACCGACGTTCGTTCGGCGGCACCCGACGGCGGCCATAACGTTGTTCGTTTCATGCGTTTATAAGACCATTGTTGCGCGATGCGCGGCGGGTAATGACCGACGTTCGTTCGGCGGCACCCGACGGCGGCCATAACGTTGTTCGTTTCAAGCGTTTACAAGACCATTGTTGCGCGATGCGCGGCGGGTAATGACCGACGTTCGTTCGTCGGCACCCGACGGCGGCCATAACGTTATGCGTTTCATGCGTTTATAAGACCACTGTTGCGCGATGCGCGGCGGGTAATGACCGACGTTCGTTCGGCGGCACCCGACGGCGGCCATAACGTTGTTCGTTTCATGCGTTTAGAAGACCATTGTTGCGCGATGCGCGGCGGGTAATGACCGACGTGCGTTCGGCGGCACCCGACGGCGGCCTTAACGTTGTTCGTTTCATGCGTTAATAAGACCATTGTTGCGCGATGCGCGGCGTGTAATGACCGACGTTCGTTCGGCGGCACGCGACGGCGGCCTTAACGTTGTTCGTTTCAAGCGTTTATAAGACCATTGTTGCGCGATGCGCGGCGGGTAATGACCGACGTTCGTTCGGCGGCACCCGACGGCGGCCTTAACGTTGTTCGTTTCATGCGTTTAGAAGACCATTGTTGCGCGATGCGCGGCGGGTAATGACCGACGTTCGTTCGGCGGCACCCGACGGCGGCCATAAAGTTGTTCGTTTCATGCGTTTAGAAGACGATTGTTGCGCGATGCGCGGCGGGTAATGACCGACGTTCGTTCGGCGGCACCCGACGGCGGCCATAATGTTGTTCGTTTCATGCGTTTAGAAGACCATTGTTGCGCGATGCGCGGCGGGTAATGACCGACGTTCGTTCGGCGGCACCCGACGGCGGCCATAACGTTGTTCGTTTCATGCGTTTATAAGACCATTGTTGCGCGATGCGCGGCGGGTAATGACCGACGTGCGTTCGGCGGCAGCCGACGGCGGCCATAACGTTGTTCGTTTCATGCGTTTAGAAGACCATTGTTGCGCGATGCGCGGCGGGTAATGACCGACGTTCGTTCGGCGGCACCCGACGGCGGCCATAACATTGTTCGTTTCATGCGTTTATAAGACTATTTATGCGCGATGCGCGGCGGGTAATGACCGACGTTCGTTCGGCGGCACCCGACGGCGGCCATAACGTTGTTCGTTTCATGCGTTTATAAGACCATTGTTGCGCGATGCGCGGCGGGTAATGACCGACGTTCGTTCGGCGGCACCCGACGGCGGCCATAACGTTGTTCGTTTCATGCGTTTATAAGACCATTGTTGCGCGATGCGCGGCGGGTAATGACCGACGTTCGTTCGGCGGCACCCGACGGCGGCCATAACGTTGTTCGTTTCATGCGTTTAGAAGACCATTGTTGCGCGATGCGCGGCGGGTAATGACCGACGTTCGTTCGGCGGCACCCGACGGCGGCCATAACGTTGTTCGTTTCATGCGTTTAGAAGACCATTGTTGCGCGATGCGCGGCGGGTAATGACCGACGTTCGTTCGGCGGCACCCGACGGCGGCCATAACGTTGTTCGTTTCATGCGTTTATAAGACCATTGTTGCGCGATGCGCGGCGGGTAATGACCGACGTTCGTTCGGCGGCACCCGACGGCGGCCATAACGTTGTTCGTTTCATGCGTTTATAAGACCATTGTTGCGCGATGCGCGGCGGGTAATGACCGACGTTCGTTCGGCGGCACCCGACGGCGGCCATAACGTTGTTCGTTTCATGCGTTTATAAGACCACTGTTGCGCGATGCGCGGCGTGTAATGACCGACGTTCGTTCGGCGGCACCCGACGGCGGCCATAACGTTGTTCGTTTCATGCGTTTATAAGACCATTGTTGCGCGATAAGCGGCGGGTAATGACCGACGTTCGTTCGGCGGCACCCGACGGCGGCCATAACGTTGTTCGTTTCATGCGTTTAGAAGACCATTGTTGCGCGATGCGCGGCGGGTAATGACCGACGTTCGTTCGGCGGCACCCGACGGCGGCCATAACATTGTTCGTTTCATGCGTTTGTAAGACCATTGTTGCGCGATGCGCGGCGGGTAATGACCGACGTTCGTTCGGCGGCACCCGACGGCGGCCTTAACGTTGTTCGTTTCAAGCGTTTATAAGACCATTGTTGCGCGATGCGCGGCGGGTAATGACCGACGTTCTTTCGGCGGCACCCGACGGCGGCCATAACGTTGTTCGTTTCATGCGTTTACAAGACCATTGTTGCGCGATGCGCGGCGGGTAATGACCGACGTTCGTTCGTCGGCACCCGACAGCGGCCATAACGTTGTTCGTTTCATGCGTTTATAAGACCACTGTTGCGCGATGCGCGGCGGGTAATGACCGACGTTCGTTCGGCGGCACCCGACGGCGGCCGTAACGTTGTTCGTTTCATGCGTTTATAAGACCATTGTTGCGCGATGCGCGGCGGGTAATGACCGACGTTCGTTCGGCGGCACCCGACGGCGGCCATAAGGTTGTTCGTTTCATGCGTTTATAAGACCATTGTTGCGCGATGCGCGGCGGGTAATGACCGACGTTCGTTCGGCGGCACCCGACGGCGGCCTTAACGTTGTTCGTTTCAAGCGTTTATAAGACCATTGTTGCGCGATGCGCGGCGGGTAATGATCGACGTTCGTTCGGCGGCACCCGACGGCGGCCATAACGTTGTTCGTTTCATGCGTTTATAAGACTATTTATGCGCGATGCGCGGCGGGTAATGACCGACGTTCGTTCGGCGGCACCCGACGGCGGCCATAACGTTGTTCGTTTCATGCGTTTACAAGACCATTGTTGCGCGATGCGCGGCGGGTAATGACCGACGTTCGTTCGTCGGCACCCGACGGCGGTCATAACGTTGTTCGTTTCATGCGTTTATAAGACCACTGTTGCGCGATGCGCGGCGGGTAATGACCGACGTTCGTTCGGCGGCCCCCGACGGCGGCCTTAACGCTGTTCGTTTCATGCGTTTATAAGACCATTGTTGCGCGATGCGCGGCGGGTAATGACCGACGTTCGTTCGGCGGCACCCGACGGCGGCCTTAACGTTGTTCGTTTCAAGCGTTTATAAGACTATTGATGCGCGATGCGCGGCGGTTAATGACCGACGTTCGTTCGGCGGCACCCGACGGCGGCCATAACGTTGTTCGTTTCATGCGTTTATAAGACCATTGTTGCGCGATGCGCGGCGGGTAATGACCGACGTTCGTTCGGCGGCACCCGACGGCGGCCACAACGTTGTTCGTTTCATGCGTTTATAAGACCATTGTTGCGCGATGCGCGGCGGGTAATGACCGACGTTCGTTCGGCGGCACCCGACGGCGGCCATAACGTTGTTCGTTTCATGCGTTTATAAGACCATTGTTGCGCGATGCGCGGCGGGTAATGACCGACGTTCGTTCGGCGGCACCCGACGGCGGCCACAACGTTGTTCGTTTCATGCGTTTATAAGACCATTGTTGCGCGATGCGCGGCGGGTAATGACCGACGTTCGTTCGGCGGCACCCGACGGCGGCCATAACGTTGTTCGTTTCATGCGTTTATAAGACCATTGTTGCGCGATGCGCGGCGGGTAATGACCGACGTTCGTTCGGCGGCACCCGACGGCGGCCTTAACGTTGTTCGTTTCCAGCGTTTATAAGACCATTGTTGCGCGATGCGCGGCGGGTAATGACCGACGTTCGTTCGGCGGCACCCGACGGCGGCCATAACGTTGTTCGTTTCATGCGTTTACAAGACCATTGTTGCGCGATGCGCGGCGGGTAATGACCGACGTTCGTTCGTCGGCACCCGACGGCGGCCATAACGTTGTTCGTTTCATGCGTTTATAAGACCACTGTTGCGCGATGCGCGGCGGGTAATGACCGACGTTCGTTCGGCGGCACCCGACGGCGGCCATAACGTTGTTCGTTTCATGCGTTTATAAGACCATTGTTGCGCGATGCGCGGCGGGTAATGACCGACGTTCGTTCGGCGGCCCCCGACGGCGGCCTTAACGTTGTTCGTTTCAAGCGTTTATAAGACCATTGTTGCGCGATGCGCGGCGGGTAATGACCGACGTTCGTTCGGCGGCACCCGACGGCGGCCTTAACGTTGTTCGTTTCATGCGTTTGTAAGACCATTGTTGCGCTATGCGCGGCGGGTAATGACCGACGTTCGTTCGGCGGCACCCGACCGCGGCCATAACGTTGTTCGTTTCATGCGTTTACAAGACCATTGTTGCGCGATGCGCGGCGGGTAATGACCGACGTTCGTTCGGCGGCACCCGACGGCGGCCATAACGTTGTTCATTTCATGCGTTTATAAGACCATTGTTGCGCGATGCGCGGCGGGTAATGACCGACGTTCGTTCGGCGGCACCCGACGGCGGCCATAACGTTGTTCGTTTCATGCGTTTATAAGACCATTGTTGCGCGAGGCGCGGCGGGTAATGACCGACGTTCGTTCGGCGGCACCCGACGGCGGCCATAACGTTGTTCGTTTCATGCGTTTATAAGACCATTGTTGCGCGATGCGCGGCGGGTAATGACCGACGTTCGTTCGGCGGCACCCGACGGCGGCCATAACGTTGTTCGTTTCATGCGTTTATAAGACCATTGTTGCGCGATGCGCGGCGGGTAATGACCGACGTTCGTTCGGCGGCACCCGACGGCGGCCTTAACGTTGTTCGTTTCCAGCGTTTATAAGACCATTGTTGCGCGATGCGCGGCGGGTAATGACCGACGTTCGTTCGGCGGCACCCGACGGCGGCCATAACGTTGTTCGTTTCATGCGTTTACAAGACCATTGTTGCGCGATGCGCGGCGGGTAATGACCGACGTTCGTTCGGCGGCACCCGACGGCGGCCTTAACGTTGTTCGTTTCCAGCGTTTATAAGACCATTGTTGCGCGATGCGCGGCGGGTAATGACCGACGTTCGTTCGGCGGCACCCGACGGCGGCCATAACGTTGTTCGTTTCATGCGTTTATAAGACCATTGTTGCGCGATGCGCGGCGGGTAATGACCGACGTTCTTTCGGCGGCACCCGACGGCGGCCATAACGTTGTTCGTTTCATGCGTTTATAAGACCATTGTTGCGCGATGCGCGGCGGGTAATGACCGACGTTCGTTCGTCGGCCCCCGACGGCGGCCTTAACGTTGTTCGTTTCATGCGTTTATAAGACCATTGTTGCGCGATGCGCTGCGGGTAATGACCGACGTTCGTTCGGCGGCACCCGATGGCGGCCTTAACGTTGTTCGTTTCATGCGTTTATAAGACCATTGTTGCGCGATGCGCGGCGGGTAATGACCGACGTTCGTTCGGCGGCACCCGACGGCGGCCTTAACGTTGTTCGTTTCATGCGTTTAGAAGACCATTGTTGCGCGATGCGCGGCGGGTAATGACCGACGTTCGTTCGGCGGCACCCGACGGCGGCCATAAAGTTGTTCGTTTCATGCGTTTAGAAGACGATTGTTGCGCGATGCGCGGCGGGTAATGACCGACGTTCGTTCGGCGGCACCCGACGGCGGCCATAATGTTGTTCGTTTCATGCGTTTAGAAGACCATTGTTGCGCGATGCGCGGCGGGTAATGACCGACGTTCGTTCGGCGGCACCCGACGGCGGCCATAACGTTGTTCGTTTCATGCGTTTATAAGACCATTGTTGCGCGATGCGCGGCGGGTAATGACCGACGTGCGTTCGGCGGCAGCCGACGGCGGCCATAACGTTGTTCGTTTCATGCGTTTAGAAGACCATTGTTGCGCGATGCGCGGCGGGTAATGACCGACGTTCGTTCGGCGGCACCCGACGGCGGCCATAACATTGTTCGTTTCATGCGTTTATAAGACTATTTATGCGCGATGCGCGGCGGGTAATGACCGACGTTCGTTCGGCGGCACCCGACGGCGGCCATAACGTTGTTCGTTTCATGCGTTTATAAGACCATTGTTGCGCGATGCGCGGCGGGTAATGACCGACGTTCGTTCGGCGGCACCCGACGGCGGCCATAACGTTGTTCGTTTCATGCGTTTATAAGACCATTGTTGCGCGATGCGCGGCGGGTAATGACCGACGTTCGTTCGGCGGCACCCGACGGCGGCCATAACGTTGTTCGTTTCATGCGTTTAGAAGACCATTGTTGCGCGATGCGCGGCGGGTAATGACCGACGTTCGTTCGGCGGCACCCGACGGCGGCCATAACGTTGTTCGTTTCATGCGTTTAGAAGACCATTGTTGCGCGATGCGCGGCGGGTAATGACCGACGTTCGTTCGGCGGCACCCGACGGCGGCCATAACGTTGTTCGTTTCATGCGTTTATAAGACCATTGTTGCGCGATGCGCGGCGGGTAATGACCGACGTTCGTTCGGCGGCACCCGACGGCGGCCATAACGTTGTTCGTTTCATGCGTTTATAAGACCATTGTTGCGCGATGCGCGGCGGGTAATGACCGACGTTCGTTCGGCGGCACCCGACGGCGGCCATAACGTTGTTCGTTTCATGCGTTTATAAGACCACTGTTGCGCGATGCGCGGCGTGTAATGACCGACGTTCGTTCGGCGGCACCCGACGGCGGCCATAACATTGTTCGTTTCATGCGTTTGTAAGACCATTGTTGCGCGATGCGCGGCGGGTAATGACCGACGTTCGTTCGGCGGCACCCGACGGCGGCCTTAACGTTGTTCGTTTCAAGCGTTTATAAGACCATTGTTGCGCGATGCGCGGCGGGTAATGACCGACGTTCTTTCGGCGGCACCCGACGGCGGCCATAACGTTGTTCGTTTCATGCGTTTACAAGACCATTGTTGCGCGATGCGCGGCGGGTAATGACCGACGTTCGTTCGTCGGCACCCGACAGCGGCCATAACGTTGTTCGTTTCATGCGTTTATAAGACCACTGTTGCGCGATGCGCGGCGGGTAATGACCGACGTTCGTTCGGCGGCACCCGACGGCGGCCGTAACGTTGTTCGTTTCATGCGTTTATAAGACCATTGTTGCGCGATGCGCGGCGGGTAATGACCGACGTTCGTTCGGCGGCACCCGACGGCGGCCATAAGGTTGTTCGTTTCATGCGTTTATAAGACCATTGTTGCGCGATGCGCGGCGGGTAATGACCGACGTTCGTTCGGCGGCACCCGACGGCGGCCTTAACGTTGTTCGTTTCAAGCGTTTATAAGACCATTGTTGCGCGATGCGCGGCGGGTAATGATCGACGTTCGTTCGGCGGCACCCGACGGCGGCCATAACGTTGTTCGTTTCATGCGTTTATAAGACTATTTATGCGCGATGCGCGGCGGGTAATGACCGACGTTCGTTCGGCGGCACCCGACGGCGGCCATAACGTTGTTCGTTTCATGCGTTTACAAGACCATTGTTGCGCGATGCGCGGCGGGTAATGACCGACGTTCGTTCGTCGGCACCCGACGGCGGTCATAACGTTGTTCGTTTCATGCGTTTATAAGACCACTGTTGCGCGATGCGCGGCGGGTAATGACCGACGTTCGTTCGGCGGCCCCCGACGGCGGCCTTAACGCTGTTCGTTTCATGCGTTTATAAGACCATTGTTGCGCGATGCGCGGCGGGTAATGACCGACGTTCGTTCGGCGGCACCCGACGGCGGCCTTAACGTTGTTCGTTTCAAGCGTTTATAAGACTATTGATGCGCGATGCGCGGCGGTTAATGACCGACGTTCGTTCGGCGGCACCCGACGGCGGCCATAACGTTGTTCGTTTCATGCGTTTATAAGACCATTGTTGCGCGATGCGCGGCGGGTAATGACCGACGTTCGTTCGGCGGCACCCGACGGCGGCCACAACGTTGTTCGTTTCATGCGTTTATAAGACCATTGTTGCGCGATGCGCGGCGGGTAATGACCGACGTTCGTTCGGCGGCACCCGACGGCGGCCATAACGTTGTTCGTTTCATGCGTTTATAAGACCATTGTTGCGCGATGCGCGGCGGGTAATGACCGACGTTCGTTCGGCGGCACCCGACGGCGGCCACAACGTTGTTCGTTTCATGCGTTTATAAGACCATTGTTGCGCGATGCGCGGCGGGTAATGACCGACGTTCGTTCGGCGGCACCCGACGGCGGCCATAACGTTGTTCGTTTCATGCGTTTATAAGACCATTGTTGCGCGATGCGCGGCGGGTAATGACCGACGTTCGTTCGGCGGCACCCGACGGCGGCCTTAACGTTGTTCGTTTCCAGCGTTTATAAGACCATTGTTGCGCGATGCGCGGCGGGTAATGACCGACGTTCGTTCGGCGGCACCCGACGGCGGCCATAACGTTGTTCGTTTCATGCGTTTACAAGACCATTGTTGCGCGATGCGCGGCGGGTAATGACCGACGTTCGTTCGTCGGCACCCGACGGCGGCCATAACGTTGTTCGTTTCATGCGTTTATAAGACCACTGTTGCGCGATGCGCGGCGGGTAATGACCGACGTTCGTTCGGCGGCACCCGACGGCGGCCATAACGTTGTTCGTTTCATGCGTTTATAAGACCATTGTTGCGCGATGCGCGGCGGGTAATGACCGACGTTCGTTCGGCGGCCCCCGACGGCGGCCTTAACGTTGTTCGTTTCAAGCGTTTATAAGACCATTGTTGCGCGATGCGCGGCGGGTAATGACCGACGTTCGTTCGGCGGCACCCGACGGCGGCCTTAACGTTGTTCGTTTCATGCGTTTGTAAGACCATTGTTGCGCTATGCGCGGCGGGTAATGACCGACGTTCGTTCGGCGGCACCCGACCGCGGCCATAACGTTGTTCGTTTCATGCGTTTACAAGACCATTGTTGCGCGATGCGCGGCGGGTAATGACCGACGTTCGTTCGGCGGCACCCGACGGCGGCCATAACGTTGTTCATTTCATGCGTTTATAAGACCATTGTTGCGCGATGCGCGGCGGGTAATGACCGACGTTCGTTCGGCGGCACCCGACGGCGGCCATAACGTTGTTCGTTTCATGCGTTTATAAGACCATTGTTGCGCGAGGCGCGGCGGGTAATGACCGACGTTCGTTCGGCGGCACCCGACGGCGGCCATAACGTTGTTCGTTTCATGCGTTTATAAGACCATTGTTGCGCGATGCGCGGCGGGTAATGACCGACGTTCGTTCGGCGGCACCCGACGGCGGCCATAACGTTGTTCGTTTCATGCGTTTATAAGACCATTGTTGCGCGATGCGCGGCGGGTAATGACCGACGTTCGTTCGGCGGCACCCGACGGCGGCCTTAACGTTGTTCGTTTCCAGCGTTTATAAGACCATTGTTGCGCGATGCGCGGCGGGTAATGACCGACGTTCGTTCGGCGGCACCCGACGGCGGCCATAACGTTGTTCGTTTCATGCGTTTACAAGACCATTGTTGCGCGATGCGCGGCGGGTAATGACCGACGTTCGTTCGGCGGCACCCGACGGCGGCCTTAACGTTGTTCGTTTCCAGCGTTTATAAGACCATTGTTGCGCGATGCGCGGCGGGTAATGACCGACGTTCGTTCGGCGGCACCCGACGGCGGCCATAACGTTGTTCGTTTCATGCGTTTATAAGACCATTGTTGCGCGATGCGCGGCGGGTAATGACCGACGTTCTTTCGGCGGCACCCGACGGCGGCCATAACGTTGTTCGTTTCATGCGTTTATAAGACCATTGTTGCGCGATGCGCGGCGGGTAATGACCGACGTTCGTTCGTCGGCCCCCGACGGCGGCCTTAACGTTGTTCGTTTCATGCGTTTATAAGACCATTGTTGCGCGATGCGCTGCGGGTAATGACCGACGTTCGTTCGGCGGCACCCGATGGCGGCCTTAACGTTGTTCGTTTCATGCGTTTATAAGACCATTGTTGCGCGATGCGCGGCGGGTAATGACCGACGTTCGTTCGGCGGCCCCCGACGGCGGCCTTAACACTGTTCGTTTCATGCGTTTATAAGACCATTGTTGCGCGATGCGCGGCGGGTAATGACCGACGTTCGTTCGTCGGCACCCGACGGCGGCCATAACGTTGTTCGTTTCATGCGTTTATAAGACCACTGTTGCGCGATGCGCGGCGGGTGATGACCGACGTTCGTTCGGCGGCACCCGACGGCGGCCATAACGTTGTTCGTTTCATGCGTTTATAAGACCACTGTTGCGCGATGCGCGGCGGGTAATGACCGACGTTCGTTCGGCGGCACGCGACGGCGGCCTTAACGTTGTTCGTTTCATGCGTTTATAAGACCATTGTTGCGCGATGCGCGACGGGTAATGACCGACGTTCGTTCGGCGGCACCCGATGGCGGCCTTAACGTTGTTCGTTTCATGCGTTTATAAGACCATTGTTGCGCGATGCGCGGCGGGTAATGACCGACGTTCGTTCGGCGGCCCCCGACGGCGGCCTTAACACTGTTCGTTTCATGCGTTTATAAGACCATTGTTGCGCGATGCGCGGCGGGTAATGACCGACGTTCGTTCGTCGGCACCCGACGGCGGCCATAACGTTGTTCGTTTCATGCGTTTATAAGACCACTGTTGCGCGATGCGCGGCGGGTGATGACCGACGTTCGTTCGGCGGCACCCGACGGCGGCCATAACGTTGTTCGTTTCATGCGTTTATAAGACCACTGTTGCGCGATGCGCGGCGGGTAATGACCGACGTTCGTTCGGCGGCACGCGACGGCGGCCTTAACGTTGTTCGTTTCATGCGTTTACAAGATCATTGTTGCGCGATGCGCGGCGGGTAATGACCGACGTTCGTTCGTCGGCACCCGACAGCGGCCATAACGTTGTTCGTTTCATGCGTTTATAAGACCACTGTTGCGCGATGCGCGGCGGGTAATGACCGACGTTCCATCGGCGGCACCCGACGGCGGCCATAACGTTGTTCGTTTCATGCGTTTATAAGACCATTGTTGCGCGATGCGCGGCGGGTAATGACCGACGTTCGTTCGGCGGCACCCGACGGCGGCCTTAACGTTGTTCGTTTCAAGCGTTTATAAGACCATTGTTGCGCGATGCGCGGCGGGTAATGACCGACGTTCGTTCGGCGGCACCCGACGGCGGCCATAACGTTGTTCGTTTCATGCGTTTATAAGACCATTGTTGCGCGATGCGCGGCGGGTAATGACCGGCGTTCGTTCGGCGGCACCCGACGGCGGCCATAACGTTGTTCGTTTCATGCGTTTATAAGACCATTGTTGCGCGATGCGCGGCGGGTAATGACCGACGTTCGTTCGTCGGCCCCCGACGGCGGCCTTAACGTTGTTCGTTTCATGCGTTTATAAGACCATTGTTGCGCGATGCGCGGCGGGTAATGACCGACGTTCGTTCGGCGGCACCCGACGGCGGCCTTAACGTTGTTCGTTTCATGCGTTTATAAGACCATTGTTGCGCGATGCGCGGCGGGTAATGACCGACGTTCGTTCGGCGGCCCCCGACGGCGGCCTTAACACTGTTCGTTTCATGCGTTTATAAGACCATTGTTGCGCGATGCGCGGCGGGTAATGACCGACGTTCGTTCGGCGGCACCCGACGGCGGCCTTAACGTTGTTCGTTTCATGCGTTTATAAGACCATTGTTGCGCGATGCGCGGCGTGTAATGACCGACGTTCGTTCGGCGGCACGCGACGGCGGCCTTAACGTTGTTCGTTTCAAGCGTTTATAAGACCATTGTTGCGCGATGCGCGGCGGGTAATGACCGACGTTCGTTCGGCGGCACCCGACGGCGGCCATAACGTTGTTCGTTTCATGCGTTTGTAAGACCATTGTTGCGCGATGCGCGGCGGGTAATGACCGACGTTCGTTCGGCGGCACCCGACGGCGGCCTTAACGTTGTTCGTTTCAAGCGTTTATAAGACCATTGTTGCGCGATGCGCGGCGGGTAATGACCGACGTTCGTTCGGCGGCACCCGACGGCGGCCATAACGTTGTTCGTTTCATGCGTTTATAAGACCATTGTTGCGCGATGCGCGGCGGGTAATGACCGGCGTTCGTTCGGCGGCACCCGACGGCGGCCATAACGTTGTTCGTTTCATGCGTTTATAAGACCATTGTTGCGCGATGCGCGGCGGGTAATGACCGACGTTCGTTCGTCGGCCCCCGACGGCGGCCTTAACGTTGTTCGTTTCATGCGTTTATAAGACCATTGTTGCGCGATGCGCGGCGGGTAATGACCGACGTTCGTTCGGCGGCACCCGACGGCGGCCTTAACGTTGTTCGTTTCATGCGTTTATAAGACCATTGTTGCGCGATGCGCGGCGGGTAATGACCGACGTTCGTTCGGCGGCCCCCGACGGCGGCCTTAACACTGTTCGTTTCATGCGTTTATAAGACCATTGTTGCGCGATGCGCGGCGGGTAATGACCGACGTTCGTTCGGCGGCACCCGACGGCGGCCTTAACGTTGTTCGTTTCATGCGTTTATAAGACCATTGTTGCGCGATGCGCGGCGTGTAATGACCGACGTTCGTTCGGCGGCACGCGACGGCGGCCTTAACGTTGTTCGTTTCAAGCGTTTATAAGACCATTGTTGCGCGATGCGCGGCGGGTAATGACCGACGTTCGTTCGGCGGCACCCGACGGCGGCCATAACGTTGTTCGTTTCATGCGTTTGTAAGACCATTGTTGCGCGATGCGCGGCGGGTAATGACCGACGTTCGTTCGGCGGCACCCGACGGCGGCCTTAACGTTGTTCGTTTCAAGCGTTTATAAGACCATTGTTGCGCGATGCGCGGCGGGTAATGACCGACGTTCTTTCGGCGGCACCCGACGGCGGCCATAACGTTGTTCGTTTCATGCGTTTACAAGATCATTGTTGCGCGATGCGCGGCGGGTAATGACCGACGTTCGTTCGTCGGCACCCGACAGCGGCCATAACGTTGTTCGTTTCATGCGTTTATAAGACCACTGTTGCGCGATGCGCGGCGGGTAATGACCGACGTTCGTTCGGCGGCACCCGACGGCGGCCTTAACGTTGTTCGTTTCATGCGTTTATAAGACCATTGTTGCGCGATGCGCGGCGTGTAATGACCGACGTTCGTTCGGCGGCACGCGACGGCGGCCTTAACGTTGTTCGTTTCAAGCGTTTATAAGACCATTGTTGCGCGATGCGCGGCGGGTAATGACCGACGTTCTTTCGGCGGCACCCGACGGCGGCCATAACGTTGTTCGTTTCATGCGTTTACAAGATCATTGTTGCGCGATGCGCGGCGGGTAATGACCGACGTTCGTTCGTCGGCACCCGACAGCGGCCATAACGTTGTTCGTTTCATGCGATTATAAGACCACTGTTGCGCGATGCGCGGCGGGTAATGACCGACGTTCCATCGGCGGCACCCGACGGCGGCCATAACGTTGTTCGTTTCATGCGTTTATAAGACCATTGTTGCGCGATGCGCGGCGGGTAATGACCGACGTTAGTTCGGCGGCACCCGACGGCGGCCTTAACGTTGTTCGTTTCATGCGTTTATAAGACCATTGTTGCGCGATGCGCGGCGGGTAATGACCGACGTTCGTTCGGCGGCACCCGACGGCGGCCTTAACGTTGTTCGTTTCATGCGTTTATAAGACCATTGTTGCGCGATGCGCGGCGTGTAATGACCGACGTTCGTTCGGCGGCACGCGACGGCGGCCTTAACGTTGTTCGTTTCAAGCGTTTATAAGACCATTGTTGCGCGATGCGCGGCGGGTAATGACCGACGTTCGTTCGGCGGCACCCGACGGCGGCCTTAACGTTGTTCGTTTCATGCGTTTGTAAGACCATTGTTGCGCGATGCGCGGCGGGTAATGACCGACGTTCGTTCGGCGGCACCCGACGGCGGCCTTAACGTTGTTCGTTTCAAGCGTTTATAAGACCATTGTTGCGCGATGCGCGGCGGGTAATGACCGACGTTCGTTCGGCGGCACCCGACGGCGGCCATAACGTTGTTCGTTTCATGCGTTTATAAGACCATTGTTGCGCGATGCGCGGCGGGTAATGACCGACGTTCGTTCGGCGGCACCCGACGGCGGCCTTAACGTTGTTCGTTTCATGCGTTTGTAAGACCATTGTTGCGCGATGCGCGGCGGGTAATGACCGACGTTCGTTCGTCGGCACCCGACGGCGGCCATAACGTTGTTCGTTTCATGCGTTTATAAGACCATTGTTGCGCGATGCGCGGCGTGTAATGACCGACGTTCGTTCGGCGGCACGCGACGGCGGCCTTAACGTTGTTCGTTTCAAGCGTTTATAAGACCATTGTTGCGCGATGCGCGGCGGGTAATGACCGACGTTCGTTCGTCGGCACCCGACGGCGGCCATAACGTTGTTCGTTTCATGCGTTTACAAGACCATTGTTGCGCGATGCGCGGCGGGTAATGACCGACGTTCGTTCGGCGGCACCCGACGGCGGCCTTAACGTTGTTCGTTTCATGCGTTTATAAGACCATTGTTGCGCGATGCGCGGCGGGTAATGACCGACGTTCGTTCGGCGGCCCCCGACGGCGGCCTTAACACTGTTCGTTTCATGCGTTTATAAGACCATTGTTGCGCGATGCGCGGCGGGTAATGACCGACGTTCGTTCGGCGGCACCCGACGGCGGCCTTAACGTTGTTCGTTTCATGCGTTTATAAGACCATTGTTGCGCGATGCGCGGCGTGTAATGACCGACGTTCGTTCGGCGGCACGCGACGGCGGCCTTAACGTTGTTCGTTTCAAGCGTATATAAGACCATTGTTGCGCGATGCGCGGCGGGTAATGACCGACGTTCGTTCGGCGGCACCCGACGGCGGCCTTAACGTTGTTCGTTTCATGCGTTTGTAAGACCATTGTTGCGCGATGCGCGGCGGGTAATGACCGACGTTCGTTCGGCGGCACTCGACGGCGGCCATAACGTTGTTCGTTTCATGCGTTTATAAGACCATTGTTGCGCGATGCGCGGCGGGTAATGACCGACGTTCGTTCGGCGGCACCCGACGGCGGCCTTAACGTTGTTCGTTTCCAGCGTTTATAAGACCATTGTTGCGCGATGCGCGGCGGGTAATGACCGACGTTCGTTCGGCGGCACCCGACGGCGGCCATAACGTTGTTCGTTTCATGCGTTTATAAGACCATTGTTGCGCGATGCGCGGCGGGTAATGACCGACGTTCGTTCGGCGGCACCCGACGGCGGCCTTAACGTTGTTCGTTTCATGCGTTTATAAGACCATTGTTGCGCGATGCGCGGCGGGTAATGACCGACGTTCGTTCGGCGGCACCCGACGGCGGTCTTAACGTTGTTCGTTTCATGCGTTTATAAGACCATTGTTGCGCGATGCGCGGCGGGTAATGACCGACGTTCGTTCGGCGGCACCCGACGGCGGCCATAACGTTGTTCGTTTCATGCGTTTATAAGACCATTGTTGCGCGATGCGCGGCGGGTAATGACCGACGTTCGTTCGGCGGCACCCGACGGCGGCCTTAACGTTGTTCGTTTCATGCGTTTATAAGACCATTGTTGCGCGATGCGCGGCGGGTAATGACCGACGTTCGTTCGGCGGCACCCGACGGCGGCCTTAACGTTGTTCGTTTCATGCGTTTATAAGACCATTGTTGCGCGATGCGCGGCGGGTAATGACCGACGTTCGTTCGGCGGCACCCGACGGCGGCCTTAACGTTGTTCGTTTCATGCGTTTATAAGACCATTGTTGCGCGATGCGCGGCGTGTAATGACCGACGTTCGTTCGGCGGCACGCGACGGCGGCCTTAACGTTGTTCGTTTCAAGCGTTTATAAGACCATTGTTGCGCGATGCGCGGCGGGTAATGACCGACGGTCGTTCGGCGGCACCCGACGGCGGCCATAACGTTGTTCGTTTCATGCGTTTATAAGACCATTGTTGCGCGATGCGCGGCGGGTAATGACCGACGTTCGTTCGGCGGCACCCGACGGCGGCCATAACGTTGTTCGTTTCATGCGTTTATAAGACCATTGTTGCGCGATGCGCGGCGGGTACTGACCGACGTTCGTTCGGCGGCACCCGACGGCGGCCTTAACGTTGTTCGTTTCAAGCGTTTATAAGACCATTGTTGCGCGATGCGCGGCGGGTAATGACCGACGTTCGTTCGGCGGCACCCGACGGCGGCCATAACGTTGTTCGTTTCATGCGTTTACAAGACCATTGTTGCGCGATGCGCGGCGGGTAATGACCGACGTTCGTTCGTCGGCACCCGACGGCGGCCATAACGTTGTTCGTTTCATGCGTTTATAAGACCACTGTTGCGCGATGCGCGGCGGGTAATGACCGACGTTAGTTCGGCGGCACCCGACGGCGGCCTTAACGTTGTTCGTTTCATGCGTTTATAAGACCATTGTTGCGCGACGCGCGGCGGGTAATGACCGACGTTCGTTCGGCGGCACCCGACGGCGGCCTTAACGTTGTTCGTTTCATGCGTTTATAGGACCATTGTTGCGCGATGCGCGGCGTGTAATGACCGACGTTCGTTCGGCGGCACTCGACGGCGGCCTTAACGTTGTTCGTTTCAAGCGTTTATAAGACCATTGTTGCGCGATGCGCGGCGGGTAATGACCGACGTTCGTTCGGCGGCACCCGACGGCGGCCTTAACGTTGTTCGTTTCATGCGTTTGTAAGACCATTGTTGCGCGATGCGCGGCGGGTAATGACCGACGTTCGTTCGGCGGCACCCGACGGCGGCCATAACGTTGTTCGTTTCATGCGTTTATAAGACCATTGTTGCGCGATGCGCGGCGGGTAATGACCGACGTTCTTTCGGCGGCACCCGACGGCGGCCATAACGTTGTTCGTTTCATGCGTTTACAAGACCATTGTTGCGCGATGCGCGGCGTGTAATGACCGACGTTCGTTCGGCGGCACGCGACGGCGGCCTTAACGTTGTTCGTTTCAAGCGTTTATAAGACCATTGTTGCGCGATGCGCGGCGGGTAATGACCGACGTTCGTTCGGCGGCACCCGACGGCGGCCTTAACGTTGTTCGTTTCATGCGTTTGTAAGACCATTGTTGCGCGATGCGCGGCGGGTAATGACCGACGTTCGTTCGGCGGCACTAGACGGCGGCCATAACGTTGTTCGTTTCATGCGTTTATAAGACCATTGTTGCGCGATGCGCGGCGGGTAATGACCGACGTTCGTTCGGCGGCACCCGACGGCGGCCTTAACGTTGTTCGTTTCCAGCGTTTATAAGACCATTGTTGCGCGATGCGCGGCGGGTAATGACCGACGTTCGTTCGGCGGCACCCGACGGCGGCCATAACGTTGTTCGTTTCATGCGTTTACAAGACCATTGTTGCGCGATGCGCGGCGGGTAATGACCGACGTTCGTTCGTCGGCACCCGACGGCGGCCATAACGTTGTTCGTTTCAAGCGTTTATAAGACCATTGTTGCGCGATGCGCGGCGGGTAATGACCGACGGTCGTTCGGCGGCACCCGACGGCGGCCATAACGTTGTTCGTTTCATGCGTTTATAAGACCATTGTTGCGCGATGCGCGGCGGGTAATGACCGACGTTCGTTCGGCGGCACCCGACGGCGGCCATAACGTTGTTCGTTTCATGCGTTTATAAGACCATTGTTGCGCGATGCGCGGCGGGTAATGACCGACGTTCGTTCGGCGGCACCCGACGGCGGCCTTAACGTTGTTCGTTTCAAGCGTTTATAAGACCATTGTTGCGCGATGCGCGGCGGGTAATGACCGACGTTCGTTCGGCGGCACCCGACGGCGGCCATAACGTTGTTCGTTTCATGCGTTTATAAGACCATTGTTGCGCGATGCGCGGCGGGTAATGACCGACGTTCGCCCGGCGGCACCCGACGGCGGCCACAACGTTTTTCGTTTCATGCGTTTATAAGACCATTGATGCGCGATGCGCGGCGGTTGATGACCGACGTTCGTTCGGCGGCACCCGACGGCGGCCTTAACGTTGTTCGTTTCATGCGCTTATAAGACCATTGTTGCGCGATGCGCGGCGGGTAATGACCGACGTTCGTTCGGCGGCACCCGACGGCGGCCTTAACGTTGTTCGTTTCATGCGTTTATAAGACCATTGTTGCGCGATGCGCGGCGGGTAATGACCGACGTTCGTTCGGCGGCACCCGACGGCGGCCTTAACGTTGTTCGTTTCATGCGTTTATAAGACCATTGTTGCGCGATGCGCGGCGGGTAATGACCGACGTTCGTTCGGCGGCACCCGACGGCGGCCTTAACGTTGTTCGTTTCATGCGTTTATAAGACCATTGTTGCGCGATGCGCGGCGTGTAATGACCGACGTTCGTTCGGCGGCACGCGACGGCGGCCTTAACGTTGTTCGTTTCAAGCGTTTATAAGACCATTGTTGCGCGATGCGCGGCGGGTAATGACCGACGGTCGTTCGGCGGCACCCGACGGCGGCCATAACGTTGTTCGTTTCATGCGTTTATAAGACCATTGTTGCGCGATGCGCGGCGGGTAATGACCGACGTTCGTTCGGCGGCACCCGACGGCGGCCATAACGTTGTTCGTTTCATGCGTTTATAAGACCATTGTTGCGCGATGCGCGGCGGGTACTGACCGACGTTCGTTCGGCGGCACCCGACGGCGGCCTTAACGTTGTTCGTTTCAAGCGTTTATAAGACCATTGTTGCGCGATGCGCGGCGGGTAATGACCGACGTTCGTTCGGCGGCACCCGACGGCGGCCATAACGTTGTTCGTTTCATGCGTTTACAAGACCATTGTTGCGCGATGCGCGGCGGGTAATGACCGACGTTCGTTCGTCGGCACCCGACGGCGGCCATAACGTTGTTCGTTTCATGCGTTTATAAGACCACTGTTGCGCGATGCGCGGCGGGTAATGACCGACGTTAGTTCGGCGGCACCCGACGGCGGCCTTAACGTTGTTCGTTTCATGCGTTTATAAGACCATTGTTGCGCGACGCGCGGCGGGTAATGACCGACGTTCGTTCGGCGGCACCCGACGGCGGCCTTAACGTTGTTCGTTTCATGCGTTTATAAGACCATTGTTGCGCGATGCGCGGCGTGTAATGACCGACGTTCGTTCGGCGGCACTCGACGGCGGCCTTAACGTTGTTCGTTTCAAGCGTTTATAAGACCATTGTTGCGCGATGCGCGGCGGGTAATGACCGACGTTCGTTCGGCGGCACCCGACGGCGGCCTTAACGTTGTTCGTTTCATGCGTTTGTAAGACCATTGTTGCGCGATGCGCGGCGGGTAATGACCGACGTTCGTTCGGCGGCACCCGACGGCGGCCATAACGTTGTTCGTTTCATGCGTTTATAAGACCATTGTTGCGCGATGCGCGGCGGGTAATGACCGACGTTCTTTCGGCGGCACCCGACGGCGGCCATAACGTTGTTCGTTTCATGCGTTTACAAGACCATTGTTGCGCGATGCGCGGCGTGTAATGACCGACGTTCGTTCGGCGGCACGCGACGGCGGCCTTAACGTTGTTCGTTTCAAGCGTTTATAAGACCATTGTTGCGCGATGCGCGGCGGGTAATGACCGACGTTCGTTCGGCGGCACCCGACGGCGGCCTTAACGTTGTTCGTTTCATGCGTTTGTAAGACCATTGTTGCGCGATGCGCGGCGGGTAATGACCGACGTTCGTTCGGCGGCACTAGACGGCGGCCATAACGTTGTTCGTTTCATGCGTTTATAAGACCATTGTTGCGCGATGCGCGGCGGGTAATGACCGACGTTCGTTCGGCGGCACCCGACGGCGGCCTTAACGTTGTTCGTTTCCAGCGTTTATAAGACCATTGTTGCGCGATGCGCGGCGGGTAATGACCGACGTTCGTTCGGCGGCACCCGACGGCGGCCATAACGTTGTTCGTTTCATGCGTTTACAAGACCATTGTTGCGCGATGCGCGGCGGGTAATGACCGACGTTCGTTCGTCGGCACCCGACGGCGGCCATAACGTTGTTCGTTTCAAGCGTTTATAAGACCATTGTTGCGCGATGCGCGGCGGGTAATGACCGACGGTCGTTCGGCGGCACCCGACGGCGGCCATAACGTTGTTCGTTTCATGCGTTTATAAGACCATTGTTGCGCGATGCGCGGCGGGTAATGACCGACGTTCGTTCGGCGGCACCCGACGGCGGCCATAACGTTGTTCGTTTCATGCGTTTATAAGACCATTGTTGCGCGATGCGCGGCGGGTAATGACCGACGTTCGTTCGGCGGCACCCGACGGCGGCCTTAACGTTGTTCGTTTCAAGCGTTTATAAGACCATTGTTGCGCGATGCGCGGCGGGTAATGACCGACGTTCGTTCGGCGGCACCCGACGGCGGCCATAACGTTGTTCGTTTCATGCGTTTATAAGACCATTGTTGCGCGATGCGCGGCGGGTAATGACCGACGTTCGCCCGGCGGCACCCGACGGCGGCCACAACGTTTTTCGTTTCATGCGTTTATAAGACCATTGATGCGCGATGCGCGGCGGTTGATGACCGACGTTCGTTCGGCGGCACCCGACGGCGGCCTTAACGTTGTTCGTTTCATGCGCTTATAAGACCATTGTTGCGCGATGCGCGGCGGGTAATGACCGACTTTCGTTCGGCGGCACCCGTCGGCGGCCTTAACGTTGTTCGTTTCAAGCGTTTATAAGACCATTGTTGCGCGATGCGCGGCGGTTAATGACCGACGTTCGTTCGGCGGCACCCGACGGCGGCCTTAACGTTGTTCGTTTCATGCGTTTATAAGACCATTGTTGCGCGATGCGCGGCGGGTAGTGACCGACGTTCGTTCGGCGGCACCCGACGGCGGCCATAACGTTGTTCGTTTCATGCGTTTACAAGACCATTGTTGCGCGATGCGCGGCGGGTAATGACCGACGTTCGTTCGTCGGCACCCGACGGCGGCCATAACGTTGTTCGTTTCATGCGTTTACAAGACCATTGTTGCGCGATGCGCGGCGGGTAATGACCGACGTTCGTTCGGCGGCACCCGACGGCGGCCATAACGTTGTTCGTTTCATGCGTTTATAAGACCATTGTTGCGCGATGCGCGGCGGGTAATGACCGACGTTCGTTCGGCGGCACCCGACGGCGGCCTTAACGTTGTTCGTTTCATGCGTTTATAAGACCATTGTTGCGCGATGCGCGGCGGGTAATGACCGACGTTCGTTCGGCGGCACCCGACGGCGGCCTTAACGTTGTTCGTTTCATGCGTTTATAAGACCATTGTTGCGCGATGCGCGGCGGGTAATGACCGACGTTCGTTCGGCGGCACCCGACGGCGGCCTTAACGTTGTTCGTTTCATGCGTTTATAAGACCATTGTTGCGCGATGCGCGGCGTGTAATGACCGACGTTCGTTCGGCGGCACGCGACGGCGGCCTTAACGTTGTTCGTTTCAAGCGTTTATAAGACCATTGTTGCGCGATGCGCGGCGGGTAATGACCGACGGTCGTTCGGCGGCACCCGACGGCGGCCATAACGTTGTTCGTTTCATGCGTTTATAAGACCATTGTTGCGCGATGCGCGGCGGGTAATGACCGACGTTCGTTCGGCGGCACCCGACGGCGGCCATAACGTTGTTCGTTTCATGCGTTTATAAGACCATTGTTGCGCGATGCGCGGCGGGTAATGACCGACGTTCGTTCGGCGGCACCCGACGGCGGCCTTAACGTTGTTCGTTTCAAGCGTTTATAAGACCATTGTTGCGCGATGCGCGGCGGGTAATGACCGACGTTCGTTCGGCGGCACCCGACGGCGGCCATAACGTTGTTCGTTTCATGCGTTTATAAGACCATTGTTGCGCGATGCGCGGCGGGTAATGACCGACGTTCGTTCGGCGGCACCCGACGGCGGCCACAACGTTTTTCGTTTCATGCGTTTATAAGACCATTGATGCGCGATGCGCGGCGGTTGATGACCGACGTTCGTTCGGCGGCACCCGACGGCGGCCTTAACGTTGTTCGTTTCATGCGCTTATAAGACCATTGTTGCGCGATGCGCGGCGGGTAATGACCGACTTTCGTTCGGCGGCACCCGTCGGCGGCCTTAACGTTGTTCGTTTCAAGCGTTTATAAGACCATTGTTGCGCGATGCGCGGCGGTTAATGACCGACGTTCGTTCGGCGGCACCCGACGGCGGCCTTAACGTTGTTCGTTTCATGCGTTTATAAGACCATTGTTGCGCGATGCGCGGCGGGTAATGACCGACGTTCGTTCGGCGGCACCCGACGGCGGCCATAACGTTGTTCGTTTCATGCGTTTATAAGACCATTGATGCGCGATGCGCGGCGGTTGATGACCGACGTTCGTTCGGCGGCACCCGACGGCGGCCTTAACGTTGTTCGTTTTATGCGTTTATAAGACCATTGTTGCGCGATGCGCGGCGGGTAATGACCGACGTTCGTTCGGCTGCACCCGACGGCGGCCTTAACGTTGTTCGTTTCAAGCGTTTATAAGACCATTGTTGCGCGATGCGCGGCGGGTAGTGACCGACGTTCGTTCGGCGGCACCCGACGGCGGCCTTAACGTTGTTCGTTTCAAGCGTTTATAAGACCATTGTTGCGCGATGCGCGGCGGGTAGTGACCGACGTTCGTTCGGCGGCACCCGACGGCGGCCTTAACGTTGTTCGTTTCATGCGTTTATAAGACCATTGTTGCGCGATGCGCGGCGGGTAATGACCGACGTTCGTTCGGCGGCACCCGACGGCGGCCATAACGTTGTTCGTTTCGTGCGTTTATAAGACCATTGTTGCGCGATGCGCGGCGGGTAATGACCGACGTTCGTTCGGCGGCACCCGACGGCGGCCTTAACGTTGTTCGTTTCAAGCGTTTATAAGACCATTGTTGCGCGATGCGCGGCGGGTAATGACCGACGTTCGTTCGGCGGCACCCGACGGCGGCCATAACGTTGTTCGTTTCATGCGTTTATAAGACCATTGTTGCGCGATGCGCGGCGGGTAATGACCGACGTTCGTTCGGCGGCACCCGACGGCGGCCACAACGTTTTTCGTTTCATGCGTTTATAAGACCATTGATGCGCGATGCGCGGCGGTTGATGACCGACGTTCGTTCGGCGGCACCCGACGGCGGCCTTAACGTTGTTCGTTTCATGCGCTTATAAGACCATTGTTGCGCGATGCGCGGCGGGTAATGACCGACTTTCGTTCGGCGGCACCCGTCGGCGGCCTTAACGTTGTTCGTTTCAAGCGTTTATAAGACCATTGTTGCGCGATGCGCGGCGGTTAATGACCGACGTTCGTTCGGCGGCACCCGACGGCGGCCTTAACGTTGTTCGTTTCATGCGTTTATAAGACCATTGTTGCGCGATGCGCGACGGGTAATAACCGACGTTCATTCGGCGGCACCCGACGGCGGCCATAACGTTGTTCGTTTCATGCGTTTGTAAGACCATTGTTGCGCGATGCGCGGCGGGTAATGACCGACGTTCGTTCGGCGGCACCCGACGGCGGCCACAACGTTTTTCGTTTCATGCGTTTATAAGACCATTGATGCGCGATGCGCGGCGGTTGATGACCGACGTTCGTTCGGCGGCACCCGACGGCGGCCTTAACGTTGTTCGTTTCATGCGCTTATAAGACCATTGTTGCGCGATGCGCGGCGGGTAATGACCGACTTTCGTTCGGCGGCACCCGTCGGCGGCCTTAACGTTGTTCGTTTCAAGCGTTTATAAGACCATTGTTGCGCGATGCGCGGCGGTTAATGACCGACGTTCGTTCGGCGGCACCCGACGGCGGCCTTAACGTTGTTCGTTTCATGCGTTTATAAGACCATTGTTGCGCGATGCGCGACGGGTAATAACCGACGTTCATTCGGCGGCACCCGACGGCGGCCATAACGTTGTTCGTTTCATGCGTTTGTAAGACCATTGTTGCGCGATGCGCGGCGGGTAATGACCGACGTTCGTTCGGCGGCACCCGACGGCGGCCACAACGTTGTTCGTTTCATGCGTTTATAAGACCATTGATGCGCGATGCGCGGCGGTTGATGACCGACGTTCGTTCGGCGGCACCCGACGGCGGCCTTAACGTTGTTCGTTTTATGCGTTTATAAGACCATTGTTGCGCGATGCGCGGCGGGTAATGACCGACGTTCGTTCGGCTGCACCCGACGGCGGCCTTAACGTTGTTCGTTTCAAGCGTTTATAAGACCATTGTTGCGCGATGCGCGGCGGGTAGTGACCGACGTTCGTTCGGCGGCACCCGACGGCGGCCTTAACGTTGTTCGTTTCAAGCGTTTATAAGACCATTGTTGCGCGATGCGCGGCGGGTAGTGACCGACGTTCGTTCGGCGGCACCCGACGGCGGCCTTAACGTTGTTCGTTTCATGCGTTTATAAGACCATTGTTGCGCGATGCGCGGCGGGTAATGACCGACGTTCGTTCGGCGGCACCCGACGGCGGCCATAACGTTGTTCGTTTCATGCGTTTATAAGACCATTGTTGCGCGATGCGTGGCGGGTAATGACCGACGTTCGTTCGGCGGCACCCGACGGCGGCCTTAACGTTGTTCGTTTCAAGCGTTTATAAGACCATTGTTGCGCGATGCGCGGCGGGTAATGACCGACGTTCGTTCGGCGGCACCCGACGGCGGCCATAACGTTGTTCGTTTCATGCGTTTATAAGACCATTGTTGCGCGATGCGCGGCGGGTAATGACCGACGTTCGTTCGGCGGCACCCGACGGCGGCCACAACGTTTTTCGTTTCATGCGTTTATAAGACCATTGATGCGCGATGCGCGGCGGTTGATGACCGACGTTCGTTCGGCGGCACCCGACGGCGGCCTTAACGTTGTTCGTTTCATGCGCTTATAAGACCATTGTTGCGCGATGCGCGGCGGGTAATGACCGACTTTCGTTCGGCGGCACCCGTCGGCGGCCTTAACGTTGTTCGTTTCAAGCGTTTATAAGACCATTGTTGCGCGATGCGCGGCGGTTAATGACCGACGTTCGTTCGGCGGCACCCGACGGCGGCCTTAACGTTGTTCGTTTCATGCGTTTATAAGACCATTGTTGCGCGATGCGCGACGGGTAATAACCGACGTTCATTCGGCGGCACCCGACGGCGGCCATAACGTTGTTCGTTTCATGCGTTTGTAAGACCATTGTTGCGCGATGCGCGGCGGGTAATGACCGACGTTCGTTCGGCGGCACCCGACGGCGGCCACAACGTTTTTCGTTTCATGCGTTTATAAGACCATTGATGCGCGATGCGCGGCGGTTGATGACCGACGTTCGTTCGGCGGCACCCGACGGCGGCCTTAACGTTGTTCGTTTCATGCGCTTATAAGACCATTGTTGCGCGATGCGCGGCGGGTAATGACCGACTTTCGTTCGGCGGCACCCGTCGGCGGCCTTAACGTTGTTCGTTTCAAGCGTTTATAAGACCATTGTTGCGCGATGCGCGGCGGTTAATGACCGACGTTCGTTCGGCGGCACCCGACGGCGGCCTTAACGTTGTTCGTTTCATGCGTTTATAAGACCATTGTTGCGCGATGCGCGACGGGTAATAACCGACGTTCATTCGGCGGCACCCGACGGCGGCCATAACGTTGTTCGTTTCATGCGTTTGTAAGACCATTGTTGCGCGATGCGCGGCGGGTAATGACCGACGTTCGTTCGGCGGCACCCGACGGCGGCCACAACGTTGTTCGTTTCATGCGTTTATAAGACCATTGATGCGCGATGCGCGGCGGTTGATGACCGACGTTCGTTCGGCGGCACCCGACGGCGGCCTTAACGTTGTTCGTTTTATGCGTTTATAAGACCATTGTTGCGCGATGCGCGGCGGGTAATGACCGACGTTCGTTCGGCTGCACCCGACGGCGGCCTTAACGTTGTTCGTTTCAAGCGTTTATAAGACCATTGTTGCGCGATGCGCGGCGGGTAGTGACCGACGTTCGTTCGGCGGCACCCGACGGCGGCCTTAACGTTGTTCGTTTCAAGCGTTTATAAGACCATTGTTGCGCGATGCGCGGCGGGTAGTGACCGACGTTCGTTCCGCGGCACCCGACGGCGGCCTTAACGTTGTTCGTTTCATGCGTTTATAAGACCATTGTTGCGCGATGCGCGGCGGGTAATGACCGACGTTCGTTCGGCGGCACCCGACGGCGGCCATAACGTTGTTCGTTTCATGCGTTTATAAGACAATTGTTGCGCGATGCGCGGCGGGTAATGACCGACGTTCGTTCGGCGGCACCCGACGGCGGCCATAACGTTGTTCGTTTCATACGTTTATAAGACCATTGTTGCGCGATGCGCGGCGGGTGACGACCGACGTTCGTTCAGCGGCACCCGACGGCGGCCATAACGTTGTTCGTTTCATGCGTTTACAAGACCATTGTTGCGCGATGCGCGGCGGGTAAAGACCGACGTTCGTTCGGCGGCACCCGACGGCGGCCATAACGTTGTTCGTTTCATGCGTTTATAAGACCATTGTTGCGCGATGCGCGGCGGGTAATGACCGACGTTCGTTCGGCGGCACCCGACGGCGGCCATAACGTTGTTCGTTTCATGCGTTTATAAGACCATTGTTGCGCGATGCGCGGCGGGTAATGACCGACGTTCGTTCGGCGGCACCCGACGGCGGCCACAACGTTGTTCGTTTCATGCGTTTATAAGACCATTGATGCGCGATGCGCGGCGGTTGATGACCGACGTTCGTTCGGCGGCACCCGACGGCGGCCATAACGTTGTTCGTTTCATGCGTTTAGAAGACCATTGTTGCGCGATGCGCGGCGGGTAATGACCGACGTTCGTTCGGCGGCACCCGACGGCGGCCATAACGTTGTTCGTTTCAAGCGTTTATAAGACTATTGATGCGCGATGCGCGGCGGTTAATGACCGACGTTCGTTCGGCGGCACCCGACGGCGGCCTTAACGTTGTTCGTTTCATGCGTTTATAAGACCATTGTTGCGCGATGCGCGGCGGGTAATGACCGACGTTCGTTCGGCGGCACCCGACGGCGGCCTTAACGTTGTTCGTTTCATGCGTTTATAAGACCATTGTTGCGCGATGCGCGGCGGGTAATGACCGACGTTCGTTCGGCGGCACCCGACGGCGGCCACAACGTTTTTCGTTTCATGCGTTTATAAGACCATTGATGCGCGATGCGCGGCGGTTGATGACCGACGTTCGTTCGGCGGCACCCGACGGCGGCCTTAACGTTGTTCGCTTCATGCGCTTATAAGACCATTGTTGCGCGATGCGCGGCGGGTAATGACCGACTTTCGTTCGGCGGCACCCGTCGGCGGCCTTAACGTTGTTCGTTTCAAGCGTTTATAAGACCATTGTTGCGCGATGCGCGGCGGTTAATGACCGACGTTCGTTCGGCGGCACCCGACGGCGGCCTTAACGTTGTTCGTTTCATGCGTTTATAAGACCATTGTTGCGCGATGCGCGACGGGTAATAACCGACGTTCATTCGGCGGCACCCGACGGCGGCCATAACGTTGTTCGTTTCATGCGTTTGTAAGACCATTGTTGCGCGATGCGCGGCGGGTAATGACCGACGTTCGTTCGGCGGCACCCGACGGCGGCCACAACGTTGTTCGTTTCATGCGTTTATAAGACCATTGATGCGCGATGCGCGGCGGTTGATGACCGACGTTCGTTCGGCGGCACCCGACGGCGGCCTTAACGTTGTTCGTTTTATGCGTTTATAAGACCATTGTTGCGCGATGCGCGGCGGGTAATGACCGACGTTCGTTCGGCTGCACCCGACGGCGGCCTTAACGTTGTTCGTTTCAAGCGTTTATAAGACCATTGTTGCGCGATGCGCGGCGGGTAGTGACCGACGTTCGTTCGGCGGCACCCGACGGCGGCCTTAACGTTGTTCGTTTCAAGCGTTTATAAGACCATTGTTGCGCGATGCGCGGCGGGTAGTGACCGACGTTCGTTCCGCGGCACCCGACGGCGGCCTTAACGTTGTTCGTTTCATGCGTTTATAAGACCATTGTTGCGCGATGCGCGGCGGGTAATGACCGACGTTCGTTCGGCGGCACCCGACGGCGGCCATAACGTTGTTCGTTTCATGCGTTTATAAGACAATTGTTGCGCGATGCGCGGCGGGTAATGACCGACGTTCGTTCGGCGGCACCCGACGGCGGCCATAACGTTGTTCGTTTCATACGTTTATAAGACCATTGTTGCGCGATGCGCGGCGGGTGACGACCGACGTTCGTTCAGCGGCACCCGACGGCGGCCATAACGTTGTTCGTTTCATGCGTTTACAAGACCATTGTTGCGCGATGCGCGGCGGGTAAAGACCGACGTTCGTTCGGCGGCACCCGACGGCGGCCATAACGTTGTTCGTTTCATGCGTTTATAAGACCATTGTTGCGCGATGCGCGGCGGGTAATGACCGACGTTCGTTCGGCGGCACCCGACGGCGGCCATAACGTTGTTCGTTTCATGCGTTTATAAGACCATTGTTGCGCGATGCGCGGCGGGTAATGACCGACGTTCGTTCGGCGGCACCCGACGGCGGCCACAACGTTGTTCGTTTCATGCGTTTATAAGACCATTGATGCGCGATGCGCGGCGGTTGATGACCGACGTTCGTTCGGCGGCACCCGACGGCGGCCTTAACGTTGTTCGTTTTATGCGTTTATAAGACCATTGTTGCGCGATGCGCGGCGGGTAATGACCGACGTTCGTTCGGCTGCACCCGACGGCGGCCTTAACGTTGTTCGTTTCAAGCGTTTATAAGACCATTGTTGCGCGATGCGCGGCGGGTAGTGACCGACGTTCGTTCGGCGGCACCCGACGGCGGCCTTAACGTTGTTCGTTTCAAGCGTTTATAAGACCATTGTTGCGCGATGCGCGGCGGGTAGTGACCGACGTTCGTTCTGCGGCACCCGACGGCGGCCTTAACGTTGTTCGTTTCATGCGTTTATAAGACCATTGTTGCGCGATGCGCGGCGGGTAATGACCGACGTTCGTTCGGCGGCACCCGACGGCGGCCATAACGTTGTTCGTTTCATACGTTTATAAGACCATTGTTGCGCGATGCGCGGCGGGTGACGACCGACGTTCGTTCAGCGGCACCCGACGGCGGCCATAACGTTGTTCGTTTCATGCGTTTACAAGACCATTGTTGCGCGATGCGCGGCGGGTAAAGACCGACGTTCGTTCGGCGGCACCCGACGGCGGCCATAACGTTGTTCGTTTCATGCGTTTAGAAGACCATTGTTGCGCGATGCGCGGCGGGTAATGACCGACGTTCGTTCGGCGGCACCCGACGGCGGCCATAACGTTGTTCGTTTCAAGCGTTTATAAGACTATTGATGCGCGATGCGCGGCGGTTAATGACCGACGTTCGTTCGGCGGCACCCGACGGCGGCCTTAACGTTGTTCGTTTCATACGTTTATAAGACCATTGTTGCGCGATGCGCGGCGGGTGACGACCGACGTTCGTTCAGCGGCACCCGACGGCGGCCATAACGTTGTTCGTTTCATGCGTTTACAAGACCATTGTTGCGCGATGCGCGGCGGGTAAAGACCGACGTTCGTTCGGCGGCACCCGACGGCGGCCATAACGTTGTTCGTTTCATGCGTTTATAAGACCATTGTTGCGCGATGCGCGGCGGGTAATGACCGACGTTCGTTCGGCGGCACCCGACGGCGGCCATAACGTTGTTCGTTTCATGCGTTTATAAGACCATTGTTGCGCGATGCGCGGCGGGTAATGACCGACGTTCGTTCGGCGGCACCCGACGGCGGCCACAACGTTGTTCGTTTCATGCGTTTATAAGACCATTGATGCGCGATGCGCGGCGGTTGATGACCGACGTTCGTTCGGCGGCACCCGACGGCGGCCTTAACGTTGTTCGTTTTATGCGTTTATAAGACCATTGTTGCGCGATGCGCGGCGGGTAATGACCGACGTTCGTTCGGCTGCACCCGACGGCGGCCTTAACGTTGTTCGTTTCAAGCGTTTATAAGACCATTGTTGCGCGATGCGCGGCGGGTAGTGACCGACGTTCGTTCGGCGGCACCCGACGGCGGCCTTAACGTTGTTCGTTTCAAGCGTTTATAAGACCATTGTTGCGCGATGCGCGGCGGGTAGTGACCGACGTTCGTTCCGCGGCACCCGACGGCGGCCTTAACGTTGTTCGTTTCATGCGTTTATAAGACCATTGTTGCGCGATGCGCGGCGGGTAATGACCGACGTTCGTTCGGCGGCACCCGACGGCGGCCATAACGTTGTTCGTTTCATGCGTTTATAAGACAATTGTTGCGTGATGCGCGGCGGGTAATGACCGACGTTCGTTCGGCGGCACCCGACGGCGGCCATAACGTTGTTCGTTTCATACGTTTATAAGACCATTGTTGCGCGATGCGCGGCGGGTGACGACCGACGTTCGTTCAGCGGCACCCGACGGCGGCCATAACGTTGTTCGTTTCATGCGTTTACAAGACCATTGTTGCGCGATGCGCGGCGGGTAAAGACCGACGTTCGTTCGGCGGCACCCGACGGCGGCCATAACGTTGTTCGTTTCATGCGTTTAGAAGACCATTGTTGCGCGATGCGCGGCGGGTAATGACCGACGTTCGTTCGGCGGCACCCGACGGCGGCCATAACGTTGTTCGTTTCAAGCGTTTATAAGACTATTGATGCGCGATGCGCGGCGGTTAATGACCGACGTTCGTTCGGCGGCACCCGACGGCGGCCTTAACGTTGTTCGTTTCATGCGTTTATAAGACCATTGTTGCGCGATGCGCGGCGGGTAATGACCGACGTTCGTTCGGCGGCACCCGACGGCGGCCTTAACGTTGTTCGTTTCATGCGTTTATAAGACCATTGTTGCGCGATGCGCGGCGGGTAATGACCGACGTTCGTTCGGCGGCACCCGACGGCGGCCACAACGTTTTTCGTTTCATGCGTTTATAAGACCATTGATGCGCGATGCGCGGCGGTTGATGACCGACGTTCGTTCGGCGGCACCCGACGGCGGCCTTAACGTTGTTCGTTTCATGCGCTTATAAGACCATTGTTGCGCGATGCGCGGCGGGTAATGACCGACTTTCGTTCGGCGGCACCCGTCGGCGGCCTTAACGTTGTTCGTTTCAAGCGTTTATAAGACCATTGTTGCGCGATGCGCGGCGGTTAATGACCGACGTTCGTTCGGCGGCACCCGACGGCGGCCTTAACGTTGTTCGTTTCATGCGTTTATAAGACCATTGTTGCGCGATGCGCGACGGGTAATAACCGACGTTCATTCGGCGGCACCCGACGGCGGCCATAACGTTGTTCGTTTCATGCGTTTGTAAGACCATTGTTGCGCGATGCGCGGCGGGTAATGACCGACGTTCGTTCGGCGGCACCCGACGGCGGCCACAACGTTGTTCGTTTCATGCGTTTATAAGACCATTGATGCGCGATGCGCGGCGGTTGATGACCGACGTTCGTTCGGCGGCACCCGACGGCGGCCTTAACGTTGTTCGTTTTATGCGTTTATAAGACCATTGTTGCGCGATGCGCGGCGGGTAATGACCGACGTTCGTTCGGCTGCACCCGACGGCGGCCTTAACGTTGTTCGTTTCAAGCGTTTATAAGACCATTGTTGCGCGATGCGCGGCGGGTAGTGACCGACGTTCGTTCGGCGGCACCCGACGGCGGCCTTAACGTTGTTCGTTTCAAGCGTTTATAAGACCATTGTTGCGCGATGCGCGGCGGGTAGTGACCGACGTTCGTTCCGCGGCACCCGACGGCGGCCTTAACGTTGTTCGTTTCATGCGTTTATAAGACCATTGTTGCGCGATGCGCGGCGGGTAATGACCGACGTTCGTTCGGCGGCACCCGACGGCGGCCATAACGTTGTTCGTTTCATGCGTTTATAAGACAATTGTTGCGCGATGCGCGGCGGGTAATGACCGACGTTCGTTCGGCGGCACCCGACGGCGGCCATAACGTTGTTCGTTTCATACGTTTATAAGACCATTGTTGCGCGATGCGCGGCGGGTGACGACCGACGTTCGTTCAGCGGCACCCGACGGCGGCCATAACGTTGTTCGTTTCATGCGTTTACAAGACCATTGTTGCGCGATGCGCGGCGGGTAAAGACCGACGTTCGTTCGGCGGCACCCGACGGCGGCCATAACGTTGTTCGTTTCATGCGTTTATAAGACCATTGTTGCGCGATGCGCGGCGGGTAATGACCGACGTTCGTTCGGCGGCACCCGACGGCGGCCATAACGTTGTTCGTTTCATGCGTTTATAAGACCATTGTTGCGCGATGCGCGGCGGGTAATGACCGACGTTCGTTCGGCGGCACCCGACGGCGGCCACAACGTTGTTCGTTTCATGCGTTTATAAGACCATTGATGCGCGATGCGCGGCGGTTGATGACCGACGTTCGTTCGGCGGCACCCGACGGCGGCCTTAACGTTGTTCGTTTTATGCGTTTATAAGACCATTGTTGCGCGATGCGCGGCGGGTAATGACCGACGTTCGTTCGGCTGCACCCGACGGCGGCCTTAACGTTGTTCGTTTCAAGCGTTTATAAGACCATTGTTGCGCGATGCGCGGCGGGTAGTGACCGACGTTCGTTCGGCGGCACCCGACGGCGGCCACAACGTTGTTCGTTTCATGCGTTTATAAGACCATTGATGCGCGATGCGCGGCGGTTGATGACCGACGTTCGTTCGGCGGCACCCGACGGCGGCCTTAACGTTGTTCGTTTTATGCGTTTATAAGACCATTGTTGCGCGATGCGCGGCGGGTAATGACCGACGTTCGTTCGGCTGCACCCGACGGCGGCCTTAACGTTGTTCGTTTCAAGCGTTTATAAGACCATTGTTGCGCGATGCGCGGCGGGTAGTGACCGACGTTCGTTCGGCGGCACCCGACGGCGGCCTTAACGTTGTTCGTTTCAAGCGTTTATAAGACCATTGTTGCGCGATGCGCGGCGGGTAGTGACCGACGTTCGTTCCGCGGCACCCGACGGCGGCCTTAACGTTGTTCGTTTCATGCGTTTATAAGACCATTGTTGCGCGATGCGCGGCGGGTAATGACCGACGTTCGTTCGGCGGCACCCGACGGCGGCCATAACGTTGTTCGTTTCATGCGTTTATAAGACAATTGTTGCGCGATGCGCGGCGGGTAATGACCGACGTTCGTTCGGCGGCACCCGACGGCGGCCATAACGTTGTTCGTTTCATACGTTTATAAGACCATTGTTGCGCGATGCGCGGCGGGTGACGACCGACGTTCGTTCAGCGGCACCCGACGGCGGCCATAACGTTGTTCGTTTCATGCGTTTACAAGACCATTGTTGCGCGATGCGCGGCGGGTAAAGACCGACGTTCGTTCGGCGGCACCCGACGGCGGCCATAACGTTGTTCGTTTCATGCGTTTATAAGACCATTGTTGCGCGATGCGCGGCGGGTAATGACCGACGTTCGTTCGGCGGCACCCGACGGCGGCCATAACGTTGTTCGTTTCATGCGTTTATAAGACCATTGTTGCGCGATGCGCGGCGGGTAATGACCGACGTTCGTTCGGCGGCACCCGACGGCGGCCACAACGTTGTTCGTTTCATGCGTTTATAAGACCATTGATGCGCGATGCGCGGCGGTTGATGACCGACGTTCGTTCGGCGGCACCCGACGGCGGCCTTAACGTTGTTCGTTTTATGCGTTTATAAGACCATTGTTGCGCGATGCGCGGCGGGTAATGACCGACGTTCGTTCGGCTGCACCCGACGGCGGCCTTAACGTTGTTCGTTTCAAGCGTTTATAAGACCATTGTTGCGCGATGCGCGGCGGGTAGTGACCGACGTTCGTTCGGCGGCACCCGACGGCGGCCTTAACGTTGTTCGTTTCAAGCGTTTATAAGACCATTGTTGCGCGATGCGCGGCGGGTAGTGACCGACGTTCGTTCTGCGGCACCCGACGGCGGCCTTAACGTTGTTCGTTTCATGCGTTTATAAGACCATTGTTGCGCGATGCGCGGCGGGTAATGACCGACGTTCGTTCGGCGGCACCCGACGGCGGCCATAACGTTGTTCGTTTCATACGTTTATAAGACCATTGTTGCGCGATGCGCGGCGGGTGACGACCGACGTTCGTTCAGCGGCACCCGACGGCGGCCATAACGTTGTTCGTTTCATGCGTTTACAAGACCATTGTTGCGCGATGCGCGGCGGGTAAAGACCGACGTTCGTTCGGCGGCACCCGACGGCGGCCATAACGTTGTTCGTTTCATGCGTTTAGAAGACCATTGTTGCGCGATGCGCGGCGGGTAATGACCGACGTTCGTTCGGCGGCACCCGACGGCGGCCATAACGGTGTTCGTTTCAAGCGTTTATAAGACTATTGATGCGCGATGCGCGGCGGTTAATGACCGACGTTCGTTCGGCGGCACCCGACGGCGGCCTTAACGTTGTTCGTTTCATGCGTTTATAAGACCATTGTTGCGCGATGCGCGGCGGGTAATGACCGACGTTCGTTCGGCGGCACCCGACGGCGGCCATAACGTTGTTCGTTTCATGCGTTTATAAGACCATTGTTGCGCGATGCGCGGCGGGTAATGACCGACGTTCGTTCGGCGGCACCCGACGGCGGCCATAACGTTGTTCGTTTCATGCGTTTATAAGACCATTGTTGCGCGATGCGCGGCGGGTAATGACCGACGTTCGTTCGGCGGCACCCGACGGCGGCCTTAACGTTGTTCGTTTCATGCGTTTATAAGACCATTGTTGCGCGATGCGCGGCGGGTAATGACCGACGTTCGTTCGGCGGCACCCGACGGCGGCCTTAACGTTGTTCGTTTCATGCGTTTATAAGACCATTGTTGCGCGATGCGCGGCGGGTAATGACCGACGTTCGTTCGGCGGCACCCGACGGCGGCCTTAACGTTGTTCGTTTCATGCGTTTATAAGACCATTGTTGCGCGATGCGCGGCGGGTAATGACCGACGTTCGTTCGGCGGCACCCGACGGCGGCCTTAACGTTGTTCGTTTCATGCGTTTATAAGACCATTGTTGCGCGATGCGCGGCGGGTAATGACCGACGGTCGTTCGGCGGCACCCGACGGCGGCCATAACGTTGTTCGTTTCATGCGTTTATAAGACCATTGTTGCGCGATGCGCGGCGGGTAATGACCGACGTTCGTTCGGCGGCACCCGACGGCGGCCATAACGTTGTTCGTTTGTAACGTCCGGCGTTCCGCCTGCCACCCTCAGGCGCCATCCGCCGCCCACAGCATCAGCCACCGAGCGACCGCTGTCTCGCCGATCCGCGGGGCCTGAGCCCCTGCACGCAGGCAACCCACCGACTCGCCGCGCTAAGGCCATCTCTCGACGCTACCACGGAACCCGCACATCACGTTCACGAACACCATCCGTCCACCAAAGGGACGATCCAGCCTCGCAGCACGAGGACAACGAGCAATTCACCGTATACGAATACGAATCTCCAGAACT
The DNA here is from genome assembly GCA_963969225.1 of Xylocopa violacea. Classification (NCBI taxonomy): domain Eukaryota; kingdom Metazoa; phylum Arthropoda; class Insecta; order Hymenoptera; family Apidae; genus Xylocopa; species Xylocopa violacea. The sequence continues at coordinate 57,597,228 of CAXAJV010000001.1, forward strand.
CACACATCCATACTCGCTCTTCTCGTACTCTCGATCTTAGAATAAGTACACGACACAAATGTACATACACGCAACAACACACACAACTCTAGTCATACCAAATCCTGTAAAATAAGTTATTTTCGAGTAATAAGCGCGTTAATTGTAAGACGCGCCGGCCGAGCCCTCACGCGCGCGGCCGACGCGCCCGGCTCACCGCGTAACGCGGCCAGCCCCACCACGAGCGGTCTCCCCGCTCCGCGGGCCCAGCGCCAGCCCCCACTCCGCGCCCAGCGCCGACCCCACTCCGGGGCCCAGCGACTCGAGCGCCACGCGACCTAAGGAGGTCGCGGAGCGCTCCTCCAAGATCAGATCTAATCGCGCCTTCGACTAGCGCGGTAGTCTCACATCGGAACCAAGCATTAGCTCTTCAAGGCTACGAGCCTCTCACCTCCCAACGCGGAGTCCTCTGTATCCTAAATTCAAGTTCGAATTCTTATACTTAAACTTAGTCTTTAACTTAGATTCTAGTGTATTAGGGTAAACATTGAATATACTCAGTTTTACCAGAAGTCAACGCCTTTATTCACTCAAAGTCTACATTAATTCAATTCCAACTTCGAGTTCTAATCCTACGACTCTATTCCACGAGTACGCTCGCGATTATTTCCATTCGAATTCACATTCATCCGCAAGTCCGTCTTGAGTCTGGGTGGTTAGAGCGAACCAGCGCTTAGCCATCTCCAAACCAAGCTTATTTGCGAACGAGTCTCCTTGCGCTGAAGGTGTATTGCGGTAAGCTAGAGCGAACCAGCGCTTAGCCGTGCCGTAGTCTCCGCAGGTCAAGCGATTCCCGATGAACCTCGGTTCCTCGTACAAGCGTACACGACGTGCGGGAAGGAAAGAGTTTCTCCGTCGACTTATAAGTGCATACGTGGGTGACGCTTCGCCGTATCCAACGCTCCTGTCGAAGACTCTCGCGCCTTCCAAGGAACCTTCTGCTGCGGTACGATCTCTTCGAGCTCAGGGCATCTCTCGTCCAGCGCCTGCTGCAACCAGCCAGCCTACACGCCCGTGGAAGCTCACGCCAATCGACGTACCGCCGCCTCAGCCGTTTGCCGCTTCCATCCCGGTCAGCGATCCACGATTTCGGCGCTACCTGGAACGAGAAAGACGGAATTAAGCAAGTCATCTAAAGGTAAGTGAAGCATGTTCAATTACCCGCGGTGCGCGTTTCGCGAGTGAAAGTTCCAACTGCCAACGAACCCCGGTCCGGGTGCAATTTGCATAGCCGATCGCGTTCCGGCTCCGTGTTGTGTTGCTGGTCCGATAATAAATCGCACCCCAGGACGTAACACGAAACATAATTTTGGTGACAGCGGTGGGATAGCCTCGCGTTTCCCCGGAAATTCTGCCGTTCGGAATCGCGAAATAGCCATGGCGACACGAACTCCACCCGCTAAGACGCGCCTCCAGGCCCATAAGGCCGCCGCACTCGACAACGAACGCGATAAACGCGTAAGCAGACAAATCGATTTCCTCGACGATCCCGTAGATCAAAATTCTAACGTCGCGCAAGCCAGCGCTCCCGCAAAAGCAAACGACGCCGCGGATCCTAATGCAGTCGTACTCCTGCAACAAATCGAAATTTTACGCCGCGAAATTGAAACGATGCGCCGTACACAAGACACGCAACGAAGCGATACCTTGCCTCTCGGTAGTCCGCATTTGAACGCTCTTTCCGAGCAGTATTCGCGTTCGGAAATATCCTTTCCCCAGCACGACGAGCTCTCGCTCAAACAAGCGCTGGAAGCAGTCCCTAATTTCGATGGACAAAATATTCCGGTCTTGCAATTTACCCGTGCTTGCAAACGAGCATACGAGCTCATTCCCAATGGGTGCGAGCGAACGTTTACGCGCCTCATTAAAAGCAAACTCAAGGGCCGCGCCTACGCCGCACTTGAAGACGAACCGTGTCATACGATCCTACAGCTGACAGACATTCTCCGCAGCTCGTTCGGTCCCGTAAAGTCCGCAGACCATTATCGGGGCGAATTAACGAACATATACATGCGTCCGAACGAACACATACTTGACTATATCGGCCGCGTAAAGGACCTAAGGACCGCCATAATAGATTGCGAGCGACTCACGCGACGCGACCCTCAAGAGTCCATAAATAACGTAAACCACCTAACGCTGCAATGCTTTAGAGACGGGCTAATACCCGAAGTTAGAAATCAGATGTCCGCCGATGCTTTCGACACTCCTCAGGAGGGTTTTTTACGAGCACGCCAGCTCTTCCAAATTTACGAACGCGACATTGAGCGTTTCGGAAAGTCACGTACTCGCCCCGAGCCACGCGAAAAAATTTGCTCTAAATGCAATAATTCGGGACATTATGCGACCGAGTGCCGACTCAGGTCAATCCCACAAAACCGTGCGCCCGAGTACCGTAACGATTATCCGCGACCCAGGGACGCGCCGTTACCTGCTCAACGCCCCTCGTACGAGCAACCCCGCGCGGTAGTACCCAGGGACTCGTACAAATTCTGCAAGTACTGTAAAACTCCCGGCCACGAGATCGACGAATGCCGTAAGCGGCAGTTTAATAATAATATTAATAATAAGAATTCGGGAAACGGCAACGGCCTCCAACCCCGCCGCGAGACGAGTCGCGAGGCCGCCCTCAAAATCCGTACTCTCGCAACCGACGATTCGAGCCTCGAGAACGACGAAATGCTGCAATAAACGCCACAGGTAAAACAAGCACACCGAGCGTGGTGCTATCTTCTGCCGTGCTCATCAAACCGACGGAATTCATGGTGGATACGGGCGCAGAAATCAACGTAGTGAAACGTTCCGCATTAAAACCGACCGCGCGAATAGACTCTTCGGAAGTCGTAGTAATAACGGGTGTAACCGATGGACATACCACAACCTTAGGGACGGTTAACCTGGTTATTTTCGATCGCGTGGTACCGTTCAATGTTGTCCGGGACGACTTCCCGCTCAAACCGGACGGAATATTGGGCTCCGGATTTTGCGCCGACGCGGAAATCTCGTTCGTCCGGAAATTCGTGAAATGGTACGGGAATAAGATTCCGTTCAAAGGAAACGTTCAAGCGCTCGAGGAAACGATCCCTTCCGCTCCGCGCCGTAACGTATCTCCGCCGCGTCCGAAACAAACACCTCTGTCGTCGCTTAAACCAACGCCTCCGTCGTCGATTAGATCAACGCCTCCGTCGTCACCTAGTCCGATATCTCCGCCTCTTTCCAAGAAGTCTCCGCCGCCGATGATATCGACTTCGCCGCCAGCGAAACATAATACGCCGAGTAAACCGCGCCTAGAGAAAACAAAGAAGGCGTCTCCGCGAAGCAACCGCGATAAAGTTGCCATACCGCCGCGTTCCAATATCGGAATCAAGGTACGCGTCATCAATTCCGATCTCGCCGAAGGGATCATCCCGCGAATAAATGTCGCACCGGGAATATTCTTCGGAAACGCACTGGTTAGGGTGATCCAGGGTAAAGCGATCACGAGAATAATTAATTCTTCGGACCGCACGGTCGAAATCGCGCTACCTGAAATACACCTTGAACCCGCGCAGCTCATGTCTCCTCTTAGCGAGGAAAATCAGCAATCTCTGTATCCAATTTTTTCAAATTCTTCTATTTCGCGCGCTACCGCCGCATCAGCCGTACCGACCGGCTCAGCCCGCACACGGGACCATTCAAATCTTAATTCGCGAAAATCGCCACGTTCCAATTACGAAGCTCCTCCTTCGCACGAAAGTAAATCGAATCTAATCTCGTACGCACAAGCGGTCAAATCCAATGTAAAGCAGGTTCCGAAAACCGGGACACTGTTACCACCGAAGACCGCCGATTCGCGTAAATCCCGCTTAGAGCGGATTCTTAGCTCCCTTCGCCTCAATCACCTCAATGAGGAAGAGAAGGAACACGTCGTTCGTCTTGTCAAGAAGACTCAAGAGCTGTTTTTTATCGAAGGCGACCGTCTAGGGCATACCACGGCCGCAACGCACAAAATTCCGACGACCGACGATCGTCCCGTAAACGTGAAACAGTATAGGTTTCCCCCGGCACATAAGGAGGAGGTCCGTAAACAAATGGACAAACTTTTACAAAATGGAGTCATTTCCGCTTCCAAATCTCCATACAATTCCCCTCTTTGGGTTGTGCCCAAAAAGGCAGATTCGCTCGGGAACAAACAATGGCGCGTCGTGATCGATTACCGTGCGCTCAATGAAAAATCGATCGCCGACGCCTATCCGCTCCCATGCATCACCGAGATACTGGACCAACTCGGTAGTGCCAAATATTTTAGCACATTCGACCTCGCGAGCGGATTTCACCAAATCCCAATGGAGCCGTCCGACGCCCCAAAAACCGCGTTTTCAACACCGCACGGACATTACGAGTTCACGCGCATGCCGTTCGGTTTGAAGAATGCGCCCGCGACGTTCCAAAGGCTCATGGATAATGTGCTGACAGGCCTCCAGGGTAATGAGATCTTCGTCTACTTGGATGATATCGTTGTTTATGCCAGCTCCCTCCAAGAGCACGAGATAAAATTCGATAGGCTAACGCGCAGACTCAAAGAAGCCAATCTGGTTCTGCAACCAGATAAGTGCGAGTTTCTGAGAAGGGAAGTGAGTTACCTGGGGCACGTTATCAGTGAGCACGGAGTTAAACCAGATCCCGCGAAAATCAGCGCCGTAAAAAATTTTCCACGTCCAAAAACCGCGAAACAGATTAAACAGTTTCTCGGGCTCGCGGGATACTACCGCAGATTCATCGGAGATTTTTCAAAAATTGCGAAACCGCTCACCAATTTGTTAAGAAAGGATGCGCCCTTTGCATGGCGAAACGAGCAAGAGAGCGCTTTCGTAAAACTTCGCGACTGCCTATGCGAGGCACCGATTCTTCAATATCCGAATTTCAAACAACCGTTCGTAATAACCACAGACGCGTCAGCCGAAGCGATTGGCGCAGTTCTAAGCCAAGGACCGATAGGTCGCGATCTCCCCATTGCGTACACGTCTCGATTATTAAATTCAGCGGAGAAAAATTACTCCACTATTGAAAAGGAGTGCCTGGCGATTGTGTACGCGGTACATTATTTTCGGCCATATATCTATGGCAATCATTTTAAACTGGTTACCGATCATCGACCGTTAGTGTGGATGAACTCGGTGAAGGACCCGTCCAGCAGACTCGTGAGGTGGAGACTCAAACTAGCGGAGTTTGATTATGAAATGGTATATAAAAGCGGGAAAACTAATCTCAACGCGGACGCATTGTCACGCAATCCAGTCCAAATGCATCCGATTTCCTACACATTCGACTCAGAAGACGATATCTTCGAAGTCTCACCAGAAATCCGCAAAAAGTATACCCATCCTCCGCCTCCGCCTACGCCGGCAACAACGGACGTTGACTTGCCGACACCTAACGTTCCTTCAACCTCCAATTCACCGACTCAGCGCACCACAGCCGGTACTCCAGAATTCTACACTCCCGCAGCCGGAGAACATATCAGGCACGATCCTCTTTTCACGATCAGTCGAGACTCATTAGCTACGCGACGGGACAACGCCGTAATTTTCATTTCCCAAACGGGTCGTCCATACGACACCGGAGCAAAAGACATTGCGAAATCGGGAAAATTTTTCTCAAACGAGGATATATACTTAGGTAGAGCCAAAGTGACCCAAATAGAGGGCCTTTTCCAAATCCAGCTTCCAATCGTCGAGCATTCAAGTCGAGCCGTAGATTTCCAAATCGTTCTGGAAGCTCTCCGTTCATTATACGACGTAGTAAACGAACTACAGATTAAATCTTTTAGCATCGCGCAAACGTCTATCGACGACATATCTTGGTCCAAAATCCAAAAGATCCTCCAGGATCTTTTCTACGAAACGGAAATTCAAATCACCGTTTGTCAAGGCTTAATTCTAACTCCGTCCATCGAGGACAGATTAAAAATAATCAAAGAAAATCATGACTCCCCGGTGGGAGGTCACAAAGGCGTCAACAAGACGTATTCGCGTATCAGGGAACGCTATTTCTGGCCGAATATGAAAACGCAAATTCAGGAGTATATCGGGAAGTGTAAAAGTTGTCAGACCGAAAAGTTAGTCCGAATAAAAACCAGACAACCACTTACCCTCACCGACACCCCAGGCAGAGCATTCGATAAAATATCAATGGATGTCATGGGTCCTCTTCCAGAAACTCCCGACGGCTACACAAACATTTTAACAATCCAAGATCTCCTAACGAAATACTCTGTAGCCATTCCTCTGAAATCCACAACCGCGGTCGACATCGCCGACGCGTTGATAACCAAATTCATATGCGTATTCGGATGCCCTAAGGGCATTCTCACGGATCAAGGATCGAACTTTATTAACAGTTTGATCAAAGCCATCGCAATCAAATTCCGCATCAAACAATACAAGTCCACTGCATTCCATCCGCAGACCAACGGGTCTGTTGAGCGTTCTCACCACGTCCTCGCCGAGTATTTGAAGCATTATATAGAGTTTAACGGTAACTGGGAAAAATGGTTGCCATACGCGATGTTTTCATATAACTCGAGTGTTCACGAAGGTACGTCCTTCACTCCCCACGAGTTAGTGTTTGGGAGAATAGCTAGAACACCGTCCGCCGCTCCTTTTCAAGATAACACGGAGAACGAGACATACTCCGATTATCTCATCGAACTCAGCGAAAGAATCTCAAAATCCCAAGAGCTAGCGAGAAACAACTTAGATAATGCGAAGCGAAAATCTAAATATTATTACGACCGTAAACTCAATGTTCAAAATTTCGAAGTAGGACAATGGGTTTATCTTTTACGAGAACCAAACAAACACAAGTTCCAGTCCCAATACGTAGGACCCTATCGCATCATCGAAATTTTGAACAACTGCAATGTAAAACTATCTGTAAGAGGGCGTGCAAAAATCGTACATACAAACAAAATCAAACTCTGTAAAAGAATGCGATGTATGGAAAGTACAAGTGAGATTTTAGGTGAAAACAGAACTGAGTTAGAAACCAGTGATCCCAGTGAAACGAACGCTAAAATTGCGACTAGTGCCAGTGGTTCCAGCGATCTGAGCAGCCGCGGTCCAGCCATGAAAAGGACCCGCCGCCACGCATCAAGCGAGAATTCTCGTTTTCAGCAGCAGCCAACCGGCAGAGTCGGGGAGCCCAGCCTGAAAAATCCAGTCAAGAGATCTCGGCATTGCCAAGATTCTTTTTCCAAGGGGGGTGGTGTAACGTCCGGCGTTCCGCCTGCCACCCTCAGGCGCCATCCGCCGCCCACAGCATCAGCCACCGAGCGACCGCTGTCTCGCCGATCCGCGGGGCCTGAGCCCCTGCACGCAGGCAACCCACCGACTCGCCGCGCTAAGGCCATCTCTCGACGCTACCACGGAACCCGCACATCACGTTCACGAACACCATCCGTCCACCAAAGGGACGATCCAGCCTCGCAGCACGAGGACAACGAGCAATTCACCGTATACGAATACGAATCTCCAGAACTCACACATCCATACTCGCTCTTCTCGTACTCTCGATCTTAGAATAAGTACACGACACAAATGTACATACACGCAACAACACACACAACTCTAGTCATACCAAATCCTGTAAAATAAGTTATTTTCGAGTAATAAGCGCGTTAATTGTAAGACGCGCCGGCCGAGCCCTCACGCGCGCGGCCGACGCGCCCGGCTCACCGCGTAACGCGGCCAGCCCCACCACGAGCGGTCTCCCCGCTCCGCGGGCCCAGCGCCAGCCCCCACTCCGCGCCCAGCGCCGACCCCACTCCGGGGCCCAGCGACTCGAGCGCCACGCGACCTAAGGAGGTCGCGGAGCGCTCCTCCAAGATCAGATCTAATCGCGCCTTCGACTAGCGCGGTAGTCTCACATCGGAACCAAGCATTAGCTCTTCAAAGCTACGAGCCTCTCACCTCCCAACGCGGAGTCCTCTGTATCCTAAATTCAAGTTCGAATTCTTATACTTAAACTTAGTCTTTAACTTAGATTCTAGTGTATTAGGGTAAACATTGAATATACTCAGTTTTACCAGAAGTCAACGCCTTTATTCACTCAAAGTCTACATTAATTCAATTCCAACTTCGAGTTCTAATCCTACGACTCTATTCCACGAGTACGCTCGCGATTATTTCCATTCGAATTCACATTCATCCGCAAGTCCGTCTTGAGTCTGGGTGGTTAGAGCGAACCAGCGCTTAGCCATCTCCAAACCAAGCTTATTTGCGAACGAGTCTCCTTGCGCTGAAGGTGTATTGCGGTAAGCTAGAGCGAACCAGCGCTTAGCCGTGCCGTAGTCTCCGCAGGTCAAGCGATTCCCGATGAACCTCGGTTCCTCGTACAAGCGTACACGACGTGCGGGAAGGAAAGAGTTTCTCCGTCGACTTATAAGTGCATACGTGGGTGACGCTTCGCCGTATCCAACGCTCCTGTCGAAGACTCTCGCGCCTTCCAAGGAACCTTCTGCTGCGGTACGATCTCTTCGAGCTCAGGGCATCTCTCGTCCAGCGCCTGCTGCAACCAGCCAGCCTACACGCCCGTGGAAGCTCACGCCAATCGACGTACCGCCGCCTCAGCCGTTTGCCGCTTCCATCCCGGTCAGCGATCCACGATTTCGGCGCTACCTGGAACGAGAAAGACGGAATTAAGCAAGTCATCTAAAGGTAAGTGAAGCATGTTCAATTACCCGCGGTGCGCGTTTCGCGAGTGAAAGTTCCAACTGCCAACGAACCCCGGTCCGGGTGCAATTTGCATAGCCGATCGCGTTCCGGCTCCGTGTTGTGTTGCTGGTCCGATAATAAATCGCACCCCAGGACGTAACACGTTTCATGCGTTTATAAGACCATTGTTGCGCGATGCGCGGCGGGTAATGACCGACGTTCGTTCGGCGGCACCCGACGGCGGCCTTAACGTTGTTCGTTTCAAGCGTTTATAAGACCATTGTTGCGCGATGCGCGGCGGGTAATGACCGACGTTCGTTCGGCGGCACCCGACGGCGGCCATAACGTTGTTCGTTTCATGCGTTTACAAGACCATTGTTGCGCGATGCGCGGCGGGTAATGACCGACGTTCGTTCGTCGGCACCCGACGGCGGCCATAACGTTGTTCGTTTCATGCGTTTATAAGACCACTGTTGCGCGATGCGCGGCGGGTAATGACCGACGTTCGTTCGGCGGCACCCGACGGCGGCCATAACGTTGTTCGTTTCATGCGTTTATAAGACCATTGTTGCGCGATGCGCGGCGGGTAATGACCGACGTTCGTTCGGCGACACCCGACGGCGGCCACAAAGTTGTTCGTTTCATGCGGTTTATAAGACCATTGTTGCGCGATGCGCGGCGGGTAATGACCGACGTTCGTTCGGCGGCACCCGACGGCGGCCATAACGTTGTTCGTTTCATGCGTTTATAAGACCATTGATGCGCGATGCGCGGCGGTTGATGACCGACGTTCGTTCGGCGGCACCCGACGGCGGCCTTAACGTTGTTCGTTTCATGCGTTTATAAGACCATTGTTGCGCGATGCGCGGCGGGTAATGACCGACTTTCGTTCGGCGGCACCCGACGGCGGCCTTAACGTTGTTCGTTTCAAGCGTTTATAAGACCATTGTTGCGCGATGCGCGGCGGGTAATGACCGACGTTCGTTCGGCGGCACCCGACGGCGGCCACAACGTTGTTCGTTTCATGCGTTTATAAGACCATTGATGCGCGATGCGCGGCGGTTGATGGCCGACGTTCGTTCGGCGGCACCCGACGGCGGCCTTAACGTTGTTCGTTTTATGCGTTTATAAGACCATTGTTGCGCGATGCGCGGCGGGTAATGACCGACGTTCGTTCGGCTGCACCCGACGGCGGCCTTAACGTTGTTCGTTTCAAGCGTTTATAAGACCATTGTTGCGCGATGCGCGGCGGGTAGTGACCGACGTTCGTTCGGCGGCACCCGACGGCGGCCTTAACGTTGTTCGTTTCAAGCGTTTATAAGACCATTGTTGCGCGATGCGCGGCGGGTAGTGACCGACGTTCGTTCCGCGGCACCCGACGGCGGCCTTAACGTTGTTCGTTTCATGCGTTTATAAGACCATTGTTGCGCGATGCGCGGCGGGTAATGACCGACGTTCGTTCGGCGGCACCCGACGGCGGCCATAACGTTGTTCGTTTCATGCGTTTATAAGACAATTGTTGCGCGATGCGCGGCGGGTAATGACCGACGTTCGTTCGGCGGCACCCGACGGCGGCCATAACGTTGTTCGTTTCATACGTTTATAAGACCATTGTTGCGCGATGCGCGGCGGGTGACGACCGACGTTCGTTCAGCGGCACCCGACGGCGGCCATAACGTTGTTCGTTTCATGCGTTTACAAGACCATTGTTGCGCGATGCGCGGCGGGTAAAGACCGACGTTCGTTCGGCGGCACCCGACGGCGGCCATAACGTTGTTCGTTTCATGCGTTTATAAGACCATTGTTGCGCGATGCGCGGCGGGTAATGACCGACGTTCGTTCGGCGGCCCCCGACGGCGGCCACAACGTTGTTCGTTTCATGCGTTTATAAGACCATTGTTGCGCGATGCGCGGCGGGTAATGACCGACGTTCGTTCGGCGGCACCCGACGGCGGCCACAACGTTGTTCGTTTCATGCGTTTATAAGACCATTGATGCGCGATGCGCGGCGGTTGATGACCGACGTTCGTTCGGCGGCACCCGACGGCGGCCTTAACGTTGTTCGTTTTATGCGTTTATAAGACAATTGTTGCGCGATGCGCGGCGGGTAAAGACCGACGTTCGTTCGGCGGCACCCGACGGCGGCCATAACGTTGTTCGTTTCATGCGTTTATAAGACCATTGTTGCGCGATGCGCGGCGGGTAATGACCGACGTTCGTTCGGCGGCACCCGACGGCGGCCACAACGTTGTTCGTTTCATGCGTTTATAAGACTATTGTTGCGCGATGCGCGGCGGGTAATGACCGACGTTCGTTCGGCGGCACCCGACGGCGGCCATAACGTTGTTCGTTTCATGCGTTTATAAGACTATTGATGCGCGATGCGCGGCGGTTAATGACCGACGTTCGTTCGGCGGCACCCGACGGCGGCCTTAACGTTGTTCGTTTCATGCGTTTATAAGACCATTGTTGCGCGATGCGCGGCGGGTAATGACCGACGTTCGTTCGGCGGCACCCGACGGCGGCCATAACGTTGTTCGTTTCATGCGTTTATAAGACCATTGTTGCGCGATGCGCGGCGGGTAATGACCGACGTTCGTTCGGCGGCACCCGACGGCGGCCTTAACGTTGTTCGTTTCATGCGTTTACAAGACCATTGTTGCGCGATGCGCGGCGGGTAATGACCGACGTTCGTTCGGCGGCACCCGACGGCGGCGATAACGTTGTTCGTTTCATGCGTTTATAAGACCATTGTTGCGCGATGCGCGGCGGGTAATGACCGACGTTCGTTCGGCGGCACCCGACGGCGGCCACAACGTTGTTCGTTTCATGCGTTTATAAGACAATTGTTGCGCGATGCGCGGCGGTTGATGACCGACGTTCGTTCGGCGGCACCCGACGGCGGCCATAACGTTGTTCGTTTCATGCGTTTATAAGACCATTGTTGCGCGATGCGCGGCGGGTAATGACCGACGTTCGTTCGGCGGCACCCGACGGCGGCCTTAACGTTGTTCGTTTCATGCGTTTATAAGACCATTGTTGCGCGATGCGCGGCGGGTAATGACCGACGTTCGTTCGGCGGCACCCGACGGCGGCCTTAACGTTGTTCGTTTCATGCGTTTATAAGACCATTGTTGCGCGATGCGCGGCGGGTAATGACCGACGTTCGTTCGGCGGCACCCGACGGCGGCCATAACGTTGTTCGTTTCATGCGTTTATAAGACAATTGTTGCGCGATGCGCGGCGGGTAATGACCGACGTTCGTTCGGCGGCACCCGACGGCGGCCATAACGTTGTTCGTTTCATACGTTTATAAGACCATTGTTGCGCGATGCGCGGCGGGTGACGACCGACGTTCGTTCAGCGGCACCCGACGGCGGCCATAACGTTGTTCGTTTCATGCGTTTACAAGACCATTGTTGCGAGAAGCGCGGCGGGTAAAGACCGACGTTCGTTCGGCGGCACCCGACGGCGGCCATAACGTTGTTCGTTTCATGCGTTTATAAGACCATTGTTGCGCGATGCGCGGCGGGTAATGACCGACGTTCGTTCGGCGACACCCGACGGCGGCCACAACGTTGTTCGTTTCATGCGTTTATAAGACCATTGTTGCGCGATGCGCGGCGGGTAATGACCGACGTTAGTTCGGCGGCACCCGACGGCGGCCACAACGTTGTTCGTTTCATGCGTTTATAAGACCATTGATGCGCGATGCGCGGCGGTTGATGACCGACGTTCGTTCGGCGGCACCCGACGGCGGCCTTAACGTTGTTCGTTTTATGCGTTTATAAGACAATTGTTGCGCGATGCGCGGCGGGTAAAGACCGACGTTCGTTCGGCGGCACCCGACGGCGGCCATAACGTTGTTCGTTTCATGCGTTTATAAGACCATTGTTGCGCGATGCGCGGCGGGTAATGACCGACGTTCGTTCGGCGGCACCCGACGGCGGCCACAAGGTTGTTCGTTTCATGCGTTTATAAGACTATTGTTGCGCGATGCGCGGCGGGTAATGACCGACGTTCGTTCGGCGGCACCCGACGGCGGCCATAACGTTGTTCGTTTCATGCGTTTATAAGACTATTGATGCGCGATGCGCGGCGGTTAATGACCGACGTTCGTTCGGCGGCACCCGACGGCGGCCTTAACGTTGTTCGTTTCATGCGTTTATAAGACCATTGTTGCGCGATGCGCGGCGGGTAATGACCGACGTTCGTTCGGCGGCACCCGACGGCGGCCATAACGTTGTTCGTTTCATGCGTTTATAAGACCATTGTTGCGCGATGCGCGGCGGGTAATGACCGACGTTCGTTCGGCGGCACCCGACGGCGGCCTTAACGTTGTTCGTTTCATGCGTTTACAAGACCATTGTTGCGCGATGCGCGGCGGGTAATGACCGACGTTCGTTCGGCGGCACCCGACGGCGGCCATAACGTTGTTCGTTTCATGCGTTTATAAGACCATTGTTGCGCGATGCGCGGCGGGTAATGACCGACGTTCGTTCGGCGGCACCCGACGGCGGCCTTAACGTTGTTCGTTTCATGCGTTTATAAGACCATTGATGCGCGATGCGCGGCGGTTGATGACCGACGTTCGTTGGGCGGCACCCGACGGCGGCCATAACGTTGTTCGTTTCATGCGTTTATAAGACCATTGTTGCGCGATGCGCGGCGGGTAATGACCGACGTTCGTTCGGCGGCACCCGACGGCGGCCTTAACGTTGTTCGTTTCATGCGTTTATAAGACCATTGTTGCGCGATGCGCGGCGGGTAATGACCGCCGTTCGTTCGGCGGCACCCGACGGCGGCCTTAACGTTGTTCGTTTCATGCGTTTATAAGACCATTGTTGCGCGATGCGCGGCGTGTAATGACCGACGTTCGTTCGGCGGCACCCGACGGCGGCCTTAACGTTGTTCGTTTCATGCGTTTGTAAGACCATTGTTGCGCGATGCGCGGCGGGTAATGACCGACGTTCGTTCGGCGGCACCCGACGGCGGCCATAACGTTGTTCGTTTCATGCGTTTACAAGACCATTGTTGCGCGATGCGCGGCGGGTAATGACCGACGTTCGTTCGTCGGCACCCGACAGCGGCCATAACGTTGTTCGTTTCATGCGTTTATAAGACCACTGTTGCGCGATGCGCGGCGGGTAATGACCGACGTTCGTTCGGCGGCACCCGACGGCGGCCATAACGTTGTTCGTTTCATGCGTTTATAAGACCATTGTTGCGCGATGCGCGGCGGGTAATGACCGACGTTCGTTCGGCGGCACCCGACGGCGGCCATAACGTTGTTCGTTTCATGCGTTTATAAGACCATTGTTGCGCGATGCGCGGCGGGTAATGACCGACGTTCGTTCGGCGGCACCCGACGGCGGCCTTAACGTTGTTCGTTTCCAGCGTTTATAAGACCATTGTTGCGCGATTCGCGGCGGGTAATGACCGACGTTCGTTCGGCGGCACCCGATGGCGGCCTTAACGTTGTTCGTTTCCAGCGTTTATAAGACCATTGTTGCGCGATGCGCGGCGGGTAATGACCGACGTTCGTTCGGCGGCACCCGACGGCGGCCATAACGTTGTTCGCTTCATGCGTTTACAAGACCATTGTTGCGCGATGCGCGGCGGGTAATGACCGACGTTCGTTCGTCGGCACCCGACGGCGGCCATAACGTTGTTCGTTTCATGCGTTTATAAGACCACTGTTGCGCGATGCGCGGCGGGTAATGACCGACGTTCGTTCGGCGGCACCCGACGCCGCCATAACGTTGTTCGTTTCATGCGTTTATAAGACCATTGTTGCGCGATGCGCGGCGGGTAATGACCGACGTTCGTTCGGCGGCACCCGACGGCGGCCATAACGTTGTTCGTTTCATGCGTTTATAAGACCATTGTTGCGCGATGCGCGGCGGGTAATGACCGACGTTCGTTCGGCGGCACCCGACGGCGGCCATAACGTTGTTCGTTTCATGCGTTTACAAGACCATTGTTGCGGGATGCGCGGCGGGTAATGACCGACGTTCGTTCGTCGGCACCCGACGGCGGCCATAACGTTGTTCGTTTCATGCGTTTATAAGACCACTGTTGCGCGATGCGCGGCGGGTAATGACCGACGTTCGTTCGGCGGCACCCGACGGCGGCCATAACGTTGTTCGTTTCATGCGTTTACAAGACCATTGTTGCGGGATGCGCGGCGGGTAATGACCGACGTTCGTTCGTCGGCACCCGACGGCGGCCATAACGTTGTTCGTTTCATGCGTTTATAAGACCACTGTTGCGCGATGCGTGGCGGGTAATGACCGACGTTCGTTCGGCGGCACCCGACGGCGGCCATAACGTTGTTCGTTTCATGCGTTTATAAGACCATTGTTGCGCGATGCGCCGCGGGTAATGACCGACGTTCGTTCGGCGGCACCCGACGGCGGCCATAACGTTGTTCGTTTCATGCGTTTACAAGACCATTGTTGCGCGATGCGCGGCGGGTAATGACCGACGTTCGTTCGGCGGCACCCGACGGCGGCCATAACGTTGTTCGTTTCATGCGTTTATAAGACCATTGTTGCGCGATGCGCGGCGGGTAATGACCGACGTTCGTTCGGCGGCACCCGACGGCGGCCATAACGTTGTTCGTTTCATGCGTTTATAAGACCATTGTTGCGCGATGCGCGGCGGGTAATGACCGACGTTCGTTCGGCGGCACCCGACGGCGGCCATAACGTTGTTCGTTTCATGCGTTTATAAGACCATTGTTGCGCGATGCGCGGCGGGTAATGACCGACGTTCGTTCGGCGGCACCCGACGGCGGCCTTAACGTTGTTCGTTTCCAGCGTTTATAAGACCATTGTTGCGCGATGCGCGGCGGGTAATGACCGACGTTCGTTCGGCGGCACCCGACGGCGGCCATAACGTTGTTCGTTTCATGCGTTTACAAGACCATTGTTGCGCGATGCGCGGCGGGTAATGACCGACGTTCGTTCGTCGGCACCCGACGGCGGCCATAACGTTGTTCGTTTCATGCGTTTATAAGACCACTGTTGCGCGATGCGCGGCGGGTAATGACCGACGTTCGTTCGGCGGCACCCGACGGCGGCCATAACGTTGTTCGTTTCATGCGTTTATAAGACCATTGTGGCGCGATGCGCGGCGGGTAATGACCGACGTTCGTTCGGCGGCACCCGACGGCGGCCTTAACGTTGTTCGTTTCAAGCGTTTATAAGACCATTGTTGCGCGATGCGCGGCGGGTAATGACCGACGTTCGTTCGGCGGCACCCGACGGCGGCCTTAACGTTGTTCGTTTCATGCGTTTATAAGACCATTGTTGCGCGATGCGCGGCGGGTAATGACCGACGTTCGTTCGGCGGCACCCGACGGCGGCCTTAACGTTGTTCGTTTCATGCGTTTATAAGACCATTGTTGCGCGATGCGCGGCGGGTAATGACCGACGTTCGTTCGGCGGCACCCGACGGCGGCCTTAACGTTGTTCGTTTCATGCGTTTGTAAGACCATTGTTGCGCGATGCGCGGCGGGTAATGACCGACGTTCGTTCGGCGGCACCCGACGGCGGCCATAACGTTGTTCGTTTCATGCGTTTACAAGACCATTGTTGCGCGATGCGCGGCGGGTAATGACCGACGTTCGTTCGTCGGCACCCGACAGCGGCCATAACGTTGTTCGTTTCATGCGTTTATAAGACCACTGTTGCGCGATGCGCGGCGGGTAATGACCGACGTTCGTTCGGCCGCACCCGACGGCGGCCATAACGTTGTTCGTTTCATGCGTTTATAAGACCATTGTTGCGCGATGCGCGGCGGGTAATGACCGACGTTCGTTCGGCGGCACCCGACGGGGGCCATAACGTTGTTCGTTTCATGCGTTTATAAGACCATTGTTGCGCGATGCGCGGCGGGTAATGACCGACGTTCGTTCGGCGGCACCCGACGGCGGCCTTAACGTTGTTCGTTTCCAGCGTTTATAAGACCATTGTTGCGCGATTCGCGGCGGGTAATGACCGACGTTCGTTCGGCGGCACCCGATGGCGGCCTTAACGTTGTTCGTTTCCAGCGTTTATAAGACCATTGTTGCGCGATGCGCGGCGGGTAATGACCGACGTTCGTTCGGCGGCACCCGACGGCGGCCATAACGTTGTTCGCTTCATGCGTTTACAAGACCATTGTTGCGCGATGCGCGGCGGGTAATGACCGACGTTCGTTCGTCGGCACCCGACGGCGGCCATAACGTTGTTCGTTTCATGCGTTTATAAGACCACTGTTGCGCGATGCGCGGCGGGTAATTACCGACGTTCGTTCGGCGGCACCCGACGCCGCCATAACGTTGTTCGTTTCATGCGTTTATAAGACCATTGTTGCGCGATGCGCGGCGGGTAATGACCGACGTTCGTTCGGCGGCACCCGACGGCGGCCATAACGTTGTTCGTTTCATGCGTTTATAAGACCATTGTTGCGCGATGCGCGGCGGGTAATGACCGACGTTCGTTCGGCGGCACCCGACGGCGGCCATAACGTTGTTCGTTTCATGCGTTTACAAGACCATTGTTGCGGGATGCGCGGCGGGTAATGACCGACGTTCGTTCGTCGGCACCCGACGGCGGCCATAACGTTGTTCGTTTCATGCGTTTATAAGACCACTGTTGCGCGATGCGCGGCGGGTAATGACCGACGTTCGTTCGGCGGCACCCGACGGCGGCCATAACGTTGTTCGTTTCATGCGTTTACAAGACCATTGTTGCGGGATGCGCGGCGGGTAATGACCGACGTTCGTTCGTCGGCACCCGACGGCGGCCATAACGTTGTTCGTTTCATGCGTTTATAAGACCACTGTTGCGCGATGCGCGGCGGGTAATGACCGACGTTCGTTCGGCGGCACCCGACGGCGGCCATAACGTTGTTCGTTTCATGCGTTTATAAGACCATTGTTGCGCGATGCGCCGCGGGTAATGACCGACGTTCGTTCGGCGGCACCCGACGGCGGCCATAACGTTGTTCGTTTCATGCGTTTATAAGACCATTGTTGCGCGATGCGCCGCGGGTAATGACCGACGTTCGTTCGGCGGCACCCGACGGCGGCCATAACGTTGTTCGTTTCATGCGTTTACAAGACCATTGTTGCGCGATGCGCGGCGGGTAATGACCGACGTTCGTTCGGCGGCACCCGACGGCGGCCATAACGTTGTTCGTTTCATGCGTTTATAAGACCATTGTTGCGCGATGCGCGGCGGGTAATGACCGACGTTCGTTCGGCGGCACCCGACGGCGGCCATAACGTTGTTCGTTTCATGCGTTTATAAGACCATTGTTGCGCGATGCGCGGCGGGTAATGACCGACGTTCGTTCGGCGGCACCCGACGGCGGCCATAACGTTGTTCGTTTCATGCGTTTATAAGACCATTGTTGCGCGATGCGCGGCGGGTAATGACCGACGTTCGTTCGGCGGCACCCGACGGCGGCCTTAACGTTGTTCGTTTCCAGCGTTTATAAGACCATTGTTGCGCGATGCGCGGCGGGTAATGACCGACGTTCGTTCGGCGGCACCCGACGGCGGCCATAACGTTGTTCGTTTCATGCGTTTACAAGACCATTGTTGCGGGGTGCGCGGCGGGTAATGACCGACGTTCGTTCGTCGGCACCCGACGGCGGCCATAACGTTGTTCGTTTCATGCGTTTATAAGACCACTGTTGCGCGATGCGCGGCGGGTAATGACCGACGTTCGTTCGGCGGCACCCGACGGCGGCCATAACGTTGTTCGTTTCATGCGTTTACAAGACCATTGTTGCGGGATGCGCGGCGGGTAATGACCGACGTTCGTTCGTCGGCACCCGACGGCGGCCATAACGTTGTTCGTTTCATGCGTTTATAAGACCACTGTTGCGCGATGCGCGGCGGGTAATGACCGACGTTCGTTCGGCGGCACCCGACGGCGGCCATAACGTTGTTCGTTTCATGCGTTTATAAGACCATTGTTGCGCGATGCGCCGCGGGTAATGACCGACGTTCGTTCGGCGGCACCCGACGGCGGCCATAACGTTGTTCGTTTCATGCGTTTATAAGACCATTGTTGCGCGATGCGCCGCGGGTAATGACCGACGTTCGTTCGGCGGCACCCGACGGCGGCCATAACGTTGTTCGTTTCATGCGTTTACAAGACCATTGTTGCGCGATGCGCGGCGGGTAATGACCGACGTTCGTTCGGCGGCACCCGACGGCGGCCATAACGTTGTTCGTTTCATGCGTTTATAAGACCATTGTTGCGCGATGCGCGGCGGGTAATGACCGACGTTCGTTCGGCGGCACCCGACGGCGGCCATAACGTTGTTCGTTTCATGCGTTTATAAGACCATTGTTGCGCGATGCGCGGCGGGTAATGACCGACGTTCGTTCGGCGGCACCCGACGGCGGCCATAACGTTGTTCGTTTCATGCGTTTATAAGACCATTGTTGCGCGATGCGCGGCGGGTAATGACCGACGTTCGTTCGGCGGCACCCGACGGCGGCCTTAACGTTGTTCGTTTCCAGCGTTTATAAGACCATTGTTGCGCGATGCGCGGCGGGTAATGACCGACGTTCGTTCGGCGGCACCCGACGGCGGCCATAACGTTGTTCGTTTCATGCGTTTACAAGACCATTGTTGCGCGATGCGCGGCGGGTAATGACCGACGTTCGTTCGTCGGCACCCGACGGCGGCCATAACGTTGTTCGTTTCATGCGTTTATAAGACCATTGCTGCGCGATGCGCGGCGGGTAATGACCGACGTTCGTTCGGCGGCACCCGACGGCGGCCATAACGTTGTTCGTTTCATGCGTTTATAAGACCATTGTTGCGCGATGCGCGGCGGGTAATGACCGACGTTCGTTCGGCGGCACCCGACGGCGGCCATAACGTTGTTCGTTTCATGCGTTTACAAGACCATTGTTGCGGGATGCGCGGCGGGTAATGACCGACGTTCGTTCGTCGGCACCCGACGGCGGCCATAACGTTGTTCGTTTCATGCGTTTATAAGACCACTGTTGCGCGATGCGCGGCGGGTAATGACCGACGTTCGTTCGGCGGCACCCGACGGCGGCCATAACGTTGTTCGTTTCATGCGTTTACAAGACCATTGTTGCGGGATGCGCGGCGGGTAATGACCGACGTTCGTTCGTCGGCACCCGACGGCGGCCATAACGTTGTTCGTTTCATGCGTTTATAAGACCACTGTTGCGCGATGCGCGGCGGGTAATGACCGACGTTCGTTCGGCGGCACCCGACGGCGGCCATAACGTTGTTCGTTTCATGCGTTTATAAGACCATTGTTGCGCGATGCGCCGCGGGTAATGACCGACGTTCGTTCGGCGGCACCCGACGGCGGCCATAACGTTGTTCGTTTCATGCGTTTATAAGACCATTGTTGCGCGATGCGCCGCGGGTAATGACCGACGTTCGTTCGGCGGCACCCGACGGCGGCCATAACGTTGTTCGTTTCATGCGTTTACAAGACCATTGTTGCGCGATGCGCGGCGGGTAATGACCGACGTTCGTTCGGCGGCACCCGACGGCGGCCATAACGTTGTTCGTTTCATGCGTTTATAAGACCATTGTTGCGCGATGCGCGGCGGGTAATGACCGACGTTCGTTCGGCGGCACCCGACGGCGGCCATAACGTTGTTCGTTTCATGCGTTTATAAGACCATTGTTGCGCGATGCGCGGCGGGTAATGACCGACGTTCGTTCGGCGGCACCCGACGGCGGCCATAACGTTGTTCGTTTCATGCGTTTATAAGACCATTGTTGCGCGATGCGCGGCGGGTAATGACCGACGTTCGTTCGGCGGCACCCGACGGCGGCCTTAACGTTGTTCGTTTCCAGCGTTTATAAGACCATTGTTGCGCGATGCGCGGCGGGTAATGACCGACGTTCGTTCGGCGGCACCCGACGGCGGCCTTAACGTTGTTCGTTTCCAGCGTTTATAAGACCATTGTTGCGCGATGCGCGGCGGGTAATGACCGACGTTCGTTCGGCGGCACCCGACGGCGGCCATAACGTTGTTCGTTTCATGCGTTTACAAGACCATTGTTGCGCGATGCGCGGCGGGTAATGACCGACGTTCGTTCGTCGGCACCCGACGGCGGCCATAACGTTGTTCGTTTCATGCGTTTATAAGACCATTGCTGCGCGATGCGCGGCGGGTAATGACCGACGTTCGTTCGGCGGCACCCGACGGCGGCCATAACGTTGTTCGTTTCATGCGTTTATAAGACCATTGTTGCGCGATGCGCGGCGGGTAATGACCGACGTTCGTTCGGCGGCACCCGACGGCGGCCATAACGTTGTTCGTTTCATGCGTTTACAAGACCATTGTTGCGGGATGCGCGGCGGGTAATGACCGACGTTCGTTCGTCGGCACCCGACGGCGGCCATAACGTTGTTCGTTTCATGCGTTTATAAGACCACTGTTGCGCGATGCGCGGCGGGTAATGACCGACGTTCGTTCGGCGGCACCCGACGGCGGCCATAACGTTGTTCGTTTCATGCGTTTACAAGACCATTGTTGCGGGATGCGCGGCGGGTAATGACCGACGTTCGTTCGTCGGCACCCGACGGCGGCCATAACGTTGTTCGTTTCATGCGTTTATAAGACCACTGTTGCGCGATGCGCGGCGGGTAATGACCGACGTTCGTTCGGCGGCACCCGACGGCGGCCATAACGTTGTTCGTTTCATGCGTTTATAAGACCATTGTTGCGCGATGCGCCGCGGGTAATGACCGACGTTCGTTCGGCGGCACCCGACGGCGGCCATAACGTTGTTCGTTTCATGCGTTTATAAGACCATTGTTGCGCGATGCGCCGCGGGTAATGACCGACGTTCGTTCGGCGGCACCCGACGGCGGCCATAACGTTGTTCGTTTCATGCGTTTACAAGACCATTGTTGCGCGATGCGCGGCGGGTAATGACCGACGTTCGTTCGGCGGCACCCGACGGCGGCCATAACGTTGTTCGTTTCATGCGTTTATAAGACCATTGTTGCGCGATGCGCGGCGGGTAATGACCGACGTTCGTTCGGCGGCACCCGACGGCGGCCATAACGTTGTTCGTTTCATGCGTTTATAAGACCATTGTTGCGCGATGCGCGGCGGGTAATGACCGACGTTCGTTCGGCGGCACCCGACGGCGGCCATAACGTTGTTCGTTTCATGCGTTTATAAGACCATTGTTGCGCGATGCGCGGCGGGTAATGACCGACGTTCGTTCGGCGGCACCCGACGGCGGCCTTAACGTTGTTCGTTTCCAGCGTTTATAAGACCATTGTTGCGCGATGCGCGGCGGGTAATGACCGACGTTCGTTCGGCGGCACCCGACGGCGGCCATAACGTTGTTCGTTTCATGCGTTTACAAGACCATTGTTGCGGGATGCGCGGCGGGTAATGACCGACGTTCGTTCGTCGGCACCCGACGGCGGCCATAACGTTGTTCGTTTCATGCGTTTACAAGACCATTGTTGCGGGATGCGCGGCGGGTAATGACCGACGTTCGTTCGTCGGCACCCGACGGCGGCCATAACGTTGTTCGTTTCATGCGTTTATAAGACCACTGTTGCGCGATGCGCGGCGGGTAATGACCGACGTTCGTTCGGCGGCACCCGACGGCGGCCATAACGTTGTTCGTTTCATGCGTTTACAAGACCATTGTTGCGGGATGCGCGGCGGGTAATGACCGACGTTCGTTCGTCGGCACCCGACGGCGGCCATAACGTTGTTCGTTTCATGCGTTTATAAGACCACTGTTGCGCGATGCGCGGCGGGTAATGACCGACGTTCGTTCGGCGGCACCCGACGGCGGCCATAACGTTGTTCGTTTCATGCGTTTATAAGACCATTGTTGCGCGATGCGCGGCGGGTAATGACCGACGTTCGTTCGGCGGCACCCGACGGCGGCCATAACGTTGTTCGTTTCATGCGTTTATAAGACCATTGTTGCGCGATGCGCCGCGGGTAATGACCGACGTTCGTTCGGCGGCACCCGACGGCGGCCATAACGTTGTTCGTTTCATGCGTTTACAAGACCATTGTTGCGCGATGCGCGGCGGGTAATGACCGACGTTCGTTCGGCGGCACCCGACGGCGGCCATAACGTTGTTCGTTTCATGCGTTTATAAGACCATTGTTGCGCGATGCGCGGCGGGTAATGACCGACGTTCGTTCGGCGGCACCCGACGGCGGCCATAACGTTGTTCGTTTCATGCGTTTATAAGACCATTGTTGCGCGATGCGCGGCGGGTAATGACCGACGTTCGTTCGGCGGCACCCGACGGCGGCCATAACGTTGTTCGTTTCATGCGTTTATAAGACCATTGTTGCGCGATGCGCGGCGGGTAATGACCGACGTTCGTTCGGCGGCACCCGACGGCGGCCTTAACGTTGTTCGTTTCCAGCGTTTATAAGACCATTGTTGCGCGATGCGCGGCGGGTAATGACCGACGTTCGTTCGGCGGCACCCGACGGCGGCCATAACGTTGTTCGTTTCATGCGTTTACAAGACCATTGTTGCGCGATGCGCGGCGGGTAATGACCGACGTTCGTTCGTCGGCACCCGACGGCGGCCATAACGTTGTTCGTTTCATGCGTTTATAAGACCATTGCTGCGCGATGCGCGGCGGGTAATGACCGACGTTCGTTCGGCGGCACCCGACGGCGGCCTTAACGTTGTTCGTTTCATGCGTTTACAAGACCATTGTTGCGCGATGCGCGGCGGGTAATAACCGACGTTCGTTCGTCGGCACCCGACGGCGGCCATAACGTTGTTCGTTTCATGCGTTTATAAGACCACTGTTGCGCGATGCGCGGCGGGTAATGACCGACGTTCGTTCGGCGGCACCCGACGGCGGCCATAACGTTGTTCGTTTCATGCGTTTATAAGACCATTGTTGCGCGATGCGCGGCGGGTAATGACCGACGTTCGTTCGGCGGCACCCGACGGCGGCCTTAACGTTGTTCGTTTCATGCGTTTATAAGACCATTGTTGCGCGATGCGCGGCGGGTAATGACCGACGTTCGTTCGGCGGCACCCGACGGCAGCCTTAACGTTGTTCGTTTCATGCGTTTATAAGACCATTGTTGCGCGATGCGCGGCGGGTAATGACCGACGTTCGTTCGGCGGCACCCGACGGCGGCCATAACGTTGTTCGTTTCATGCGTTTATAAGACCATTGTTGCGCGATGCGCGGTGGGTAATGACCGACGTTCGTTCGGCGGCACCCGACGGCGGCCTTAACGTTGTTCGTTTCAAGCGTTTATAAGACCATTGTTGCGCGATGCGCGGCGGGTAATGACCGACGTTCGTTCGGCGGCACCCGACGGCGGCCATAACGTTGTTCGTTTCATGCGTTTACAAGACCATTGTTGCGCGATGCGCGGCGGGTAATGACCGACGTTCGTTCGTCGGCACCCGACGGCGGCCATAACGTTGTTCGTTTCATGCGTTTATAAGACCACTGTTGCGCGATGCGCGGCGGGTAATGACCGACGTTCGTTCGGCGGCACCCGACGGCGGCCATAACGTTGTTCGTTTCATGCGTTTATAAGACCATTGTTGCGCGATGCGCGGCGGGTAATGACCGACGTTAGTTCGGCGGCACCCGACGGCGGCCACAACGTTGTTCGTTTCATGCGTTTATAAGACCATTGTTGCGCGATGCGCGGCGGGTAATGACCGACGTTCGTTCGGCGGCACCCGACGGCGGCCTTAACGTTGTTCGTTTCAAGCGTTTATAAGACCATTGTTGCGCGATGCGCGGCGGGTAATGACCGACGTTCGTTCGGCGGCACCCGACGGCGGCCTTAACGTTGTTCGTTTCAAGCGTTTACAAGACCATTGTTGCGCGATGCGCGGCGGGTAATGACCGACGTTCGTTCGGCGGCACCCGACGGCGGCCATAACGTTGTTCGTTTCATGCGTTTATAAGACCATTGTTGCGCGATGCGCGGCGGGTAATGACCGACGTTCGTTCGGCGGCACCCGACGGCGGCCACAACGTTGTTCGTTTCATGCGTTTATAAGACCATTGTTGCGCGATGCGCGGCGGGTAATAACCGACGTTCGTTCGGCGGCACCCGACGGCGGCCTTAACGTTGTTCGTTTCAAGCGTTTATAAGACCATTGTTGCGCGATGCGCGGCGGGTAATGACCGACGTTCGTTCGGCGGCACCCGACGGCGGCCTTAACGTTGTTCGTTTCATGCGTTTATAAGACCATTGTTGCGCGATGCGCGGCGGGTAATGACCGACGTTCGTTCGGCGGCACCCGACGGCGGCCTTAACGTTGTTCGTTTCATGCGTTTATAAGACCATTGTTGCGCGATGCGCGGCGGGTAATGACCGACGTTCGTTCGGCGGCACCCGACGGCGGCCTTAACGTTGTTCGTTTCAAGCGTTTATAAGACCATTGTTGCGCGATGCGCGGCGGGTAATGACCGACGTTCGTTCGGCGGCACCCGACGGCGGCCTTAACGTTGTTCGTTTCAAGCGTTTACAAGACCATTGTTGCGCGATGCGCGGCGGGTAATGACCGACGTTCGTTCGGCGGCACCCGACGGCGGCCATAACGTTGTTCGTTTCATGCGTTTATAAGACCATTGTTGCGCGATGCGCGGCGGGTAATGACCGACGTTCGTTCGGCGGCACCCGACGGCGGCCACAACGTTGTTCGTTTCATGCGTTTATAAGACCATTGTTGCGCGATGCGCGGCGGGTAATAACCGACGTTCGTTCGGCGGCACCCGACGGCGGCCTTAACGTTGTTCGTTTCAAGCGTTTATAAGACCATTGTTGCGCGATGCGCGGCGGGTAATGACCGACGTTCGTTCGGCGGCACCCGACGGCGGCCTTAACGTTGTTCGTTTCATGCGTTTATAAGACCATTGTTGCGCGATGCGCGGCGGGTAATGACCGACGTTCGTTCGGCGGCACCCGACGGCGGCCTTAACGTTGTTCGTTTCATGCGTTTATAAGACCATTGTTGCGCGATGCGCGGCGTGTAATGACCGACGTTCGTTCGGCGGCACGCGACGGCGGCCTTAACGTTGTTCGTTTCAAGCGTTTATAAGACCATTGTTGCGCGATGCGCGGCGGGTAATGACCGACGTTCGTTCGGCGGCACCCGACGGCGGCCATAACGTTGTTCGTTTCATGCGTTTATAAGACCATTGTTGCGCGATGCGCGGCGGGTAATGACCGACGTTCGTTCGGCGGCACCCGACGGCGGCCATAACGTTGTTCGTTTCATGCGTTTATAAGACCATTGTTGCGCGATGCGCGGCGGGTAATGACCGACGTTCGTTCGGCGGCACCCGACGGCGGCCTTAACGTTGTTCGTTTCCAGCGTTTATAAGACCATTGTTGCGCGATGCGCGGCGGGTAATGACCGACGTTCGTTCGGCGGCACCCGACGGCGGCCATAACGTTGTTCGTTTCATGCGTTTATAAGACCATTGTTGCGCGATGCGCGGCGGGTAATGACCGACGTTCGTTCGGCGGCACCCGACGGCGGCCTTAACGTTGTTCGTTTCAAGCGTTTATAAGACCATTGTTGCGCGATGCGCGGCGGGTAGTGACCGACGTTCGTTCGGCGGCACCCGACGGCAGCCATAACGTTGTTCGTTTCAAGCGTTTATAAGACTATTGATGCGCGATGCGCGGCGGTTAATGACCGACGTTCGTTCGGCGGCACCCGACGGCGGCCTTAACGTTGTTCGTTTCATGCGTTTATAAGACCATTGTTGCGCGATGCGCGGCGGGTAATGACCGACGTTCGTTCGGCGGCACCCGACGGCGGCCATAACGTTGTTCGTTTCATGCGTTTATAAGACCATTGTTGCGCGATGCGCGGCGGGTAATGACCGACGTTCGTTCGGCGGCACCCGTCGGCGGCCATAACGTTGTTCGTTTCATGCGTTTAGAAGACCATTGTTGCGCGATGCGCGGCGGGTAATGACCGACGTTCGTTCGGCGGCACCCGACGGCGGCCATAACGTTGTTCGTTTCAAGCGTTTATAAGACTATTGATGCGCGATGCGCGGCGGTTGATGACCGACGTTCGTTCGGCGGCACCCGACGGCGGCCTTAACGTTGTTCGTTTCATGCGTTTATAAGACCATTGTTGCGCGATGCGCGGCGGGTAATGACCGACGTTCGTTCGGCGGCACCCGACGGCGACCACAACGTTGTTCGTTTCATGCGTTTATAAGACCATTGTTGCGCGATGCGCGGCGGGTAATGACCGACGTTCGTTCGGCGGCACCCGACGGCGGCCACAACGTTGTTCGTTTCAAGCGTTTATAAGACTATTGATGCGCGATGCGCGGCGGTTAATGACCGACGTTCGTTCGGCGGCACCCGACGGCGGCCAGAACGTTGTTCGTTTCATGCGTTTATAAGACCACTGTTGCGCGATGCGCGGCGGGTAATGACCGACGTTCGTTCGGCGGCACCCGACGGCGGCCATAACGTTGTTCGTTTCAAGCGTTTATAAGACTATTGATGCGCGATGCGCGGCGGTTAATGACCGACGTTCGTTCGGCGGCACCCGACGGCGGCCTTAACGTTGTTCGTTTCATGCGTTTATAAGACCATTGTTGCGCGATGCGCGGCGGGTAATGACCGACGTTCGTTCGTCGGCACCCGACAGGGGCCATAACGTTGTTCGTTTCATGCGTTTATAAGACCACTGTTGCGCGATGCGCGGCGGGTAATGACCGACGTTCGTTCGGCGGCACCCGACGGCGGCCTTAACGTTGTTCGTTTCATGCGTTTATAAGACCATTGTTGCGCGATGCGCGGCGGGTAATGACCGACGTTCGTTCGGCGGCACCCGACGGCGGCCATAACGTTGTTCGTTTCATGCGTTTATAAGACCATTGTTGCGCGATGCGCGGCGGGTAATGACCGACGTTCGTTCGGCGGCACCCGACGGCGGCCATAACGGTGTTCGTTTCAAGCGTTTATAAGACTATTGATGCGCGATGCGCGGCGGTTAATGACCGACGTTCGTTCGGCGGCACCCGACGGCGGCCTTAACGTTGTTCGTTTCATGCGTTTATAAGACCATTGTTGCGCGATGCGCGGCGGGTAATGACCGACGTTCTTTCGGCGGCACCCGACGGCGGCCATAACGTTGTTCGTTTCATGCGTTTATAAGACCATTGTTGCGCGATGCGCGGCGGGTAATGACCGACGTTCGTTCGGCGGCACCCGACGGCGGCCATAACGGTGTTCGTTTCAAGCGTTTATAAGACTATTGATGCGCGATGCGCGGCGGTTAATGACCGACGTTCGTTCGGCGGCACCCGACGGCGGCCTTAACGTTGTTCGTTTCATGCGTTTATAAGACCATTGTTGCGCGATGCGCGGCGGGTAATGACCGACGTTCGATCGGCGGCACCCGACGGCGGCCATAACGTTGTTCGTTTCATGCGTTTATAAGACCACTGTTGCGCGATGCGCGGCGGGTAATGACCGACGTTCGTTCGGCGGCACCCGACGGCGGCCACAACGTTGTTCGTTTCATGCGTTTATAAGACCATTGTTGCGCGATGCGCGGCGGGTAATGACCGACGTTCGTTCGGCGGCACCCGACGGCGACCACAACGTTGTTCGTTTCATGCGTTTATAAGACCATTGTTGCGCGATGCGCGGCGGGTAATGACCGACGTTCGTTCGGCGGCACCCGACGGCGGCCACAACGTTGTTCGTTTCATGCGTTTATAAGACCATTGTTGCGCGATGCGCGGCGGGTAATGACCGACGTTCGTTCGGCGGCACCCGACGGCGGCCTTAACGTTGTTCGTTTCAAGCGTTTATAAGACCATTGTTGCGCGATGCGCGGCGGGTAGTGACCGACGTTCGTTCGGCGGCACCCGACGGCGGCCATAACGGTGTTCGTTTCAAGCGTTTATAAGACTATTGATGCGCGATGCGCGGCGGTTAATGACCGACGTTCGTTCGGCGGCACCCGACGGCGGCCTTAACGTTGTTCGTTTCATGCGTTTATAAGACCATTGTTGCGCGATGCGCGGCGGGTAATGACCGACGTTCGTTCGGCGGCACCCGACGGCGGCCATAACGTTGTTCGTTTCATGCGTTTATAAGACCATTGTTGCGCGATGCGCGGCGGGTAATGACCGACGTTCGTTCGGCGGCACCCGACGGCGACCACAACGTTGTTCGTTTCATGCGTTTATAAGACCATTGTTGCGCGATGCGCGGCGGGTAATGACCGACGTTCGTTCGGCGGCACCCGACGGCGGCCATAACGTTGTTCGTTTCATGCGTTTATAAGACCATTGTTGCGCGATGCGCGGCGGGTAATGACCGACGTTCGTTCGGCGGCACCCGACGGCGGCCACAACGTTGTTCGTTTCATGCGTTTATAAGACCATTGTTACGCGATGCGCGGCGGGTAATGACCGACGTTCGTTCGGCGGCACCCGACGGCGGCCATAACGTTGTTCGTTTCAAGCGTTTATAAGACCATTGTTGCGCGATGCGCGGCGGGTAATGACCGACGTTCGTTCGGCGGCACCCGACAGCGGCCATAACGTTGTTCGTTTCATGCGTTTATAAGACTATTGATGCGCAATGCGCGGCGGTTAATGACCGACGTTCGTTCGGCGGCACCCGACGGCGGCCATAACGTTGTTCGTTTCAAGCGTTTATAAGACCATTGTTGCGCGATGCGCGGCGGGTAATGACCGACGTTCGTTCGGCGGCACCCGACAGCGGCCATAACGTTGTTCGTTTCATGCGTTTATAAGACTATTGATGCGCAATGCGCGGCGGTTAATGACCGACGTTCGTTCGGCGGCACCCGACGGCGGGCATAACGTTGTTCGTTTCATGCGTTTATAAGACCATTGTTGCGCGATGCGCGGCGGGTAATGACCGACGTTCGTTCGGCAGCACCCGACGGCGGCCATAACGTTGTTCGTTTCATGCGTTTAGAAGACCATTGTTGCGCGATGCGCGGCGGGTAATGACCGACGTTCATTCGGCGGCACCCGACGGCGGGCATAACGTTGTTCGTTTCATGCGTTTATAAGACCATTGTTGCGTGATGCGCGGCGGGTAATGACCGACGTTCGTTCGGCGGCACCCGACGGCGGCCACAACGTTGTTCGTTTTATGCGTTTATAAGACCATTGTCGCGCGATGCGCGGCGGTTAATGACCGACGTTCGTTCGGCGGCACCCGACGGCGGCCATAACGTTGTCCGTTTCAAGCGTTTATAAGACCATTGTTGCGCGATGCGCGGCGGGTAATGACCGACGTTCGTTCGGCGGCACCCGACGGCGGCCTTAACGTTGTTCGTTTCATGCGTTTATAAGACCATTGTTGCGCGATGCGCGGCGGGTAATGACCGACGTTCGTTCGGCGGCACCCGACGGCGGCCTTAACGTTGTTCGTTTCATGCGTTTATAAGACCATTGTTGCGCGATGCGCGGCGGGTAATGACCGACGTTCGTTCGGCGGCACCCGACGGCGGCCTTAACGTTGTTCGTTTCAAGCGTTTATAATGTCACGTCACGAGCGCGGTAAAAATTCCGTTTCTCTCGCGGATGACACGCAGCCGTAATTGCTACGGGAACCGGGTTCTTTCTATGGGACACGCACACTGCTTCGAATTCGCGCACACGGAAAAATAGAAAGATCCTACCTTTCGCTGTCTTGACCGCTCTACTGCTTTAATATTTTAGTTGCAGGTACTTCTGGCGGCGAGGATCCTCAACTGGAATCGTCGCGGCGTACTGGATACGAGGCTGGTTGGAAATCGGGATGAGCTTCCAGCGAATCGGCTCAACGTTGTCGGATGGCTTCCTTCTGCCGGCTGCGGAGACTGGGGCTGAACGCTGCGCCAGGAGTCCGGTATCGAAGAAGTTCGACGAAGAACGAGGCGCAATGCCTATGTATTCGCGCACAAGTTGTCGCAGGAAATTCTTCCGGCCCGCACGTCGGGTTTTATTGACCGATCGACGGCACATTAGCGTCAGGCTTCAACAGGTCCAGATATGAATCGGGTAAGCGGTGGTCCGCTCTAGCCTATCAGTCTGGGAGCCGAAACACTGACTAGATTCTGGCGCAATCAAAGCTCTGGGTCGACGAAGCTAAGCGGCGGTCCGCTCTAACTAGTCGGTTGCCAAAGATCGACTGACGTTCGAATTGAATGTGTGGATAAACGCGAAAACCCGTGGAAGAATTTGTATTATAAGCGAGACTCGAGAATGGATTGGATAATTGAATAGAGATTGTGATGTAGAGATAAAAACAAAGTATATTCTAAATAAAACCTAAGCTTACACTTAACTTTCCCTATGCTAGATTTAGTAATGACTTAGAGTTAGAATTGGAAGTCGAAGTGACTTGGAACTTGAATTATAATGTACTTGGAACTAGAGACACCTCCGATTGAGGCGTTGAATAGACTATTGCTCACGAGGAGCGCTCGGTAAATACTCGGATGGTACTCCGGAGGTCCTCGGAAGGCACCTCGGAATGAACTCGGGAGGTCCTCGGAAGGAACTTCGGAATCGACTAACTATCAGCTCGCAGGTCCGCGACCTCCTTGGGTCGCGTGGCGCGCGAGTCGCTGGGCCCGCTGGTGGGGCGCACGGTCGGTCGGAGTGGGGCGGCCGCTCGGCCCTCGTGGTGGGGCGGCCGGTCGGTCGGAGTGGGGCGGCTCGCGTTACGCGTGAGCCGCGCGCGTCGGACGCTCGCTCGAGCGTATCGTAACTTAGAATTATGAGTATTATAATGAACTTAGAAATTATGCGTGTGTGTTGTCTGCGTATGTACATGAATCGTGTCGTGTGCTTAAATCTAGGATGGCTTTAAGAATACAGGTTGGCGAAATAAGAATAGTGATAATTTATCGGATAGCTTTCGCTCGTGAGATGCGCGCTCTGGTCGTGCGGCTGGGGGCTGGAATCCTCCCATTGATGCTGGATGGGCGCTCTAGCGCGCGGTCGGAAGGTCAAACTCCTGGGCTGACTGAATCTGCAGGCTGCCTTAGCGCGGCGGTCGGGCGGGTTGCCCGCGTGCAGGGGCGCTTGCTCCACGTACTTGGCTGCAGCTGGCTGGCTGTACGTTGTTGCTGGCCGTCGTGGGTTGCGCTGAGGGGTGGTAGGCGGAACGCCAGACGTTACACCTCCCCCCATACAAAAGGAATCTTGGCCATGCCAAGATCTCCTGTCTGGATTTGGTTGGATTGTGGCTGGTTTTGCCGAATCTGCTTCGCCGGTTGGCTGCCTTTGTGGTGGGGAGTCCCTGCTGGATACGGTGTAGCGGGCTCGTTTCACCTTTGCGGAGTGACCATGGTTTTCTTTGCTTGCACTAGCACTGATCTCACTTGAGTCTTTTTCACTTTTCGCTATTTCACTTTCAGTCTTTTTCATGCCATTCATACGCTTACACAATTTGATCTTATTCGTATGAACTATTTTAAATCGTCCCTTAATCGCTAATTTTACATTATTGTTGCTTAGGATTTCTACGATTCTGTACGGACCTACGTACTGTGATTCGATCTTATGCTTGTTCGGCTCCCGAAGTAAGAAGACCCATTGGCCTACCTCGAACTTTTGTACATTTGTTTTGCGATCATAGTAATATTTTGCGCGACGCTTCGCGTTATCTAGATTTTCGCGCGCGATCTGTTGGGATCGCGTGATTTTTTGATTTAGGTTTATTAGGTAATCAGAGTACGTTTCATTTTCCGTACTATCTTGGAACGGACTATCCGAGCTCATGTGGCGTGTACAGAGTGCCTTCATGCACGCTCGTGTTGTACGAGAACATAGCGTATGGGAGCCATCTCTCCCAATCGCCACTGGTGTCGATGTAGTGCTTTAGATATTCGGCTAACACATGATGGGACCTTTCCACCGAACCGTTCGTTTGCGGGTGGAAGGCTGTAGACTTAAACTGTTTTATTCTGAACTTTATCGCGATTGCCTTGATTAGGCTGTTAATGAAATTCGACCCCTGGTCGGTTAAGATGCCTTTCGGGCATCCGAACTTGAAAATAAACTGGGTGATCAGCGCGTCTGCGATATCAACGGCCGTGGTCTGTCTTAGAGGGATAGCGACGGAATATTTCGTTAACAGGTCTTGGATGGTAAGGATGTTTGTGAACCCGTCTGGTGTTGTCGGCAGTGGACCCATCACGTCCATGGATATTTTATCAAATGCGCACCCCGGTGTGTCTGTTAACGTCAGCGGTTGGCGCGTTTTCACCCTAACTAACTTTTCTAACTGACAGCTTTTACATTTACTAATATAATCTTGGATTTGTACTTTCATGTTGGGCCAAAAATACTTTTCTCTGATTCGTGAATATGTTTTATTAACTCCCTTATGGCCGCCTACTGGGGAATCGTGATTTTCTTGTATGATTTTGACTCTATTTTCCTCTGGTGGGATATGAATGAGACCCTGACAAATGGTTATCTGCACCGGCATTTCATAGAATAGGTCTTGCAGTGCCCTTTGGATTTTAGCGAACGGTATTGAGTCGAGTGATGCCTGTGCAATGCTGAATGATTTTAATTGGAGCTCTGAGACGACATCGAATAATGATCTGAGCGATTCTATTACAATCTGATAATCTATAGCGCGACTTTCGTGTTCTATCACCGGTAACTGAATCTGGTAGTGTTCATCGATCTTGGTTACCCTGGCTCTAGCGAGATTAATGTTCGTTTTATTTGAGAAAAATTTTCCCGATTTTTCGATTTCCTTGGCGCCCGTATCGTACGGTCGTCCGGTTTGGGTAATGAAAATGACATTATTATCTCGTCGCGTTGCTATTGTGTCTCTCGTGAATTTAAAGAGAGGTCCTAATCTGACGTGCTCGTCTGGTAATGGTTGGTACGTTTCCTCGTTACCCGTCGTTGTATGTGGCGTCGGTAACGTCGGTAAAGTCGTTTGTCCGCGCGGTAATGTCTCCGGTGCGCCGTGGTCGTTCGCTGAACTAGGTGAAGGCGGAGGCGGAGGCGGAGGAGGAGGAGGAGGAGCTACGTTTCTCCTGGATTTGGGATAAGGATCGAAAATATCCTCGTCGGATGAGGATGGCTGGTTGATCGGGCAGACTTTTGCCGGATTCCTTGATAACGCATCCGCATTGAGGTTGGTCTTTCCGGATTTATAGACCATTTCGTAGTCATATTCAGCGAGCTTCAGCCTCCACCGCACAAGACGGCTGGATGGATCCTTCACGGAATTCATCCACACCAGTGGACGATGGTCGGTGACTAATTTAAACTGATTCCCGTATATGTACGGCCTGAAATGGTGCACGGCATATACGATCGCTAAGCATTCCTTCTCTATGGTGGAATAGTTTCGTTCCGCTGGATTTAAGAGACGCGATGTGTACGCGATGGGTAAATCGCGGCCTATCGGGCCTTGACTGAGCACAGCCCCTATTGCATCCGCTGATGCGTCGGTAGTGATCACAAAAGGTTGTTTAAAGTTCGGATATTGTAATATTGGCGCTTCGCATAACGCATCTCGCAGTTTGACGAATGCATTCTGTTGATCGTTTCGCCAGATGAACGGAGTGTCTTTCTTTAACAAATTAGTAAGTGGTTTCGCGATGTTTGAAAAGTTAGATATAAATCGTCTGTAATATCCGGCGAGACCCAAGAATTGTTTGATTTGCTTAGCGTTCGTAGGTCGAGGGAAATCTTTAACGGCGCTTATTTTGTTTGGATCGGGTTTCACCCCGCTTTCGCTGATAATGTGCCCGAGGTAGCTGACTTCGCGGCGTAAGAACTCGCACTTGTCGGGCTGAAGGGCCAGATTGGCCTCTCTCAGTCGTCGCGTCAATCGGTCGTACTTGACCGAGTGCTCTTGAAGAGAGCTGGCGTACAGTACTATGTCGTCTAGATATACGAATAATTCGTTACCCTGAAGCCCCGCGAGCACACTATCCATTAGGCGTTGAAAGGTAGCGGGCGCGTTCTTAAGACCGAATGGCATTCTTGTAAATTCGAAATGTCCGTTGGGTGTCGAAAACGCGGTCTTATGTGCATCAGCGGGTTCCATGGGTATCTGATGAAACCCGCTGGCCAAGTCAAAAGTACTGAAATATTTGGCGCTGCCCAGTTGGTCGAGTATTTCAGTTATACATGGTAATGGATACGCGTCTGCAATCGATTTTTCGTTTAGCGCACGATAATCGATGACAACACGCCATCGTTTCTTGCCCTGAGAATCGGACTTTTTCGGTACTACCCACAAGGGCGAATTATATGGAGATTTCGAATTTTTGATAATGCCTTGTTCTAGAAGTTTTTCGATCTGGTTACGAATCTCCTCTTTGTGTGTCGGTGGGAATCTATATTGTTTTACATTGATTGGTCTATCATCTACGGTTGGAATTTTATGCGTGGCTGCACTCGTGTGCCCTAACGTGTCGCCTTCTACGTGAAATAAATCTTGCGTTTTCTCTATTAATTCGACGACGTGCTGTCTTTCTTCTTGATTTAGATGGTCTAGTCGCAACAGTTTCATTATTTGCTCGAGGCGTGATTTCGACGAAGGTACAATTGTTTGAGACGGCGCGACATTCGCGGCGGATTTTAGAATTTGCGCATATGACCGTTTGGTCGCAGAACTAAGAGGAGTTTCGTAATCTTTGTTTGAATTTAGATGCGCGATAGATTTGTTAGAGTCCCTTTTGTGGGCTGAGCCGATCGGGTCGGCGGAAATTCGATCGCGGTTTGACTTTGAAGCTCGGCGATGAGCTGACTTTGAAAACAATGAGAACAGCGCGGGGCTGTCTTCCTTGGAAATGCTTTGACTCGATAGCACTGGCTCGAGTTTCACGTGGGGCAGGGCGATTTGAACCGTTTTGTCGGTTGAGTTAATTACTCGGGTAACCGCTCTACCCTCGTGAACCGTTACCAGTGCGTTCCCGAAATAAACGCCCGGCGCGATGTCCATTCGGGGGATTATCCCTTCGGATATTTCGGAATTAATTATCCCGACAGTTACCCCGATATTCATTCGCGGCGGAACCGAGATTCTGTCGAACATTTCGGAATTTTCGCGAGCAGGTATGTTGACCCTTCCGGAGGTCTTTGACTTCGCGTTCGTTACCTGCGGCTTTGAATTTGAACGATTGCCTTTCGGCGGAATGACCTGCGCGGAGGTCCCTTGACTCCGCGGGCGTAGAACTGGCGGAGCTTTGTGCTCTATATTCGCGATTTCGCGGCAAAAAGGAATGGTTTTCCCGTACCACTTTAATATTCGTT
Organism: Xylocopa violacea; assembly: GCA_963969225.1. NCBI lineage: Eukaryota > Metazoa > Arthropoda > Insecta > Hymenoptera > Apidae > Xylocopa > Xylocopa violacea. The sequence continues at coordinate 57,633,253 of CAXAJV010000001.1, forward strand.
TTGGGAAAGAAATTTCTGCATCGGCACAGAAACCGGATCCTAAGATTCCGTCTGGGCCGAGTGGGAAATCGTTACTTACTACGTTAAACGGCACGACCCTATCGAATAGTACTAGATTTACAGTGCCTAACGTAAAGGATTTTCCGTTTGTTACGCCGGTAATGACTACGGTTTCCGACGTGTCGATGCGGGCGGTCGGCGATAGCGCGGAACGTTTTATCACGTTGATCTCTGCTCCGGTGTCAATCATAAACTCTGTCGGTTTAATTAACGCAGTGGAAGTTAGAATGACACTGGGGGTATTGGTTTTCCCGGTGAGATTTATCGCGGCGTCGCGTCTTCGATTTCCGCCGGTTGGTCGTTCGTCGCGAGAGACCTGACAGGGCGGTTGGCCTCGCGTCCCGTCTCGCGGCGCGGAGGGAGGCCGTTCTCGTTTCCCGACGACCTAACGCTGTTATAATATTGTCGCTTTCGACATTCCTCAATATCGTGTCCCGGCGTTTTGCAGTAGCGGCAATATTTTTCACGCGGCGTGGTCGGTCGCGGTTGATCGTACGCGGCCCTAGGTGCGGGGGTATCGCGTGAGGTAGTTTGTACGTACGGGCTGGGTGATTGTCGGGGCGGAACCGACCTGGCGCGACAATCCCTAGAATAATGACCTGGATTGTGGCAAATGGAACAAATAATTTCGTTACGCTTCGGGCGGCTTTCCGGCTGCGCACGGGAATTCACTAATCTTTCGCGGTCTAACTCATATCTTTTGTATAGCTCGCGAGCACGAGTAAACGCTTCCTGGTGCGAGTGCACGCTATGAATGGGAATCTGAACGCGTAGTTCGGGGATGAGTCCGTCGGTAAAACATCGTAGAGTCAACTCATCCACGTTGGATGTTCCGGTATGCTGCGCGTATGGAGAAAGCCGTTCGCAATCTATAATTGCTGTCCTCAGATCTTTAACTCGACTAATATAGTCTAGGATATGTTCCGCTGGTTTCATATATATATTAGTAAGCTCTCCGCGGTAGTGGTCCGCGGATCTAATGGCACCGAACGAATTTCGTAAAATATCCGTTAACTCGAGGATAGACTGGCACGGTTCGTCCTCGAGTGCCAGGTATGCGCGACCCTTCAATTTGCTCTTAATTAAGCGTGTAAAAGTTCGTTCGCAACCGTTAGGTATTAATTCGTACGCGCGTTTACAAGCTCGCGTAAATTGTAATACCGGCATATTTTGACCATCATAATGCGGTACCGCCTCTAATGCTTGTTTCAGAGAAAGCTTCGTTTCGCGACTGAGATACGTTTACGTTGGGGAACACTAACGGCTCGGTATCGTCTCGCGTTACGGCTTGAGAGCGGCGCAATGCCTCTAATTCACGGCGCGTTTGTTCTACTTGTTGCATCAGAGCGATAGTATTGTCGGCGGGACGGTTACTTTCGGCGGTATCGTTATTCCTGGAAATCGGATCGGCAAGTGCGTCTTGGAAATCGATGCCTCTAGCGGCTCTTTTGTCGCGGTCGGTGTCGGCACCTGTGGCGACGGCTTGCGACGGCTGGTGGCGCGTCTTCGTTGGCGTACGTGTCGCCATGGCTGATCGCGTTTATTCGTAGCAGAATTTCTCGAAAATGACGCGAAGCATCCCACCGCTGTCACCAAATTTTTGTGTCACGTCACGAGCGCGGTAAAAATTCCGTTTCTCTCGCGGATGACACGCAGCCTAAATCCGGAATAAATCGCGTAATTGCGACGGGAACCGGGTTCTTTCTATGGGACACGCACACTGCTTCGAATTCGCGCACACGGAAAAATAGAAAGATCCTACCTTTCGCTGTCTTGACCGCTCTACTGCTTTAATATTTTAGTTGCAGGTACTTCTGGCGGCGAGGATCCTCAACTGGAATCGTCGCGGCGTACTGGATACGAGGCTGGTTGGAAATCGGGATGAGCTTCCAGCGAATCGGCTCAACGTTGTCGGATGGCTTCCTTCTGCCGGCTGCGGAGACTGGGGCTGAACGCTGCGCCAGGAGTCCGGTATCGAAGAAGTTCGACGAAGAACGAGGCGCAATGCCTATGTATTCGCGCACAAGTTGTCGCAGGAAATTCTTCCGGCCCGCACGTCGGGTTTTATTGACCGATCGACGGCACATTAGCGTCAGGCTTCAACAGGTCCAGATATGAATCGGGTAAGCGGTGGTCCGCTCTAGCCTATCAGTCTGGGAGCCGAAACACTGACTAGATTCTGGCGCAATCAAAGCTCTGGGTCGACGAAGCTAAGCGGCGGTCCGCTCTAACTAGTCGGTTGCCAAAGATCGACTGACGTTCGAATTGAATGTGTGGATAAACGCGAAAACCCGTGGAAGAATTTGTATTATAAGCGAGACTCGAGAATGGATTGGATAATTGAATAGAGATTGTGATGTAAAGATAAAAACAAAGTATATTCTAAATAAAACCTAAGCTTACACTTAACTTTCCCTATGCTAGATTTAGTAATGACTTAGAGTTAGAATTGGAAATCGAAGTGACTTGGAACTTGAATTATAATGTACTTGGAACTAGAGACACCTCCGATTGAGGCGTTGAAAAGACTATTGCTCACGAGGAGCGCTCGGTAAATACTCGGATGGTACTCCGGAGGTCCTCGGAAGGCACCTCGGAACGAGCTCGGAAGGTCCTCGGAAGGAACTTCGGAATCGACTGACTATCAGCTCGCAGGTCCGCGACCTCCTTGGGTCGCGTGGCGCGCGAGTCGGTGGGCCCGCTGGTGGGGCGCACGGTCGGTCGGAGTGGGGCGGCCGCTCGGCCCTCGTGGTGGGGCGGCCGGTCGGTCGGAGTGGGGCGGCTCGCGTTACGCGTGAGCCGCGCGCGTCGGACGCTCGCTCGAGCGTATCGCAACTTAGAATTATGAGTGTTATAATGAATTTAGAAATTATGTGTGTGTTGTCTGCGTATGTACATGAATCGTGTCGTGTGCTTAAATCTAGGATGGCTTTAAGAATACAGATTGGCGAAATAAGAATAGTGATAATTTGTCGGATAGCTTTCGCTCGTGAGATGCGCGCTCTGGTCGTGCGGCTGGGGGCTGGAATCCTCCCATTGATGCTGGATGGGCGCTCTAGCGCGCGGTCGGAAGGTTGAACTCCTGGGCTGACTGAATCTGCTGGCTGCCTTAGCGCGGCGGTCGGGCGGGTTGTCCGCGTGCAGGGGCGCTTGCTCCACGTACTTGGCTGCAGCTGGCTGGCTGTACGTTGTTGCTGGCCGTCGTGGGTTGCGCTGAGGGGTGGTAGGCGGAACGCCAGACGTTACAATAAACGCATGAAACGAACAACGTTATGGCCGCCGTCGGGTGCCGACGAACGAACGTCGGTCATTACCCGCCGCGCAACGCGCATCAATGGTCTTATAAACGCTTGAAACGAACAACGTTATGGCCGCCGTCGGGTGCCGCCGAACGAACGTCGGTCACTACCCGCCGCGCATCGCGCAACAATGGTCTTATAAACGCATGAAACGAACAACGTTATGGCCGCCGTCGGGTGCCGCCAAACGAACGTCGGTCATTACCCGCCGCGCATCGCGCAACAATGGTCTTCTAAACGCATGAAACGAACAACGTTATGGCCGCCGTCGGGTGCCGCCGAACGAACGTCGGTCATTACCCGCCGCGCATCGCGCAACAATGGTCTTATAAACGCATGAAACGAACAACGTTATGGCCGCCGTCGGGTGCCGCCGAACGAACGTCGGTCATTACCCGCCGCGCATCGCGCAACAATGGTCTTATAAACGCATGAAACGAACAACGTTATGGCCGCCGTCGGGTGCCGCCGAACGAACGTCGGTCATTACCCGCCGCGCATCGCGCAACAATGGTCTTATAAACGCTTAAAACGAACAACGTTAAGGCCGCCGTCGGGTGCCGCCGAACGAACGTCGGTCATTACCCGCCGCGCAACGCGCATCAATGGTCTTATAAACGCTTGAAACGAACAACGTTATGGCCGCCGTCGGGTGCCGCCGAACGAACGTCGGTCACTACCCGCCGCGCATCGCGCAACAATGGTCTTATAAACGCTTGAAACGAACAACGTTAAGGCCGCCGTCGGGTGCCGCCGAACGAACGTCGGTCATTACCCGCCGCACATCGCGCAACAGTGGTCTTATAAACGCATGAAACGAACAACGTTATGGCCGCCAACGGGTGCCGCCGAACGAACGTCGGTCATTACCCGCCGCGCATCGCGCAACAATGGTCTTGTAAACGCATGAAACGAACAACGTTATGGCCGCCGTCGAGTGCCGCCGAACGAACGTCGGTCATTACCCGCCGCGCATCGCGCAACAATGGTCTTATAAACGCTTGAAACGAACAACGTTAAGGCCGCCGTCGGGTGCCGCCGAACGAACGTCGGTCATTACCCGCCGCGCATCGCGCAACAATGATCGTAGAATCGCTTGAAGCGAACAACGTTAAGGTCGCCGTCAGGTGCCGCCGAACGAACGTCGGTCATTACCCGCCGCGCATGGCGCAACAATGGTCTTATAAACGCATGAAACGAACAACGTTATGGCCGCCGTCGGGTGCCGCCGAACGAACGTCGGTCACTACCCGCCGCGCATCGCGCAACAATGGTCTTATAAACGCTTAAAACGAACAACGTTAAGGCCGCCGTCGGGTGCCGCCGAACGAACGTCGGTCATTACCCGCCGCGCATCGCGCAACAATGGTCTTATAAACGCTTGAAGCGAACAACGTTAAGGCCGCCGTCGGGTGCCGCCGAACGGACGTCGGTCATTACCCACCGCGCAACGCGCATCAATGGTCTTATAAACGCTTGAAACGAACAACGTTATGGCCGCCGTCGGGTGCCGCCGAACGAACGTCGGTCACTACAAGCTGCGCATCGCGCAACAATGGTCTTATAAACGCTTAAAACGAACAACGTTAAGGCCGCCGTCGGGTGCCGCCGAACGAACGTCGGTCATTACCCGCCGCGCAACGCGCATCAATGGTCTTATAAACGCTTGAAACGAACAACGTTAAGGCCGCCGTCGGGTGCCGCCGAACGAACGTCGGTCATTACCCGCCGCACATCGCGCAACAGTGGTCTTATAAACGCATGACACGAACAACGTTATGGCCGCCGTCGGGTGCCGCCGAACGAACGTCGGTCATTACCCGCCGCGCATCGCGCAACAATGGTCTTATAAACGCATGAAACGAACAACGTTATGGCCGCCGTCGGGTGCCGCCGAACGAACGTCGGTCATTACCCGCCGCGCATCGCGCAACAATGGTCTTCTAAACGCATGAAACGAACAACGTTATGGCCGCCGTCGGGTGCCGCCGAACGAACGTCGGTCATTACCCGCCGCGCATCGCGCAACAATGGTCTTATAAACGCATGAAACGAACAACGTTATGGCCGCCGTCGGGTGCCGCCGAACGAACGTCGGTCATTACCCGCCGCGCATCGCGCAACAATGGTCTTATAAACGCTTGAAACGAACAACGTTATGGCCGCCGTCGGGTGCCGCCGAACGAACGTCGGTCATTACCCGCCGCACATCGCGCAACAGTGGTCTCATAAACGCATGAAACGAACAACGTTATGGCCGCCGTCGGGTGCCGCCGACCGAACGTCGGTCATTACCCGCCGCGCAACGCGCATCAATGGTCTTATAAACGCTTGAAACGAACAACGTTATGGCCGCCGTCGGGTGCCGCCGAACGAACGTCGGTCACTACCCGCCGCGCATCGCGCAACAATGGTCTTATAAACGCTTGAAACGGACAACGTTAAGGCCGCCGTCGGGTGCCGCCGAGCGAACGTCGGTCATTACCCGCCGCACGTCGCGCAACAGTGGTCTTATAAATGCATGAAACGAACAACGTTATGGCCGCCGTCGGGTGCCGACGAACGAACGTCGGTCATTACCCGCCGCGCATGGCGCAACAATGGTCTTATAAACGCATGAAACGAACAACGTTATGGCCGCCGTCGGGTGCCGACGAACGAACGTCGGTCATTACCCGTCGCGCATGGCGCAACAATGGTCTTATAAACGCATGAAACGAACAACGTTATGGCCGCCGTCGGGTGCCGCCGAACGAACGTCGGTCACTACCCGCCGCGCATCGCGCAACAATGGTCTTATAAACGCTTAAAACGAACAACGTTAAGGCCGCCGTCGGGTGCCGCCGAACGAACGTCGGTCATTACCCGCCGCGCATCGCGCAACAATGGTCTTATAAACGCTTGAAGCGAACAACGTTAAGGCCGCCGTCGGGTGCCGCCGAACGGACGTCGGTCATTACCCACCGCGCAACGCGCATCAATGGTCTTATAAACGCTTGAAACGAACAACGTTATGGCCGCCGTCGGGTGCCGCCGAACGAACGTCGGTCACTACAAGCTGCGCATCGCGCAACAATGGTCTTATAAACGCTTAAAACGAACAACGTTAAGGCCGCCGTCGGGTGCCGCCGAACGAACGTCGGTCATTACCCGCCGCGCATCGCGCAACAATGGTCTTATAAACGCATGAAACGAACAACGTTATGGCCGCCGTCGGGTGCCGCCGAACGAACGTCGGTCATTACCCGCCGCGCATCGCGCAACAATGGTCTTATAAACGCTTGAAACGAACAACGTTAAGGCCGCCGTCGGGTGCCGCCGAACGAACGTCGGTCATTACCCGCCGCACATCGCGCAACAGTGGTCTTATAAACGCATGAAACGAACAACGTTATGGCCGCCAACGGGTGCCGCCGAACGAACGTCTGTCATTACCCGCCGCGCATCGCGCAACAATGGTCTTGTAAACGCATGAAACGAACAACGTTATGGCCGCCGTCGGGTGCCGCCGAACGAACGTCGGTCATTACCCGCCGCGCATCGCGCAACAATGGTCTTATAAACGCATGAAACGAACAACGTTAAGGCCGCCGTCGGGTGCCGCCGAACGAACGTCGGTCATTACCCGCCGCGCATCGCGCAACAATGGTCTTATAAACGCTTGAAACGAACAACGTTATGGCCGCCGTCGGGTGCCGCCGAACGAACGTCGGTCATTACCCGCCGCGCATCGCGCAACAATGGTCTTATAAACGCATGAAACGAACAACGTTATGGCCGCCGTCGGGTGCCGCCGAACGAACGTCGGTCATTACCCGCCGCGCATCGCGCAACAATGGTCTTCTAAACGCATGAAACGAACAACGTTATGGAAGCCGTCGGGTGCCGCCGAACGAACGTCGGTCATTACCCGCCGCGCATCGCGCAACAATGGTCTTAGAAACGCATGAAACGAACAACGTTATGGCCGCCAACGGGTGCCGCCGAACGAACGTCTGTCATTACCCGCCGCGCATCGCGCAACAATGGTCTTGTAAACGCATGAAACGAACAACGTTATGGCCGCCGTCGGGTGCCGCCGAACGAACGTCGGTCATTACCCGCCGCGCATGGCGCAACAACGGTCTTATAAACGCTTGAAACGAACAACGTTAAGGCCGCCGTCGGGTGCCGCCGAACGAACGTCGGTCATTACCCGCCGCACATCGCGCAACAGTGGTCTTATAAACGCATGAAACGAACAACGTTATGGCCGCCGTCGGGTGCCGACGAACGAACGTCGGTCATTACCCGCCGCGCAACGCGCATCAATGGTCTTATAAACGCTTGAAACGAACAACGTTATGGCCGCCGTCCGGTGCCGCCGAACGAACGTCGGTCACTACCCGCCGCGCATCGCGCAACAATGGTCTTATAAACGCTTGAAACGAACAACGTTAAGGCCGCCGTCGGGTGCCGCCGAACGGACGTCGGTCATTACCCGCCGCGCAACGCGCATCAATGGTCTTATAAACGCTTGAAACGAACAACGTTATGGCCGCCGTCGGGTGCCGCCGAACGAACGTCGGTCACTACAAGCCGAGCATCGCGCAACAATGGTCTTATAAACGCTTAAAACGAACAACGTTAAGGCCGCCGTCGGGTGCCGCCGAACGAACGTCGGTCATTACCCGCCGCGCAACGCGCATCAATGGTCTTATAAACGCTTGAAACGAACAACGTTAAGGCCGCCGTCGGGTGCCGCCGAACGAACGTCGGTCATTACCCGCCGCACATCGCGCAACAGTGGTCTCATAAACGCATGAAACGAACAACGTTATGGCCGCCGTCGGGTGCCGCCGAACGAACGTCGGTCATTACCCGCCGCGCATCGCGCAACAATGGTCTTATAAACGCATGAAACGAACAACGTTATGGCCGCCAACGGGTGCCGCCGAACGAACGTCGGTCATTACCCGCCGCGCATCGCGCAACAATGGTCTTATAAACGCTTGAAACGAACAACGTTATGGCCGCCGTCGGGTGCCGCCGAACGAACGTCGGTCATTACCCGCCGCGCATCGCGCAACAATCGTCTTATAAACGCATGAAACGAACAACGTTATGGCCGCCGTCGGGTGCCGCCGAACGAACGTCGGTCATTACCCGCCGCGCATCGCGCAACAATGGTCTTGTAAACGCATGAAACGAACAACGTTATGGCCGCCGTCCGGTGCCGCCGAACGAACGTCGGTCATTACCCGCCGCGTATCGCGCATCAATAGTCTTATAAACGCTTGAAACGAACAACGTTGTGGCCGCCGTCGGGTGCCGCCGAACGAACGTCGGTCATTAACCGCCGCGCATCGCGCATCAATAGTCTTATAAACGCTTGAAACGAACAACGTTGTGGCCGCCGTCGAGTGCCGCCGAACGAACGTCGGTCATTACCCGCCGCGCATCGCGCAACAATGGTCTTATAAACGCTTGAAACGAACAACGTTAAGGCCGCCGTCGGGTGCCGCCGAACGAACGTCGGTCATTACCCGCCGCGCATCGCGCAACAATAATCGTAGAATCGCTTGAAGAGAACAACGTTAAGGTCGAAGTCAGGTGCCGCCGAACGAACGTCGGTCATTACCCGCCGCGCATCGCGCAACAATGGTCTTATAAACGCTTGAAACGAACAACGTCATGGCCGCCGTCGGGTGCCGCCGAACGAACGTCGGTCATTACCCGCCGCGCATCGCGCATTAATGGTCTTATAAACGCTTGAAACGAACAACGTTATGGCCGCCGTCGGGTGCCGCCGAACGAAAGTCGGTCATTACCCGCCGCGCATCGCGCAACAATGATCGTAGAATCGCTTGAAGCGAACAACGTTAAGGTCGCCGTCGGGTGCCGCCGAACGAACGTCGGTCATTACCCGCCGCACATCGCGCAACAGTGGTCTTATAAACGCATGACACGAACAACGTTATGGCCGCCGTCGGGTGCCGCCGAACGAACGTCGGTCATTACCCGCCGCGCATCGCGCAACAATGGTCTTATAAACGCATGAAACGGACAACGTTATGGCCGCCGTCGGGTGCCGCCGAACGAACGTCGGTCATTACCCGCCGCGCATCGCGCAACAATGGTCTTATAAACGCATGAAACGAACAACGTTATGGCCGCCGTCGGGTGCCGCCAAACGAACGTCGGTCATTACCCGCCGCGCATCGCGCAACAATGGTCTTCTAAACGCATGAAACGAACAACGTTATGGCCGCCGTCGGGTGCCGCCGAACGAACGTCGGTCATTACCCGCCGCGCATCGCGCAACAATGGTCTTATAAACGCATGAAACGAACAACGTTATGGCCGCCGTCGGGTGCCGCCGAACGAACGTCGGTCATTACCCGCCGCGCATCGCGCAACAATGGTCTTATAAACGCTTGAAACGAACAACGTTATGGCCGCCGTCGGGTGCCGCCGAACGAACGTCGGTCATTACCCGCCGCACATCGCGCAACAGTGGTCTCATAAACGCATGAAACGAACAACGTTATGGCCGCCGTCGGGTGCCGCCGACCGAACGTCGGTCATTACCCGCCGCGCAACGCGCATCAATGGTCTTATAAACGCTTGAAACGAACAACGTTATGGCCGCCGTCGGGTGCCGCCGAACGAACGTCGGTCACTACCCGCCGCGCATCGCGCAACAATGGTCTTATAAACGCTTGAAACGGACAACGTTAAGGCCGCCGTCGGGTGCCGCCGAGCGAACGTCGGTCATTACCCGCCGCACGTCGCGCAACAGTGGTCTTATAAATGCATGAAACGAACAACGTTATGGCCGCCGTCGGGTGCCGACGAACGAACGTCGGTCATTACCCGCCGCGCATGGCGCAACAATGGTCTTATAAACGCATGAAACGAACAACGTTATGGCCGCCGTCGGGTGCCGCCGAACGAACGTCGGTCACTACCCGCCGCGCATCGCGCAACAATGGTCTTATAAACGCTTAAAACGAACAACGTTAAGGCCGCCGTCGGGTGCCGCCGAACGAACGTCGGTCATTACCCGCCGCGCATCGCGCAACAATGGTCTTATAAACGCTTGAAGCGAACAACGTTAAGGCCGCCGTCGGGTGCCGCCGAACGGACGTCGGTCATTACCCACCGCGCAACGCGCATCAATGGTCTTATAAACGCTTGAAACGAACAACGTTATGGCCGCCGTCAGGTGCCGCCGAACGAACGTCGGTCACTACAAGCTGCGCATCGCGCAACAATGGTCTTATAAACGCTTAAAACGAACAACGTTAAGGCCGCCGTCGGGTGCCGCCGAACGAACGTCGGTCATTACCCGCCGCGCAACGCGCATCAATGGTCTTATAAACGCTTGAAACGAACAACGTTAAGGCCGCCGTCGGGTGCCGCCGAACGAACGTCGGTCATTACCCGCCGCACATCGCGCAACAGTGGTCTTATAAACGCATGACACGAACAACGTTATGGCCGCCGTCGGGTGCCGCCGAACGAACGTCGGTCATTACCCGCCGCGCATCGCGCAACAATGGTCTTATAAACGCATGAAACGAACAACGTTATGGCCGCCGTCGGGTGCCGCCGAACGAACGTCGGTCATTACCCGCCGCGCATCGCGCAACAATGGTCTTCTAAACGCATGAAACGAACAACCTTATGGCCGCCGTCGGGTGCCGCCGAACGAACGTCGGTCATTACCCGCCGCGCATCGCGCAACAATGGTCTTATAAACGCATGAAACGAACAACGTTATGGCCGCCGTCGGGTGCCGCCGAACGAACGTCGGTCATTACCCGCCGCGCATCGCGCAACAATGGTCTTATAAACGCATGAAACGAACAACGTTATGGCCGCCGTCGGGTGCCGCCGAACGAACGTCGGTCATTACCCGCCGCGCATCGCGCAACAATGGTCTTATAAACGCTTAAAACGAACAACGTGAAGGCCGCCGTCGGGTGCCGCCGAACGAACGTCGGTCATTACCCGCCGCGCATCGCGCAACAATGGTCTTATAAACGCTTGAAACGAACAACGTTAAGGCCGCCGTCGGGTGCCGCCGAACGAACGTCGGTCATTACCCGCCGCGCATCGCGCAACAATGATCGTAGAATCGCTTGAAGCGAACAACGTTAAGGTCGCCGTCAGGTGCCGCCGAACGAACGACGGTCATTACCCGCCGCGCATGGCGCAACAATGGTCTTATAAACGCATGAAACGAACAACGTTATGGCCGCCGTCGGGTGCCGCCGAACGAACGTCGGTCACTACCCGCCGCGCATCGCGCAACAATGGTCTTATAAACGCTTAAAACGAACAACGTTAAGGCCGCCGTCGGGTGCCGCCGAACGAACGTCGGTCATTACCTGCCGCGCATCGCGCAACAATGGTCTTATAAACGCTTGAAGCGAACAACGTTAAGGCCGCCGTCGGGTGCCGCCGAACGGACGTCGGTCATTACCCACCGCGCAACGCGCATCAATGGTCTTATAAACGCTTGAAACGAACAACGTTATGGCCGGCGTCGGGTGCCGCCGAACGAACGTCGGTCACTACAAGCTGCGCATCGCGCAACAATGGTCTTATAAACGCTTAAAACGAACAACGTTAAGGCCGCCGTCGGGTGCCGCCGAACGAACGTCGGTCATTACCCGCCGCGCAACGCGCATCAATGGTCTTATAAACGCTTGAAACGAACAACGTTAAGGCCGCCGTCGGGTGCCGCCGAACGAACGTCGGTCATTACCCGCCGCACATCGCGCAACAGTGGTCTTATAAACGCATGACACGAACAACGTTATGGCCGCCGTCGGGTGCCGCCGAACGAACGTCGGTCATTACCCGCCGCGCATCGCGCAACAATGGTCTTATAAACGCATGAAACGAACAACGTTATGGCCGCCGTCGGGTGCCGCCGACCGAACGTCGGTCAATACCCGCCGCGCATCGCGCGACAATGGTCTTATAAACGCATGAAACGAACAACGTTATGGCCGCCGTCGGGTGCCGCCAAACGAACGTCGGTCATTACCCGCCGCGCATCGCGCAACAATGGTCTTCTAAACGCATGAAACGAACAACGTTATGGCCGCCGTCGGGTGCCGCCGAACGAACGTCGGTCATTACCCGCCGCGCATCGCGCAACAATGGTCTTATAAACGCATGAAACGAACAACGTTATGGCCGCCGTCGGGTGCCGCCGAACGAACGTCGGTCATTACCCGCCGCGCATCGCGCAACAATGGTCTTATAAACGCTTGAAACGAACAACGTTATGGCCGCCGTCGGGTGCCGCCGAACGAACGTCGGTCATTACCCGCCGCACATCGCGCAACAGTGGTCTCATAAACGCATGAAACGAACAACGTTATGGCCGCCGTCGGGTGCCGCCGACCGAACGTCGGTCATTACCCGCCGCGCAACGCGCATCAATGGTCTTATAAACGCTTGAAACGAACAACGTTATGGCCGCCGTCGGGTGCCGCCGAACGAACGTCGGTCATTACCCGCCGCGCAACGCGCATCAATGGTCTTATAAACGCTTGAAACGAACAACGTTAAGGCCGCCGTCGGGTGCCGCCGAACGAACGTCGGTCATTACCCGCCGCACATCGCGCAACAGTGGTCTTATAAACGCATGACACGAACAACGTTATGGCCGCCGTCGGGTGCCGCCGAACGAACGTCGGTCATTACCCGCCGCGCATCGCGCAACAATGGTCTTATAAACGCATGAAACGAACAACGTTATGGCCGCCGTCGGGTGCCGCCGAACGAACGTCGGTCATTACCCGCCGCGCATCGCGCAACAATGGTCTTATAAACGCATGAAACGAACAACGTTATGGCCGCCGTCGGGTGCCGCCAAACGAACGTCGGTCATTACCCGCCGCGCATCGCGCAACAATGGTCTTCTAAACGCATGAAACGAACAACGTTATGGCCGCCGTCGGGTGCCGCCGAACGAACGTCGGTCATTACCCGCCGCGCATCGCGCAACAATGGTCTTATAAACGCATGAAACGAACAACGTTATGGCCGCCGTCGGGTGCCGCCGAACGAACGTCGGTCATTACCCGCCGCGCATCGCGCAACAATGGTCTTATAAACGCTTGAAACGAACAACGTTATGGCCGCCGTCGGGTGCCGCCGAACGAACGTCGGTCATTACCCGCCGCACATCGCGCAACAGTGGTCTCATAAACGCATGAAACGAACAACGTTATGGCCGCCGTCGGGTGCCGCCGACCGAACGTCGGTCATTACCCGCCGCGCAACGCGCATCAATGGTCTTATAAACGCTTGAAACGAACAACGTTATGGCCGCCGTCGGGTGCCGCCGAACGAACGTCGGTCACTACCCGCCGCGCATCGCGCAACAATGGTCTTATAAACGCTTGAAACGGACAACGTTAAGGCCGCCGTCGGGTGCCGCCGAGCGAACGTCGGTCATTACCCGCCGCACGTCGCGCAACAGTGGTCTTATAAATGCATGAAACGAACAACGTTATGGCCGCCGTCGGGTGCCGACGAACGAACGTCGGTCATTACCCGCCGCGCATGGCGCAACAATGGTCTTATAAACGCATGAAACGAACAACGTTATGGCCGCCGTCGGGTGCCGACGAACGAACGTCGGTCATTACCCGCCGCGCATGGCGCAACAATGGTCTTATAAACGCATGAAACGAACAACGTTATGGCCGCCGTCGGGTGCCGCCGAACGAACGTCGGTCACTACCCGCCGCGCATCGCGCAACAATGGTCTTATAAACGCTTAAAACGAACAACGTTAAGGCCGCCGTCGGGTGCCGCCGAACGAACGTCGGTCATTACCCGCCGCGCATCGCGCAACAATGGTCTTATAAACGCTTGAAGCGAACAACGTTAAGGCCGCCGTCGGGTGCCGCCGAACGGACGTCGGTCATTACCCACCGCGCAACGCGCATCAATGGTCTTATAAACGCTTGAAACGAACAACGTTATGGCCGCCGTCGGGTGCCGCCGAACGAACGTCGGTCACTACAAGCTGCGCATCGCGCAACAATGGTCTTATAAACGCTTAAAACGAACAACGTTAAGGTCGCCGTCGGGTGCCGCCGAACGAACGTCGGTCATTACCCGCCGCGCAACGCGCATCAATGGTCTTATAAACGCTTGAAACGAACAACGTTAAGGCCGCCGTCGGGTGCCGCCGAACGAACGTCGGTCATTACCCGCCGCACATCGCGCAACAGTGGTCTTATAAACGCATGACACGAACAACGTTATGGCCGCCGTCGGGTGCCGCCGAACGAACGTCGGTCATTACCCGCCGCGCATCGCGCAACAATGGTCTTATAAACGCATGAAACGAACAACGTTATGGCCGCCGTCGGGTGCCGCCGAACGAACGTCGGTCATTACCCGCCGCGCATCGCGCAACAATGGTCTTATAAACGCATGAAACGAACAACGTTATGGCCGCCGTCGGGTGCCGCCAAACGAACGTCGGTCATTACCCGCCGCGCATCGCGCAACAATGGTCTTCTAAACGCATGAAACGAACAACGTTATGGCCGCCGTCGGGTGCCGCCGAACGAACGTCGGTCATTACCCGCCGCGCATCGCGCAACAATGGTCTTATAAACGCATGAAACGAACAACGTTATGGCCGCCGTCGGGTGCCGCCGAACGAACGTCGGTCATTACCCGCCGCGCATCGCGCAACAATGGTCTTATAAACGCATGAAACGAACAACGTTATGGCCGCCGTCGGGTGCCGCCGAACGAACGTCGGTCATTACCCGCCGCGCATCGCGCAACAATGGTCTTATAAACGCTTAAAACGAACAACGTTAAGGCCGCCGTCGGGTGCCGCCGAACGAACGTCGGTCATTACCCGCCGCGCAACGCGCATCAATGGTCTTATAAACGCTTGAAACGAACAACGTTATGGCCGCCGTCGGGTGCCGCCGAACGAACGTCGGTCACTACCCGCCGCGCATCGCGCAACAATGGTCTTATAAACGCTTGAAACGAACAACGTTAAGGCCGCCGTCGGGTGCCGCCGAACGAACGTCGGTCATTACCCGCCGCACATCGCGCAACAGTGGTCTTATAAACGCATGAAACGAACAACGTTATGGCCGCCAACGGGTGCCGCCGAACGAACGTCTGTCATTACCCGCCGCGCATCGCGCAACAATGGTCTTGTAAACGCATGAAACGAACAACGTTATGGCCGCCGTCGGGTGCCGCCGAACGAACGTCGGTCATTACCCGCCGCGCATCGCGCAACAATGGTCTTATAAACGCATGAAACGAACAACGTTAAGGCCGCCGTCGGGTGCCGCCGAACGAACGTCGGTCATTACCCGCCGCGCATCGCGCAACAATGGTCTTATAAACGCATGAAACGAACAACGTTATGGCCGCCGTCGGGTGCCGCCGAACGAACGTCGGTCATTACCCGCCGCGCATCGCGCAACAATGGTCTTATAAACGCATGAAACGAACAACGTTATGGCCGCCGTCGTGTGCCGCCGAACGAACGTCGGTCATTACCCGCCGCACATCGCGCAACAGTGGTCTTATAAACGCATGAAACGAACAACGTTATGGCCGCCAACGGGTGCCGCCGAACGAACGTCTGTCATTACCCGCCGCGCATCGCGCAACAATGGTCTTGTAAACGCATGAAACGAACAACGTTATGGCCGCCGTCGGGTGCCGCCGAACGAACGTCGGTCATTACCTGCCGCGCATCGCGCAACAATGGTCTTATAAACGCATGAAACGAACAACGTTAAGGCCGCCGTCGGGTGCCGCCGAACGAACGTCGGTCATTACCCGCCGCGCATCGCGCAACAATGGTCTTATAAACGCATGAAACGAACAACGTTATGGCCGCCGTCGGGTGCCGCCGAACGAACGTCGGTCATTACCCGCCGCGCATCGCGCAACAATGGTCTTATAAACGCATGAAACGAACAACGTTATGGCCGCCGTCGTGTGCCGCCGAACGAACGTCGGTCATTACCCGCCGCGCATCGCGCAACAATGGTCTTATAATCGCATGAAACGAACAACGTTATGGCCGCCGTCGGGTGCCGCCGACCGAACGTCGGTCATTACCCGCCGCGCAACGCGCATCAATGGTCTTATAAACGCTTGAAACGAACAACGTTATGGCCGCCGTCGGGTGCCGCCGAACGAACGTCGGTCATTACCCGCCGCGCAACGCGCATCAATGGTCTTATAAACGCTTGAAACGAACAACGTTAAGGCCGCCGTCGGGTGCCGCCGAACGAACGTCGGTCATTACCCGCCGCACATCGCGCAACAGTGGTCTTATAAACGCATGACACGAACAACGTTATGGCCGCCGTCGGGTGCCGCCGAACGAACGTCGGTCATTACCCGCCGCGCATCGCGCAACAATGGTCTTATAAACGCATGAAACGAACAACGTTATGGCCGCCGTCGGGTGCCGCCGAACGAACGTCGGTCATTACCCGCCGCGCATCGCGCAACAATGGTCTTATAAACGCATGAAACGAACAACGTTATGGCCGCCGTCGGGTGCCGCCAAACGAACGTCGGTCATTACCCGCCGCGCATCGCGCAACAATGGTCTTCTAAACGCATGAAACGAACAACGTTATGGCCGCCGTCGGGTGCCGCCGAACGAACGTCGGTCATTACCCGCCGCGCATCGCGCAACAATGGTCTTATAAACGCATGAAACGAACAACGTTATGGCCGCCGTCGGGTGCCGCCGAACGAACGTCGGTCATTACCCGCCGCACATCGCGCAACAGTGGTCTCATAAACGCATGAAACGAACAACGTTATGGCCGCCGTCGGGTGCCGCCGACCGAACGTCGGTCATTACCCGCCGCGCAACGCGCATCAATGGTCTTATAAACGCTTGAAACGAACAACGTTATGGCCGCCGTCGGGTGCCGCCGAACGAACGTCGGTCACTACCCGCCGCGCATCGCGCAACAATGGTCTTATAAACGCTTGAAACGGACAACGTTAAGGCCGCCGTCGGGTGCCGCCGAGCGAACGTCGGTCATTACCCGCCGCACGTCGCGCAACAGTGGTCTTATAAATGCATGAAACGAACAACGTTATGGCCGCCGTCGGGTGCCGACGAACGAACGTCGGTCATTACCCGCCGCGCATGGCGCAACAATGGTCTTATAAACGCATGAAACGAACAACGTTATGGCCGCCGTCGGGTGCCGACGAACGAACGTCGGTCATTACCCGCCGCGCATGGCGCAACAATGGTCTTATAAACGCATGAAACGAACAACGTTATGGCCGCCGTCGGGTGCCGCCGAACGAACGTCGGTCACTACCCGCCGCGCATCGCGCAACAATGGTCTTATAAACGCTTAAAACGAACAACGTTAAGGCCGCCGTCGGGTGCCGCCGAACGAACGTCGGTCATTACCCGCCGCGCATCGCGCAACAATGGTCTTATAAACGCTTGAAGCGAACAACGTTAAGGCCGCCGTCGGGTGCCGCCGAACGGACGTCGGTCATTACCCACCGCGCAACGCGCATCAATGGTCTTATAAACGCTTGAAACGAACAACGTTATGGCCGCCGTCGGGTGCCGCCGAACGAACGTCGGTCACTACAAGCTGCGCATCGCGCAACAATGGTCTTATAAACGCTTAAAACGAACAACGTTAAGGCCGCCGTCGGGTGCCGCCGAACGAACGTCGGTCATTACGCGCCGCGCAACGCGCATCAATGGTCTTATAAACGCTTGAAACGAACAACGTTAAGGCCGCCGTCGGGTGCCGCCGAACGAACGTCGGTCATTACCCGCCGCACATCGCGCAACAGTGGTCTTATAAACGCATGACACGAACAACGTTATGGCCGCCGTCGGGTGCCGCCGAACGAACGTCGGTCATTACCCGCCGCGCATCGCGCAACAATGGTCTTATAAACGCTTGAAACGAACAACGTTATGGCCGCCGTCGGGTGCCGCCGAACGAACGTCGGTCACTACCCGCCGCGCATCGCGCAACAATGGTCTTATAAACGCTTGAAACGGACAACGTTAAGGCCGCCGTCGGGTGCCGCCGAGCGAACGTCGGTCATTACCCGCCGCACGTCGCGCAACAGTGGTCTTATAAATGCATGAAACGAACAACGTTATGGCCGCCGTCGGGTGCCGACGAACGAACGTCGGTCATTACCCGCCGCGCATGGCGCAACAATGGTCTTATAAACGCATGAAACGAACAACGTTATGGCCGCCGTCGGGTGCCGACGAACGAACGTCGGTCATTACCCGCCGCGCATGGCGCAACAATGGTCTTATAAACGCATGAAACGAACAACGTTATGGCCGCCGTCGGGTGCCGCCGAACGAACGTCGGTCACTACCCGCCGCGCATCGCGCAACAATGGTCTTATAAACGCTTAAAACGAACAACGTTAAGGCCGCCGTCGGGTGCCGCCGAACGAACGTCGGTCATTACCCGCCGCGCATCGCGCAACAATGGTCTTATAAACGCTTGAAGCGAACAACGTTAAGGCCGCCGTCGGGTGCCGCCGAACGGACGTCGGTCATTACCCACCGCGCAACGCGCATCAATGGTCTTATAAACGCTAGAAACGAACAACGTTATGGCCGCCGTCGGGTGCCGCCGAACGAACGTCGGTCACTACAAGCTGCGCATCGCGCAACAATGGTCTTATAAACGCTTAAAACGAACAACGTTAAGGCCGCCGTCGGGTGCCGCCGAACGAACGTCGGTCATTACGCGCCGCGCAACGCGCATCAATGGTCTTATAAACGCTTGAAACGAACAACGTTAAGGCCGCCGTCGGGTGCCGCCGAACGAACGTCGGTCATTACCCGCCGCACATCGCGCAACAGTGGTCTTATAAACGCATGACACGAACAACGTTATGGCCGCCGTCGGGTGCCGCCGAACGAACGTCGGTCATTACCCGCCGCGCATCGCGCAACAATGGTCTTATAAACGCATGAAACGAACAACGTTATGGCCGCCGTCGGGTGCCGCCGAACGAACGTCGGTCATTACCCGCCGCGCATCGCGCAACAATGGTCTTATAAACGCATGAAACGAACAACGTTATGGCCGCCGTCGGGTGCCGCCAAACGAACGTCGGTCATTACCCGCCGCGCATCGCGCAACAATGGTCTTCTAAACGCATGAAACGAACAACGTTATGGCCGCCGTCGGGTGCCGCCGAACGAACGTCGGTCATTACCCGCCGCGCATCGCGCAACAATGGTCTTATAAACGCATGAAACGAACAACGTTATGGCCGCCGTCGGGTGCCGCCGAACGAACGTCGGTCATTACCCGCCGCGCATCGCGCAACAATGGTCTTATAAACGCATGAAACGAACAACGTTATGGCCGCCGTCGGGTGCCGCCGAACGAACGTCGGTCATTACCCGCCGCGCATCGCGCAACAATGGTCTTATAAACGCTTAAAACGAACAACGTTAAGGCCGCCGTCGGGTGCCGCCGAACGAACGTCGGTCATTACCCGCCGCGCAACGCGCATCAATGGTCTTATAAACGCTTGAAACGAACAACGTTATGGCCGCCGTCGGGTGCCGCCGAACGAACGTCGGTCACTACCCGCCGCGCATCGCGCAACAATGGTCTTATAAACGCTTGAAACGAACAACGTTAAGGCCGCCGTCGGGTGCCGCCGAACGAACGTCGGTCATTACCCGCCGCACATCGCGCAACAGTGGTCTTATAAACGCATGAAACGAACAACGTTATGGCCGCCAACGGGTGCCGCCGAACGAACGTCTGTCATTACCCGCCGCGCATCGCGCAACAATGGTCTTGTAAACGCATGAAACGAACAACGTTATGGCCGCCGTCGGGTGCCGCCGAACGAACGTCGGTCATTACCCGCCGCGCATCGCGCAACAATGGTCTTATAAACGCATGAAACGAACAACGTTAAGGCCGCCGTCGGGTGCCGCCGAACGAACGTCGGTCATTACCCGCCGCGCATCGCCCAACAATGGTCTTATAAACGCTTGAAACGAACAACGTTATAGCCGCCGTCGGGTGCCGCCGAACGAACGTCGGTCATTACCCGCCGCGCATCGCGCAACAATGGTCTTATAAACGCATGAAACGAACAACGTTATGGCCGCCGTCGGGTGCCGCCGAACGAACGTCGGTCATTACCCGCCGCGCATCGCGCAACAATGGTATTCTAAACGCATGAAACGAACAACGTTATGGCCGCCGTCGGGTGCCGCCGAACGAACGTCGGTCATTCCCCGCCGCGCATCGCGCAACAATGGTCTTATAAACGCATGAAACGAACAACGTTATGGCCGCCGTCGGGTGCCGCCGAACGAACGTCGGTCATTACCCGCCGCGCATCGCGCAACAATGGTCTTATAAACGCTTGAAACGAACAACGTTATGGCCGCCGTCGGGTGCCGCCGAACGAACGTCGGTCATTACCCGCCGCACATCGCGCAACAGTGGTCTCATAAACGCATGAAACGAACAACGTTATGGCCGCCGTCGGGTGCCGCCGACCGAACGTCGGTCATTACCCGCCGCGCAACGCGCATCAATGGTCTTATAAACGCTTGAAACGAACAACGTTATGGCCGCCGTCGGGTGCCGCCGAACGAACGTCGGTCACTACCCGCCGCGCATCGCGCAACAATGGTCTTATAAACGCTTGAAACGGACAACGTTAAGGCCGCCGTCGGGTGCCGCCGAGCGAACGTCGGTCATTACCCGCCGCACGTCGCGCAACAGTGGTCTTATAAATGCATGAAACGAACAACGTTATGGCCGCCGTCGGGTGCCGACGAACGAACGTCGGTCATTACCCGCCGCGCATGGCGCAACAATGGTCTTATAAACGCATGAAACGAACAACGTTATGGCCGCCGTCGGGTGCCGACGAACGAACGTCGGTCATTACCCGCCGCGCATGGCGCAACAATGGTCTTATAAACGCATGAAACGAACAACGTTATGGCCGCCGTCGGGTGCCGCCGAACGAACGTCGGTCACTACCCGCCGCGCATCGCGCAACAATGGTCTTCTAAACGCATGAAACGAACAACGTTATGGCCGCCGTCGGGTGCCGCCGAACGAACGTCGGTCATTACCCGCCGCGCATCGCGCAACAATGGTCTTATAAACGCATGAAACGAACAACGTTATGGCCGCCGTCGGGTGCCGCCGAACGAACGTCGGTCATTACCCGCCGCGCATCGCGCATCAATAGTCTTATAAACGCTTGAAACGAACAACGTTGTGGCCGCCGTCGGGTGCCGCCGAACGAACGTCGGTCATTACGCGCCGCGCAACGCGCATCAATGGTCTTATAAACGCTTGAAACGAACAACGTTAAGGCCGCCGTCGGGTGCCGCCGAACGAACGTCGGTCATTACCCGCCGCACATCGCGCAACAGTGGTCTTATAAACGCATGACACGAACAACGTTATGGCCGCCGTCGGGTGCCGCCGAACGAACGTCGGTCATTACCCGCCGCGCATCGCGCAACAATGGTCTTATAAACGCTTGAAACGAACAACGTTATGGCCGCCGTCGGGTGCCGCCGAACGAACGTCGGTCACTACCCGCCGCGCATCGCGCAACAATGGTCTTATAAACGCTTGAAACGGACAACGTTAAGGCCGCCGTCGGGTGCCGCCGAGCGAACGTCGGTCATTACCCGCCGCACGTCGCGCAACAGTGGTCTTATAAATGCATGAAACGAACAACGTTATGGCCGCCGTCGGGTGCCGACGAACGAACGTCGGTCATTACCCGCCGCGCATGGCGCAACAATGGTCTTATAAACGCATGAAACGAACAACGTTATGGCCGCCGTCGGGTGCCGACGAACGAACGTCGGTCATTACCCGCCGCGCATGGCGCAACAATGGTCTTATAAACGCATGAAACGAACAACGTTATGGCCGCCGTCGGGTGCCGCCGAACGAACGTCGGTCACTACCCGCCGCGCATCGCGCAACAATGGTCTTATAAACGCTTAAAACGAACAACGTTAAGGCCGCCGTCGGGTGCCGCCGAACGAACGTCGGTCATTACCCGCCGCGCATCGCGCAACAATGGTCTTATAAACGCTTGAAGCGAACAACGTTAAGGCCGCCGTCGGGTGCCGCCGAACGGACGTCGGTCATTACCCACCGCGCAACGCGCATCAATGGTCTTATAAACGCTAGAAACGAACAACGTTATGGCCGCCGTCGGGTGCCGCCGAACGAACGTCGGTCACTACAAGCTGCGCATCGCGCAACAATGGTCTTATAAACGCTTAAAACGAACAACGTTAAGGCCGCCGTCGGGTGCCGCCGAACGAACGTCGGTCATTACGCGCCGCGCAACGCGCATCAATGGTCTTATAAACGCTTGAAACGAACAACGTTAAGGCCGCCGTCGGGTGCCGCCGAACGAACGTCGGTCATTACCCGCCGCACATCGCGCAACAGTGGTCTTATAAACGCATGACACGAACAACGTTATGGCCGCCGTCGGGTGCCGCCGAACGAACGTCGGTCATTACCCGCCGCGCATCGCGCAACAATGGTCTTATAAACGCATGAAACGAACAACGTTATGGCCGCCGTCGGGTGCCGCCGAACGAACGTCGGTCATTACCCGCCGCGCATCGCGCAACAATGGTCTTATAAACGCATGAAACGAACAACGTTATGGCCGCCGTCGGGTGCCGCCAAACGAACGTCGGTCATTACCCGCCGCGCATCGCGCAACAATGGTCTTCTAAACGCATGAAACGAACAACGTTATGGCCGCCGTCGGGTGCCGCCGAACGAACGTCGGTCATTACCCGCCGCGCATCGCGCAACAATGGTCTTATAAACGCATGAAACGAACAACGTTATGGCCGCCGTCGGGTGCCGCCGAACGAACGTCGGTCATTACCCGCCGCGCATCGCGCAACAATGGTCTTATAAACGCATGAAACGAACAACGTTATGGCCGCCGTCGGGTGCCGCCGAACGAACGTCGGTCATTACCCGCCGCGCATCGCGCAACAATGGTCTTATAAACGCTTAAAACGAACAACGTTAAGGCCGCCGTCGGGTGCCGCCGAACGAACGTCGGTCATTACCCGCCGCGCAACGCGCATCAATGGTCTTATAAACGCTTGAAACGAACAACGTTATGGCCGCCGTCGGGTGCCGCCGAACGAACGTCGGTCACTACCCGCCGCGCATCGCGCAACAATGGTCTTATAAACGCTTGAAACGAACAACGTTAAGGCCGCCGTCGGGTGCCGCCGAACGAACGTCGGTCATTACCCGCCGCACATCGCGCAACAGTGGTCTTATAAACGCATGAAACGAACAACGTTATGGCCGCCAACGGGTGCCGCCGAACGAACGTCTGTCATTACCCGCCGCGCATCGCGCAACAATGGTCTTGTAAACGCATGAAACGAACAACGTTATGGCCGCCGTCGGGTGCCGCCGAACGAACGTCGGTCATTACCCGCCGCGCATCGCGCAACAATGGTCTTATAAACGCATGAAACGAACAACGTTAAGGCCGCCGTCGGGTGCCGCCGAACGAACGTCGGTCATTACCCGCCGCGCATCGCCCAACAATGGTCTTATAAACGCTTGAAACGAACAACGTTATAGCCGCCGTCGGGTGCCGCCGAACGAACGTCGGTCATTACCCGCCGCGCATCGCGCAACAATGGTCTTATAAACGCATGAAACGAACAACGTTATGGCCGCCGTCGGGTGCCGCCGAACGAACGTCGGTCATTACCCGCCGCGCATCGCGCAACAATGGTATTCTAAACGCATGAAACGAACAACGTTATGGCCGCCGTCGGGTGCCGCCGAACGAACGTCGGTCATTCCCCGCCGCGCATCGCGCAACAATGGTCTTATAAACGCATGAAACGAACAACGTTATGGCCGCCGTCGGGTGCCGCCGAACGAACGTCGGTCATTACCCGCCGCGCATCGCGCAACAATGGTCTTATAAACGCTTGAAACGAACAACGTTATGGCCGCCGTCGGGTGCCGCCGAACGAACGTCGGTCATTACCCGCCGCACATCGCGCAACAGTGGTCTCATAAACGCATGAAACGAACAACGTTATGGCCGCCGTCGGGTGCCGCCGACCGAACGTCGGTCATTACCCGCCGCGCAACGCGCATCAATGGTCTTATAAACGCTTGAAACGAACAACGTTATGGCCGCCGTCGGGTGCCGCCGAACGAACGTCGGTCACTACCCGCCGCGCATCGCGCAACAATGGTCTTATAAACGCTTGAAACGGACAACGTTAAGGCCGCCGTCGGGTGCCGCCGAGCGAACGTCGGTCATTACCCGCCGCACGTCGCGCAACAGTGGTCTTATAAATGCATGAAACGAACAACGTTATGGCCGCCGTCGGGTGCCGACGAACGAACGTCGGTCATTACCCGCCGCGCATGGCGCAACAATGGTCTTATAAACGCATGAAACGAACAACGTTATGGCCGCCGTCGGGTGCCGACGAACGAACGTCGGTCATTACCCGCCGCGCATGGCGCAACAATGGTCTTATAAACGCATGAAACGAACAACGTTATGGCCGCCGTCGGGTGCCGCCGAACGAACGTCGGTCACTACCCGCCGCGCATCGCGCAACAATGGTCTTCTAAACGCATGAAACGAACAACGTTATGGCCGCCGTCGGGTGCCGCCGAACGAACGTCGGTCATTACCCGCCGCGCATCGCGCAACAATGGTCTTATAAACGCATGAAACGAACAACGTTATGGCCGCCGTCGGGTGCCGCCGAACGAACGTCGGTCATTACCCGCCGCGCATCGCGCAACAATGGTCTTATAAACGCTTGAAACGAACAACGTTATGGCCGCCGTCGGGTGCCGCCGAACGAACGTCGGTCATTACCCGCCGCACATCGCGCAACAGTGGTCTCATAAACGCATGAAACGAACAACGTTATGGCCGCCGTCGGGTGCCGCCGACCGAACGTCGGTCATTACCCGCCGCGCAACGCGCATCAATGGTCTTATAAACGCTTGAAACGAACAACGTTATGGCCGCCGTCGGGTGCCGCCGAACGAACGTCGGTCACTACCCGCCGCGCATCGCGCAACAATGGTCTTATAAACGCTTGAAACGGACAACGTTAAGGCCGCCGTCGGGTGCCGCCGAGCGAACGTCGGTCATTACCCGCCGCACGTCGCGCAACAGTGGTCTTATAAACGCATGAAACGAACAACGTTATGGCCGCCAACGGGTGCCGCCGAACGAACGTCTGTCATTACCCGCCGCGCATCGCGCAACAATGGTCTTGTAAACGCATGAAACGAACAACGTTATGGCCGCCGTCGGGTGCCGACGAACGAACGTCGGTCATTACCCGCCGCGCATGGCGCAACAATGGTCTTATAAACGCATGAAACGAACAACGTTAAGGCCGCCGTCGGGTGCCGCCGAACGAACGTCGGTCATTACCCGCCGCGCATCGCGCAACAATGGTCTTATAAACGCTTGAAACGAACAACGTTATGGCCGCCGTCGGGTGCCGCCGAACGAACGTCGGTCATTACCCGCCGCGCATCGCGCAACAATGGTCTTATAAACGCATGAAACGAACAACGTTATGGCCGCCGTCGGGTGCCGCCGAACGAACGTCGGTCATTACCCGCCGCGCATCGCGCAACAATGGTCTTGTAAACGCATGAAACGAACAACGTTATGGCCGCCGTCCGGTGCCGCCGAACGAACGTCGGTCATTACCCGCCGCGCATCGCGCATCAATAGTCTTATAAACGCTTGAAACGAACAACGTTGTGGCCGCCGTCGGGTGCCGCCGAACGAACGTCGGTCATTAACCGCCGCGCATCGCGCATCAATAGTCTTATAAACGCTTGAAACGAACAACGTTGTGGCCGCCGTCGAGTGCCGCCGAACGAACGTCGGTCATTACCCGCCGCGCATCGCGCAACAATGGTCTTATAAACGCTTGAAACGAACAACGTTAAGGCCGCCGTCGGGTGCCGCCGAACGAACGTCGGTCATTACCCGCCGCGCATCGCGCAACAATGATCGTAGAATCGCTTGAAGCGAACAACGTTAAGGTCGCCGTCAGGTGCCGCCGAACGAACGTCGGTCATTACCCGCCGCGCATCGCGCAACAATGGTCTTATAAACGCTTGAAACGAACAACGTCATGGCCGCCGTCGGGTGCCGCCGAACGAACGTCGGTCATTACCCGCCGCGCATCGCGCATTAATGGTCTTATAAACGCTTGAAACGAACAACGTTATGGCCGCCGTCGGGTGCCGCCGAACGAAAGTCGGTCATTACCCGCCGCGCATCGCGCAACAATGATCGTAGAATCGCTTGAAGCGAACAACGTTAAGGTCGCCGTCGGGTGCCGCCGAACGAACGTCGGTCATTACCCGCCGCGCATCGCGCAACAATGGTGTTATAAACGCTTGAAACGAACAACGTTACGGCCGCCGTCGGGTGCCGCCGAACGAACGTCGGTCATTACCCGCCGCACATCGCGCAACAGTGGTCTCATAAACGCATGAAACGAACAACGTTATGGCCGCCGTCGGGTGCCGCCGACCGAACGTCGGTCATTACCCGCCGCGCAAAGCGCATCAATGGTCTTATAAACGCTTGAAACGAACAACGTTCTGGCCGCCGTCGGGTGCCGCCGAACGAACGTCGGTCACTACCCGCCGCGCATCGCGCAACAGTGGTCTTATAAACGCATGACACGAACAACGTTATGGCCGCCGTCGGGTGCCGCCGAACGAACGTCGGTCATTACCCGCCGCGCATCGCGCAACAATGGTCTTATAAACGCATGAAACGAACAACGTTATGGCCGCCGTCGGGTGCCGCCGAACGAACGTCGGTCATTACCCGCCGCGCATCGCGCAACAATGGTCTTATAAACGCATGAAACGAACAACGTTATGGCCGCCGTCGGGTGCCGCCAAACGAACGTCGGTCATTACCCGCCGCGCATCGCGCAACAATGGTCTTCTAAACGCATGAAACGAACAACGTTATGGCCGCCGTCGGGTGCCGCCGAACGAACGTCGGTCATTACCCGCCGCGCATCGCGCAACAATGGTCTTATAAACGCATGAAACGAACAACGTTATGGCCGCCGTCGGGTGCCGCCGAACGAACGTCGGTCATTACCCGCCGCGCATCGCGCAACAATGGTCTTATAAACGCTTGAAACGAACAACGTTATGGCCGCCGTCGGGTGCCGCCGAACGAACGTCGGTCATTACCCGCCGCACATCGCGCAACAGTGGTCTCATAAACGCATGAAACGAACAACGTTATGGCCGCCGTCGGGTGCCGCCGACCGAACGTCGGTCATTACCCGCCGCGCAACGCGCATCAATGGTCTTATAAACGCTTGAAACGAACAACGTTATGGCCGCCGTCGGGTGCCGCCGAACGAACGTCGGTCACTACCCGCCGCGCATCGCGCAACAATGGTCTTATAAACGCTTGAAACGGACAACGTTAAGGCCGCCGTCGGGTGCCGCCGAGCGAACGTCGGTCATTACCCGCCGCACGTCGCGCAACAGTGGTCTTATAAATGCATGAAACGAACAACGTTATGGCCGCCGTCGGGTGCCGACGAACGAACGTCGGTCATTACCCGCCGCGCATGGCGCAACAATGGTCTTATAAACGCATGAAACGAACAACGTTATGGCCGCCGTCGGGTGCCGACGAACGAACGTCGGTCATTACCCGCCGCGCATGGCGCAACAATGGTCTTATAAACGCATGAAACGAACAACGTTATGGCCGCCGTCGGGTGCCGCCGAACGAACGTCGGTCACTACCCGCCGCGCATCGCGCAACAATGGTCTTATAAACGCTTAAAACGAACAACGTTAAGGCCGCCGTCGGGTGCCGCCGAACGAACGTCGGTCATTACCCGCCGCGCATCGCGCAACAATGGTCTTATAAACGCTTGAAGCGAACAACGTTAAGGCCGCCGTCGGGTGCCGCCGAACGGACGTCGGTCATTACCCACCGCGCAACGCGCATCAATGGTCTTATAAACGCTTGAAACGAACAACGTTATGGCCGCCGTCGGGTGCCGCCGAACGAACGTCGGTCACTACAAGCTGCGCATCGCGCAACAATGGTCTTATAAACGCTTAAAACGAACAACGTTAAGGCCGCCGTCGGGTGCCGCCGAACGAACGTCGGTCATTACGCGCCGCGCAACGCGCATCAATGGTCTTATAAACGCTTGAAACGAACAACGTTAAGGCCGCCGTCGGGTGCCGCCGAACGAACGTCGGTCATTACCCGCCGCACATCGCGCAACAGTGGTCTTATAAACGCATGACACGAACAACGTTATGGCCGCCGTCGGGTGCCGCCGAACGAACGTCGGTCATTACCCGCCGCGCATCGCGCAACAATGGTCTTATAAACGCATGAAACGAACAACGTTATGGCCGCCGTCGGGTGCCGCCGAACGAACGTCGGTCATTACCCGCCGCGCATCGCGCAACAATGGTCTTATAAACGCATGAAACGAACAACGTTATGGCCGCCGTCGGGTGCCGCCAAACGAACGTCGGTCATTACCCGCCGCGCATCGCGCAACAATGGTCTTCTAAACGCATGAAACGAACAACGTTATGGCCGCCGTCGGGTGCCGCCGAACGAACGTCGGTCATTACCCGCCGCGCATCGCGCAACAATGGTCTTATAAACGCATGAAACGAACAACGTTATGGCCGCCGTCGGGTGCCGCCGAACGAACGTCGGTCATTACCCGCCGCGCATCGCGCAACAATGGTCTTATAAACGCATGAAACGAACAACGTTATGGCCGCCGTCGGGTGCCGCCGAACGAACGTCGGTCATTACCCGCCGCGCATCGCGCAACAATGGTCTTATAAACGCTTAAAACGAACAACGTTAAGGCCGCCGTCGGGTGCCGCCGAACGAACGTCGGTCATTACCCGCCGCGCAACGCGCATCAATGGTCTTATAAACGCTTGAAACGAACAACGTTATGGCCGCCGTCGGGTGCCGCCGAACGAACGTCGGTCACTACCCGCCGCGCATCGCGCAACAATGGTCTTATAAACGCTTGAAACGAACAACGTTAAGGCCGCCGTCGGGTGCCGCCGAACGAACGTCGGTCATTACCCGCCGCACATCGCGCAACAGTGGTCTTATAAACGCATGAAACGAACAACGTTATGGCCGCCAACGGGTGCCGCCGAACGAACGTCTGTCATTACCCGCCGCGCATCGCGCAACAATGGTCTTGTAAACGCATGAAACGAACAACGTTATGGCCGCCGTCGGGTGCCGCCGAACGAACGTCGGTCATTACCCGCCGCGCATCGCGCAACAATGGTCTTATAAACGCATGAAACGATCAACGTTAAGGCCGCCGTCGGGTGCCGCCGAACGAACGTCGGTCATTACCCGCCGCGCATCGCCCAACAATGGTCTTATAAACGCTTGAAACGAACAACGTTATGGCCGCCGTCGGGTGCCGCCGAACGAACGTCGGTCATTACCCGCCGCGCATCGCGCAACAATGGTCTTATAAACGCATGAAACGAACAACGTTATGGCCGCCGTCGGGTGCCGCCGAACGAACGTCGGTCATTACCCGCCGCGCATCGCGCAACAATGGTATTCTAAACGCATGAAACGAACAACGTTATGGCCGCCGTCGGGTGCCGCCGAACGAACGTCGGTCATTCCCCGCCGCGCATCGCGCAACAATGGTCTTATAAACGCATGAAACGAACAACGTTATGGCCGCCGTCGGGTGCCGCCGAACGAACGTCGGTCATTACCCGCCGCGCATCGCGCAACAATGGTCTTATAAACGCTTGAAACGAACAACGTTATGGCCGCCGTCGGGTGCCGCCGAACGAACGTCGGTCATTACCCGCCGCACATCGCGCAACAGTGGTCTCATAAACGCATGAAACGAACAACGTTATGGCCGCCGTCGGGTGCCGCCGACCGAACGTCGGTCATTACCCGCCGCGCAACGCGCATCAATGGTCTTATAAACGCTTGAAACGAACAACGTTATGGCCGCCGTCGGGTGCCGCCGAACGAACGTCGGTCACTACCCGCCGCGCATCGCGCAACAATGGTCTTATAAACGCTTGAAACGGACAACGTTAAGGCCGCCGTCGGGTGCCGCCGAGCGAACGTCGGTCATTACCCGCCGCACGTCGCGCAACAGTGGTCTTATAAATGCATGAAACGAACAACGTTATGGCCGCCGTCGGGTGCCGACGAACGAACGTCGGTCATTACCCGCCGCGCATGGCGCAACAATGGTCTTATAAACGCATGAAACGAACAACGTTATGGCCGCCGTCGGGTGCCGACGAACGAACGTCGGTCATTACCCGCCGCGCATGGCGCAACAATGGTCTTATAAACGCATGAAACGAACAACGTTATGGCCGCCGTCGGGTGCCGCCGAACGAACGTCGGTCACTACCCGCCGCGCATCGCGCAACAATGGTCTTCTAAACGCATGAAACGAACAACGTTATGGCCGCCGTCGGGTGCCGCCGAACGAACGTCGGTCATTACCCGCCGCGCATCGCGCAACAATGGTCTTATAAACGCATGAAACGAACAACGTTATGGCCGCCGTCGGGTGCCGCCGAACGAACGTCGGTCATTACCCGCCGCGCATCGCGCAACAATGGTCTTATAAACGCTTGAAACGAACAACGTTATGGCCGCCGTCGGGTGCCGCCGAACGAACGTCGGTCATTACCCGCCGCACATCGCGCAACAGTGGTCTCATAAACGCATGAAACGAACAACGTTATGGCCGCCGTCGGGTGCCGCCGACCGAACGTCGGTCATTACCCGCCGCGCAACGCGCATCAATGGTCTTACAAACGCTTGAAACGAACAACGTTATGGCCGCCGTCGGGTGCCGCCGAACGAACGTCGGTCACTACCCGCCGCGCATCGCGCAACAATGGTCTTATAAACGCTTGAAACGGACAACGTTAAGGCCGCCGTCGGGTGCCGCCGAGCGAACGTCGGTCATTACCCGCCGCACGTCGCGCAACAGTGGTCTTATAAACGCATGAAACGAACAACGTTATGGCCGCCAACGGGTGCCGCCGAACGAACGTCTGTCATTACCCGCCGCGCATCGCGCAACAATGGTCTTGTAAACGCATGAAACGAACAACGTTATGGCCGCCGTCGGGTGCCGACGAACGAACGTCGGTCATTACCCGCCGCGCATGGCGCAACAATGGTCTTATAAACGCATGAAACGAACAACGTTAAGGCCGCCGTCGGGTGCCGCCGAACGAACGTCGGTCATTACCCGCCGCGCATCGCGCAACAATGATCGTAGAATCGCTTGAAGCGAACAACGTTAAGGTCGCCGTCAGGTGCCGCCGAACGAACGTCGGTCATTACCCGCCGCGCATCGCGCAACAATGGTCTTATAAACGCTTGAAACGAACAACGTCATGGCCGCCGTCGGGTGCCGCCGAACGAACGTCGGTCATTACCCGCCGCGCATCGCGCATTAATGGTCTTATAAACGCTTGAAACGAACAACGTTATGGCCGCCGTCGGGTGCCGCCGAACGAAAGTCGGTCATTACCCGCCGCGCATCGCGCATCAATGATCGTAGAATCGCTTGAAGCGAACAACGTTAAGGTCGCCGTCGGGTGCCGCCGAACGAACGTCGGTCATTACCCGCCGCGCATCGCGCAACAATGGTGTTATAAACGCTTGAAACGAACAACGTTACGGCCGCCGTCGGGTGCCGCCGAACGAACGTCGGTCATTACCCGCCGCACATCGCGCAACAGTGGTCTCATAAACGCATGAAACGAACAACGTTATGGCCGCCGTCGGGTGCCGCCGACCGAACGTCGGTCATTACCCGCCGCGCAAAGCGCATCAATGGTCTTATAAACGCTTGAAACGAACAACGTTCTGGCCGCCGTCGGGTGCCGCCGAACGAACGTCGGTCACTACCCGCCGCGCATCGCGCAACAGTGGTCTTATAAACGCATGACACGAACAACGTTATGGCCGCCGTCGGGTGCCGCCGAACGAACGTCGGTCATTACCCGCCGCGCATCGCGCAACAATGGTCTTATAAACGCATGAAACGAACAACGTTATGGCCGCCGTCGGGTGCCGCCGAACGAACGTCGGTCATTACCCGCCGCGCATCGCGCAACAATGGTCTTATAAACGCATGAAACGAACAACGTTATGGCCGCCGTCGGGTGCCGCCAAACGAACGTCGGTCATTACCCGCCGCGCATCGCGCAACAATGGTCTTCTAAACGCATGAAACGAACAACGTTATGGCCGCCGTCGGGTGCCGCCGAACGAACGTCGGTCATTACCCGCCGCGCATCGCGCAACAATGGTCTTATAAACGCATGAAACGAACAACGTTATGGCCGCCGTCGGGTGCCGCCGAACGAACGTCGGTCATTACCCGCCGCGCATCGCGCAACAATGGTCTTATAAACGCTTGAAACGAACAACGTTATGGCCGCCGTCGGGTGCCGCCGAACGAACGTCGGTCATTACCCGCCGCACATCGCGCAACAGTGGTCTCATAAACGCATGAAACGAACAACGTTATGGCCGCCGTCGGGTGCCGCCGACCGAACGTCGGTCATTACCCGCCGCGCAACGCGCATCAATGGTCTTATAAACGCTTGAAACGAACAACGTTATGGCCGCCGTCGGGTGCCGCCGAACGAACGTCGGTCACTACCCGCCGCGCATCGCGCAACAATGGTCTTATAAACGCTTGAAACGGACAACGTTAAGGCCGCCGTCGGGTGCCGCCGAGCGAACGTCGGTCATTACCCGCCGCACGTCGCGCAACAGTGGTCTTATAAATGCATGAAACGAACAACGTTATGGCCGCCGTCGGGTGCCGACGAACGAACGTCGGTCATTACCCGCCGCGCATGGCGCAACAATGGTCTTATAAACGCATGAAACGAACAACGTTATGGCCGCCGTCGGGTGCCGACGAACGAACGTCGGTCATTACCCGCCGCGCATGGCGCAACAATGGTCTTATAAACGCATGAAACGAACAACGTTATGGCCGCCGTCGGGTGCCGCCGAACGAACGTCGGTCACTACCTGCCGCGCATCGCGCAACAATGGTCTTATAAACGCTTAAAACGAACAACGTTAAGGCCGCCGTCGGGTGCCGCCGAACGAACGTCGGTCATTACCCGCCGCGCATCGCGCAACAATGGTCTTATAAACGCTTGAAGCGAACAACGTTAAGGCCGCCGTCGGGTGCCGCCGAACGGACGTCGGTCATTACCCACCGCGCAACGCGCATCAATGGTCTTATAAACGCTTGAAACGAACAACGTTATGGCCGCCGTCGGGTGCCGCCGAACGAACGTCGGTCACTACAAGCTGCGCATCGCGCAACAATGGTCTTATAAACGCTTAAAACGAACAACGTTAAGGCCGCCGTCGGGTGCCGCCGAACGAACGTCGGTCATTACGCGCCGCGCAACGCGCATCAATGGTCTTATAAACGCTTGAAACGAACAACGTTAAGGCCGCCGTCGGGTGCCGCCGAACGAACGTCGGTCATTACCCGCCGCACATCGCGCAACAGTGGTCTTATAAACGCATGACACGAACAACGTTATGGCCGCCGTCGGGTGCCGCCGAACGAACGTCGGTCATTACCCGCCGCGCATCGCGCAACAATGGTCTTATAAACGCATGAAACGAACAACGTTATGGCCGCCGTCGGGTGCCGCCGAACGAACGTCGGTCATTACCCGCCGCGCATCGCGCAACAATGGTCTTATAAACGCATGAAACGAACAACGTTATGGCCGCCGTC
Source organism: Xylocopa violacea (assembly GCA_963969225.1). Taxonomy (NCBI): domain Eukaryota; kingdom Metazoa; phylum Arthropoda; class Insecta; order Hymenoptera; family Apidae; genus Xylocopa; species Xylocopa violacea. The sequence goes on from CAXAJV010000001.1 coordinate 57,667,567, forward strand.
GGGTGCCGCCAAACGAACGTCGGTCATTACCCGCCGCGCATCGCGCAACAATGGTCTTCTAAACGCATGAAACGAACAACGTTATGGCCGCCGTCGGGTGCCGCCGAACGAAAGTCGGTCATTACCCGCCGCGCATCGCGCAACAATGATCGTAGAATCGCTTGAAGCGAACAACGTTAAGGTCGCCGTCGGGTGCCGCCGAACGAACGTCGGTCATTACCCGCCGCGCATCGCGCAACAATGGTCTTATAAACGCATGAAACGAACAACGTTATGGCCGCCGTCGGGTGCCGCCGAACGAACGTCGGTCATTACCCGCCGCGCATCGCGCAACAATGGTCTTATAAACGCTTAAAACGAACAACGTTAAGGCCGCCGTCGGGTGCCGCCGAACGAACGTCGGTCATTACCCGCCGCGCAACGCGCATCAATGGTCTTATAAACGCTTGAAACGAACAACGTTATGGCCGCCGTCGGGTGCCGCCGAACGAACGTCGGTCACTACCCGCCGCGCATCGCGCAACAATGGTCTTATAAACGCTTGAAACGAACAACGTTAAGGCCGCCGTCGGGTGCCGCCGAACGAACGTCGGTCATTACCCGCCGCACATCGCGCAACAATGGTCTTATAAACGCATGAAACGAACAACGTTATGGCCGCCAACGGGTGCCGCCGAACGAACGTCTGTCATTACCCGCCGCGCATCGCGCAACAATGGTCTTGTAAACGCATGAAACGAACAACGTTATGGCCGCCGTCGGGTGCCGCCGAACGAACGTCGGTCATTACCCGCCGCGCATCGCGCAACAGTGGTCTCATAAACGCTTGAAACGAACAACGTTATGGCCGCCGTCGGGTGCCGCCGAACGAACGTCGGTCACTACCCGCCGCGCATCGCGCAACAATGGTCTTATAAACGCTTGAAACGGACAACGTTAAGGCCGCCGTCGGGTGCCGCCGAGCGAACGTCGGTCATTACCCGCCGCACGTCGCGCAACAGTGGTCTTATAAACGCATGAAACGAACAACGTTATGGCCGCCGTCGGGTGCCGCCGAACGAACGTCGGTCATTACCCGCCGCGCATCGCGCAACAATGGTCTTATAAACGCTTGAAACGAACAACGTTATGGCCGCCGTCGGGTGCCGCCGAACGAACGTCGGTCATTACCCGCCGCACATCGCGCAACAGTGGTCTCATAAACGCATGAAACGAACAACGTTATGGCCGCCGTCGGGTGCCGCCGACCGAACGTCGGTCATTACCCGCCGCGCAACGCGCATCAATGGTCTTATAAACGCTTGAAACGAACAACGTTATGGCCGCCGTCGGGTGCCGCCGAACGAACGTCGGTCACTACCCGCCGCGCATCGCGCAACAATGGTCTTATAAACGCTTGAAACGGACAACGTTAAGGCCGCCGTCGGGTGCCGCCGAGCGAACGTCGGTCATTACCCGCCGCACGTCGCGCAACAGTGGTCTTATAAACGCATGAAACGAACAACGTTATGGCCGCCAACGGGTGCCGCCGAACGAACGTCTGTCATTACCCGCCGCGCATCGCGCAACAATGGTCTTGTAAACGCATGAAACGAACAACGTTATGGCCGCCGTCGGGTGCCGACGAACGAACGTCGGTCATTACCCGCCGCGCATGGCGCAACAATGGTCTTATAAACGCATGAAACGAACAACGTTAAGGCCGCCGTCGGGTGCCGCCGAACGAACGTCGGTCATTACCCGCCGCGCATCGCGCAACAATGGTCTTATAAACGCTTGAAACGAACAACGTTATGGCCGCCGTCCGGTGCCGCCGAACGAACGTCGGTCATTACCCGCCGCGCATCGCGCATCAATAGTCTTATAAACGCTTGAAACGAACAACGTTGTGGCCGCCGTCGGGTGCCGCCGAACGAACGTCGGTCATTAACCGCCGCGCATCGCGCATCAATAGTCTTATAAACGCTTGAAACGAACAACGTTGTGGCCGCCGTCGAGTGCCGCCGAACGAACGTCGGTCATTACCCGCCGCGCATCGCGCAACAATGGTCTTATAAACGCTTGAAACGAACAACGTTAAGGCCGCCGTCGGGTGCCGCCGAACGAACGTCGGTCATTACCCGCCGCGCATCGCGCAACAATGATCGTAGAATCGCTTGAAGCGAACAACGTTAAGGTCGCCGTCAGGTGCCGCCGAACGAACGTCGGTCATTACCCGCCGCGCATCGCGCAACAATGGTCTTATAAACGCTTGAAACGAACAACGTCATGGCCGCCGTCGGGTGCCGCCGAACGAACGTCGGTCATTACCCGCCGCGCATCGCGCATTAATGGTCTTATAAACGCTTGAAACGAACAACGTTATGGCCGCCGTCGGGTGCCGCCGAACGAAAGTCGGTCATTACCCGCCGCGCATCGCGCAACAATGATCGTAGAATCGCTTGAAGCGAACAACGTTAAGGTCGCCGTCGGGTGCCGCCGAACGAACGTCGGTCATTACCCGCCGCGCATCGCGCAACAATGGTGTTATAAACGCTTGAAACGAACAACGTTACGGCCGCCGTCGGGTGCCGCCGAACGAACGTCGGTCATTACCCGCCGCACATCGCGCAACAGTGGTCTCATAAACGCATGAAACGAACAACGTTATGGCCGCCGTCGGGTGCCGCCGACCGAACGTCGGTCATTACCCGCCGCGCAAAGCGCATCAATGGTCTTATAAACGCTTGAAACGAACAACGTTCTGGCCGCCGTCGGGTGCCGCCGAACGAACGTCGGTCACTACCCGCCGCGCATCGCGCAACAGTGGTCTTATAAACGCATGACACGAACAACGTTATGGCCGCCGTCGGGTGCCGCCGAACGAACGTCGGTCATTACCCGCCGCGCATCGCGCAACAATGGTCTTATAAACGCATGAAACGAACAACGTTATGGCCGCCGTCGGGTGCCGCCGAACGAACGTCGGTCATTACCCGCCGCGCATCGCGCAACAATGGTCTTATAAACGCATGAAACGAACAACGTTATGGCCGCCGTCGGGTGCCGCCAAACGAACGTCGGTCATTACCCGCCGCGCATCGCGCAACAATGGTCTTCTAAACGCATGAAACGAACAACGTTATGGCCGCCGTCGGGTGCCGCCGAACGAACGTCGGTCATTACCCGCCGCGCATCGCGCAACAATGGTCTTATAAACGCATGAAACGAACAACGTTATGGCCGCCGTCGGGTGCCGCCGAACGAACGTCGGTCATTACCCGCCGCGCATCGCGCAACAATGGTCTTATAAACGCTTGAAACGAACAACGTTATGGCCGCCGTCGGGTGCCGCCGAACGAACGTCGGTCATTACCCGCCGCACATCGCGCAACAGTGGTCTCATAAACGCATGAAACGAACAACGTTATGGCCGCCGTCGGGTGCCGCCGACCGAACGTCGGTCATTACCCGCCGCGCAACGCGCATCAATGGTCTTATAAACGCTTGAAACGAACAACGTTATGGCCGCCGTCGGGTGCCGCCGAACGAACGTCGGTCACTACCCGCCGCGCATCGCGCAACAATGGTCTTATAAACGCTTGAAACGGACAACGTTAAGGCCGCCGTCGGGTGCCGCCGAACGAACGTCGGTCATTACCCGCCGCGCATCGCGCAACAATGGTCTTATAAACGCATGAAACGAACAACGTTATGGCCGCCGTCGGGTGCCGCCGAACGAACGTCGGTCATTACCCGCCGCGCATCGCGCAACAATGGTCTTATAAACGCATGAAACGAACAACGTTATGGCCGCCGTCGGGTGCCGCCGAACGAACGTCGGTCACTACCCGCCGCGCATCGCGCAACAATGGTCTTATAAACGCTTAAAACGAACAACGTTAAGGCCGCCGTCGGGTGCCGCCGAGCGAACGTCGGTCATTACCCGCCGCACGTCGCGCAACAGTGGTCTTATAAATGCATGAAACGAACAACGTTAAGGCCGCCGTCGGGTGCCGCCGAACGAACGTCGGTCATTACCCGCCGCGCATCGCGCAACAATGGTCTTATAAACGCTTGAAGCGAACAACGTTAAGGCCGCCGTCGGGTGCCGCCGAACGGACGTCGGTCATTACCCACCGCGCAACGCGCATCAATGGTCTTATAAACGCTTGAAACGAACAACGTTATGGCCGCCGTCGGGTGCCGCCGAACGAACGTCGGTCACTACCCGCCGCGCATCGCGCAACAATGGTCTTATAAACGCTTAAAACGAACAACGTTAAGGCCGCCGTCGGGTGCCGCCGAACGAACGTCGGTCATTACCCGCCGCGCATCGCGCAACAATGGTCTTATAAACGCTTGAAGCGAACAACGTTAAGGCCGCCGTCGGGTGCCGCCGAACGGACGTCGGTCATTACCCACCGCGCAACGCGCATCAATGGTCTTATAAACGCTTGAAACGAACAACGTTATGGCCGCCGTCGGGTGCCGCCGAACGAACGTCGGTCACTACAAGCTGCGCATCGCGCAACAATTGTCTTATAAACGCTTAAAACGAACAACGTTAAGGCCGCCGTCGGGTGCCGCCGAACGAACGTCGGTCATTACCCGCCGCGCAACGCGCATCAATGGTCTTATAAACGCTTGAAACGAACAACGTTAAGGCCGCCGTCGGGTGCCGCCGAACGAACGTCGGTCATTACCCGCCGCACATCGCGCAACAGTGGTCTTATAAACGCATGACACGAACAACGTTATGGCCGCCGTCGGGTGCCGCCGAACGAACGTCGGTCATTACCCGCCGCGCATCGCGCAACAATGGTCTTATAAACGCATGAAACGAACAACGTTATGGCCGCCGTCGGGTGCCGCCGAACGAACGTCGGTCATTACCCGCCGCGCATCGCGCAACAATGGTCTTATAAACGCATGAAACGAACAACGTTATGGCCGCCGTCGGGTGCCGCCGAACGAACGTCGGTCACTACCCGCCGCGCATCGCGCAACAATGGTCTTATAAACGCTTAAAACGAACAACGTTAAGGCCGCCGTCGGGTGCCGCCGAACGAACGTCGGTCATTACCCGCCGCGCATCGCGCAACAATGGTCTTATAAACGCTTGAAGCGAACAACGTTAGGGCCGCCGTCGGGTGCCGCCGAACGGACGTCGGTCATTACCCACCGCGCAACGCGCATCAATGGTCTTATAAACGCTTGAAACGAACAACGTTATGGCCGCCGTCGGGTGCCGCCGAACGAACGTCGGTCACTACAAGCTGCGCATCGCGCAACAATGGTCTTATAAACGCTTAAAACGAACAACGTTAAGGCCGCCGTCGGGTGCCGCCGAACGAACGTCGGTCATTACCCGCCGCGCAACGCGCATCAATGGTCTTATAAACGCTTGAAACGAACAACGTTAAGGCCGCCGTCGGGTGCCGCCGAACGAACGTCGGTCATTACCCGCCGCACATCGCGCAACAGTGGTCTTATAAACGCATGACACGAACAACGTTATGGCCGCCGTCGGGTGCCGCCGAACGAACGTCGGTCATTACCCGCCGCGCATCGCGCAACAATGGTCTTATAAACGCATGAAACGAACAACGTTATGGCCGCCGTCGGGTGCCGCCGAACGAACGTCGGTCATTACCCGCCGCGCATCGCGCAACAATGGTCTTATAAACGCATGAAACGAACAACGTTATGGCCGCCGTCGGGTGCCGCCAAACGAACGTCGGTCATTACCCGCCGCGCATCGCGCAACAATGGTCTTATAAACGCATGAAACGAACAACGTTATGGCCGCCGTCGGGTGCCGCCGAACGAACGTCGGTCATTACCCGCCGCGCATCGCGCAACAATGGTCTTGTAAACGCATGAAACGAACAACGTTATGGCCGCCGTCGGGTGCCGCCGAACGAACGTCGGTCATTACCCGCCGCGCATCGCGCAACAATGGTCTTATAAACGCATGAAACGAACAACGTTAAGGCCGCCGTCGGGTGCCGCCGAACGAACGTCGGTCATTACCCGCCGCGCATCGCGCAACAATGGTCTTATAAACGCTTGAAACGAACAACGTTATGGCCGCCGTCGGGTGCCGCCGAACGAACGTCGGTCATTACCCGCCGCGCATCGCGCAACAATGTTCTTATAAACGCATGAAACGAACAACGTTATGGCCGCCGTCGGGTGCCGCCGAACGAACGTCGGTCATTACCCGCCGCGCATCGCGCAACAATGGTCTTCTAAACGCATGAAACGAACAACGTTATGGCCGCCGTCGGGTGCCGCCGAACGAACGTCGGTCACTACCCGCCGCGCATCGCGCAACAATGGTCTTCCAAACGCATGAAACGAACAACTTTATGGCCGCCGTCGGGTGCCGCCGAACGAACGTCGGTCATTACCCGCCGCGCATCGCGCAACAATGGTCTTATAAACGCATGAAACGAACAACGTTATGGCCGCCGTCGGGTGCCGCCGAACGAACGTCTGTCATTACCCGCCGCGCATCGCGCAACAATGGTCTTATAAACGCTTGAAACGAACAACGTTATGGCCGCCGTCGGGTGCCGCCGAACGAACGTCGGTCATTACCCGCCGCACATCGCGCAACAGTGGTCTCATAAACGCATGAAACGAACAACGTTATGGCCGCCGTCGGGTGCCGCCGACCGAACGTCGGTCATTACCCGCCGCGCAACGCGCATCAATGGTCTTATAAACGCTTGAAACGAACAACGTTATGGCCGCCGTCGGGTGCCGCCGAACGAACGTCGGTCACTACCCGCCGCGCATCGCGCAACAATGGTCTTATAAACGCTTGAAACGGACAACGTTAAGGCCGCCGTCGGGTGCCGCCGAGCGAACGTCGGTCATTACCCGCCGCACGTCGCGCAACAGTGGTCTTATAAACGCATGAAACGAACAACGTTATGGCCGCCAACGGGTGCCGCCGAACGAACGTCTGTCATTACCCGCCGCGCATCGCGCAACAATGGTCTTGTAAACGCATGAAACGAACAACGTTATGGCCGCCGTCGGGTGCCGACGAACGAACGTCGGTCATTACCCGCCGCGCATGGCGCAACAATGGTCTTATAAACGCATAAAACGAACAACGTTAAGGCCGCCGTCGGGTGCCGCCGAACGAACGTCGGTCATTACCCGCCGTGCATCGCGCAACAATGGTCTTATAAACGTTTGAAACGAACAACGTTATGGCCGCCGTCGGGTGCCGCCGAACGAACGTCGGTCATTACCCGCCGCGCATCGCGCAACAATGGTCTTATAAACGCATGAAACGAACAACGTTATGGCCGCCGTCGGGTGCCGCCGAACGAACGTCGGTCATTACCCGCCGCGCATCGCGCAACAATGATCGTAGAATCGCTTGAAGCGAACAACGTTAAGGTCGCCGTCAGGTGCCGCCGAACGAACGTCGGTCATTACCCGCCGCGCATCGCGCAAAAATGGTCTTATAAACGCTTGAAACGAACAACGTCATGGCCGCCGTCGGGTGCCGCCGAACGAACGTCGGTCATTACCCGCCGCGCATCGCGCATTAATGGTCTTATAAACGCTTGAAACGAACAACGTTATGGCCGCCGTCGGGTGCCGCCGAACGAAAGTCGGTCATTACCCGCCGCGCATCGCGCAACAATGATCGTAGAATCGCTTGAAGCGAACAACGTTAAGGTCGCCGTCGGGTGCCGCCGAACGAACGTCGGTCATTACCCGCCGCGCATCGCGCAACAATGGTGTTATAAACGCTTGAAACGAACAACGTTACGGCCGCCGTCGGGTGCCGCCGAACGAACGTCGGTCATTACCCGCCGCACATCGCGCAACAGTGGTCTCATAAACGCATGAAACGAACAACGTTATGGCCGCCGTCGGGTGCCGCCGACCGAACGTCGGTCATTACCCGCCGCGCAAAGCGCATCAATGGTCTTATAAACGCTTGAAACGAACAACGTTATGGCCGCCGTCGGGTGCCGCCGAACGAACGTCGGTCACTACCCGCCGCGCATCGCGCAACAATGGTCTTATAAACGCTTGAAACGGACAACGTTAAGGCCGCCGTCGGGTGCCGCCGAGCGGACGTCGGTCATTACCCGCCGCACGTCGCGCAACAGTGGTCTTATAAATGCATGAAACGAACAACGGTATGGCCGCCGTCGGGTGCCGACGAACGAACGTCGGTCATTACCCGCCGCGCATGGCGCAACAATGGTCTTATAAACGCATGAAACGAACAACGTTATGGCCGCCGTCGGGTGCCGCCGAACGAACGTCGGTCACTACCCGCCGCGCATCGCGCAACAATGGTCTTATAAACGCTTAAAACGAACAACGTTAAGGCCGCCGTCGGGTGCCGCCGAACGAACGTCGGTCATTACCCGCCGCGCATCGCGCAACAGTGGTCTTATAAATGCATGAAACGAACAACGGTATGGCCGCCGTCGGGTGCCGACGAACGAACGTCGGTCATTACCCGCCGCGCATGGCGCAACAATGGTCTTACAAACGCATGAAACGAACAACGTTATGGCCGCCGTCGGGTGCCGCCGAACGAACGTCGGTCACTACCCGCCGCGCATCGCGCAACAATGGTCTTATAAACGCTTAAAACGAACAACGTTAAGGCCGCCGTCGGGTGCCGCCGAACGAACGTCGGTCATTACCCGCCGCGCATCGCGCAACAATGGTCTTATAAACGCTTGAAGCGAACAACGTTAAGGCCGCCGTCGGGTGCCGCCGAACGGACGTCGGTCATTACCCACCGCGCAACGCGCATCAATGGTCTTATAAACGCTTAAAACGAACAACGTTAAGGCCGCCGTCGGGTGCCGCCGAACGAACGTCGGTCATTACCCGCCGCGCAACGCGCATCAATGGTCTTATAAACGCTTGAAACGAACAACGTTATGGCCGCCGTCGGGTGCCGCCGAACGAACGTCGGTCACTACCCGCCGCGCATCGCGCAACAATGGTCTTATAAACGCTTGAAACGAACAACGTTAAGGCCGCCGTCGGGTGCCGCCGAACGAACGTCGGTCATTACCCGCCGCACATCGCGCAACAGTGGTCTTATAAACGCATGAAACGAACAACGTTATGGCCGCCAACGGGTGCCGCCGAACGAACGTCTGTCATTACCCGCCGCGCATCGCGCAACAATGGTCTTGTAAACGCATGAAACGAACAACGTTATGGCCGCCGTCGGGTGCCGCCGAACGAACGTCGGTCATTACCCGCCGCGCATCGCGCAACAATGGTCTTATAAACGCATGAAACGAACAACGTTAAGGCCGCCGTCGGGTGCCGCCGAACGAACGTCGGTCATTACCCGCCGCGCATCGCGCAACAATGGTCTTATAAACGCTTGAAACGAACAACGTTATGGCCGCCGTCGGGTGCCGCCGAACGAACGTCGGTCATTACCCGCCGCGCATCGCGCAACAATGGTCTTATAAACGCATGAAACGAACAACGTTATGGCCGCCGTCGGGTGCCGCCGAACGAACGTCGGTCATTACCCGCCGCGCATCGCGCAACAATGGTCTTGTAAACGCATGAAACGAACAACGTTATGGCCGCCGTCCGGTGCCGCCGAACGAACGTCGGTCATTACCCGCCGCGCATCGCGCATCAATAGTCTTATAAACGCTTGAAACGAACAACGTTGTGGCCGCCGTCGGGTGCCGCCGAACGAACGTCGGTCATTAACCGCCGCGCATCGCGCATCAATAGGCTTATAAACGCTTGAAACGAACAACGTTGTGGCCGCCGTCGAGTGCCGCCGAACGAACGTCGGTCATTACCCGCCGCGCATCGCGCAACAATGGTCTTATAAACGCTTGAAACGAACAACGTTAAGGCCGCCGTCGGGTGCCGCCGAACGAACGTCGGTCATTACCCGCCGCGCATCGCGCAACAATGATCGTAGAATCGCTTGAAGCGAACAACGTTAAGGTCGCCGTCAGGTGCCGCCGAACGAACGTCGGTCATTACCCGCCGCGCATCGCGCAACAATGGTCTTATAAACGCTTGAAACGAACAACGTCATGGCCGCCGTCGGGTGCCGCCGAACGAACGTCGGTCATTACCCGCCGCGCAAAGCGCATCAATGGTCTTATAAACGCTTGAAACGAACAACGTTATGGCCGCCGTCGGGTGCCGCCGAACGAACGTCGGTCACTACCCGCCGCGCGTCGCGCAGCAATGGTCTTATAAACGCTTGAAACGGACAACGTTAAGGCCGCCGTCGGGTGCCGACGATCGAACGTCGGTCATTACCCGCCGCGCATGGCGCAACAATGGTCTTATAAACGCATGAAACGAACAACGTTATGGCCGCCGTCGGGTGCCGCCGAACGAACGTCGGTCACTACCCGCCGCGCATCGCGCAACAATGGTCTTATAAACGCTTAAAACGAACAACGTTAAGGCCGCCGTCGGGTGCCGCCGAACGAACGTCGGTCATTACCCGCCGCGCATCGCGCAACAGTGGTCTTATAAATGCATGAAACGAACAACGGTATGGCCGCCGTCGGGTGCCGACGAACGAACGTCGGTCATTACCCGCCGCGCATGGCGCAACAATGGTCTTATAAACGCATGAAACGAACAACGTTATGGCCGCCGTCGGGTGCCGCCGAACGAACGTCGGTCACTACCCGCCGCGCATCGCGCAACAATGGTCTTATAAACGCTTAAAACGAACAACGTTAAGGCCGCCGTCGGGTGCCGCCGAACGAACGTCGGTCATTACCCGCCGCGCATCGCGCAACAGTGGTCTTATAAATGCATGAAACGAACAACGGTATGGCCGCCGTCGGGTGCCGACGAACGAACGTCGGTCATTACCCGCCGCGCATGGCGCAACAATGGTCTTACAAACGCATGAAACGAACAACGTTATGGCCGCCGTCGGGTGCCGCCGAACGAACGTCGGTCACTACCCGCCGCGCATCGCGCAACAATGGTCTTATAAACGCTTAAAACGAACAACGTTAAGGCCGCCGTCGGGTGCCGCCGAACGAACGTCGGTCATTACCCGCCGCGCATCGCGCAACAATGGTCTTATAAACGCTTAAAACGAACAACGTTAAGGCCGCCGTCGGGTGCCGCCGAGCGAACGTCGGTCATTACCCGCCGCACGTCGCGCAACAGTGGTCTTATAAATGCATGAAACGAACAACGTTAAGGCCGCCGTCGGGTGCCGCCGAACGAACGTCGGTCATTACCCGCCGCGCATCGCGCAACAATGGTCTTATAAACGCTTGAAGCGAACAACGTTAAGGCCGCCGTCGGGTGCCGCCGAACGGACGTCGGTCATTACCCACCGCGCAACGCGCATCAATGGTCTTATAAACGCTTGAAACGAACAACGTTATGGCCGCCGTCGGGTGCCGCCGAACGAACGTCGGTCACTACCCGCCGCGCATCGCGCAACAATGGTCTTATAAACGCTTAAAACGAACAACGTTAAGGCCGCCGTCGGGTGCCGCCGAACGAACGTCGGTCATTACCCGCCGCGCATCGCGCAACAATGGTCTTATAAACGCTTGAAGCGAACAACGTTAAGGCCGCCGTCGGGTGCCGCCGAACGGACGTCGGTCATTACCCACCGCGCAACGCGCATCAATGGTCTTATAAACGCTTGAAACGAACAACGTTATGGCCGCCGTCGGGTGCCGCCGAACGAACGTCGGTCACTACAAGCTGCGCATCGCGCAACAATTGTCTTATAAACGCTTAAAACGAACAACGTTAAGGCCGCCGTCGGGTGCCGCCGAACGAACGTCGGTCATTACCCGCCGCGCAACGCGCATCAATGGTCTTATAAACGCTTGAAACGAACAACGTTAAGGCCGCCGTCGGGTGCCGCCGAACGAACGTCGGTCATTACCCGCCGCACATCGCGCAACAGTGGTCTTATAAACGCATGACACGAACAACGTTATGGCCGCCGTCGGGTGCCGCCGAACGAACGTCGGTCATTACCCGCCGCGCATCGCGCAACAATGGTCTTATAAACGCATGAAACGAACAACGTTATGGCCGCCGTCGGGTGCCGCCGAACGAACGTCGGTCATTACCCGCCGCGCATCGCGCAACAATGGTCTTATAAACGCATGAAACGAACAACGTTATGGCCGCCGTCGGGTGCCGCCGAACGAACGTCGGTCACTACCCGCCGCGCATCGCGCAACAATGGTCTTATAAACGCTTAAAACGAACAACGTTAAGGCCGCCGTCGGGTGCCGCCGAACGAACGTCGGTCATTACCCGCCGCGCATCGCGCAACAATGGTCTTATAAACGCTTGAAGCGAACAACGTTAGGGCCGCCGTCGGGTGCCGCCGAACGGACGTCGGTCATTACCCACCGCGCAACGCGCATCAATGGTCTTATAAACGCTTGAAACGAACAACGTTATGGCCGCCGTCGGGTGCCGCCGAACGAACGTCGGTCACTACAAGCTGCGCATCGCGCAACAATGGTCTTATAAACGCTTAAAACGAACAACGTTAAGGCCGCCGTCGGGTGCCGCCGAACGAACGTCGGTCATTACCCGCCGCGCAACGCGCATCAATGGTCTTATAAACGCTTGAAACGAACAACGTTAAGGCCGCCGTCGGGTGCCGCCGAACGAACGTCGGTCATTACCCGCCGCACATCGCGCAACAGTGGTCTTATAAACGCATGACACGAACAACGTTATGGCCGCCGTCGGGTGCCGCCGAACGAACGTCGGTCATTACCCGCCGCGCATCGCGCAACAATGGTCTTATAAACGCATGAAACGAACAACGTTATGGCCGCCGTCGGGTGCCGCCGAACGAACGTCGGTCATTACCCGCCGCGCATCGCGCAACAATGGTCTTATAAACGCATGAAACGAACAACGTTATGGCCGCCGTCGGGTGCCGCCAAACGAACGTCGGTCATTACCCGCCGCGCATCGCGCAACAATGGTCTTATAAACGCATGAAACGAACAACGTTATGGCCGCCGTCGGGTGCCGCCGAACGAACGTCGGTCATTACCCGCCGCGCATCGCGCAACAATGGTCTTGTAAACGCATGAAACGAACAACGTTATGGCCGCCGTCGGGTGCCGCCGAACGAACGTCGGTCATTACCCGCCGCGCATCGCGCAACAATGGTCTTATAAACGCATGAAACGAACAACGTTAAGGCCGCCGTCGGGTGCCGCCGAACGAACGTCGGTCATTACCCGCCGCGCATCGCGCAACAATGGTCTTATAAACGCTTGAAACGAACAACGTTATGGCCGCCGTCGGGTGCCGCCGAACGAACGTCGGTCATTACCCGCCGCGCATCGCGCAACAATGTTCTTATAAACGCATGAAACGAACAACGTTATGGCCGCCGTCGGGTGCCGCCGAACGAACGTCGGTCATTACCCGCCGCGCATCGCGCAACAATGGTCTTCTAAACGCATGAAACGAACAACGTTATGGCCGCCGTCGGGTGCCGCCGAACGAACGTCGGTCACTACCCGCCGCGCATCGCGCAACAATGGTCTTCCAAACGCATGAAACGAACAACTTTATGGCCGCCGTCGGGTGCCGCCGAACGAACGTCGGTCATTACCCGCCGCGCATCGCGCAACAATGGTCTTATAAACGCATGAAACGAACAACGTTATGGCCGCCGTCGGGTGCCGCCGAACGAACGTCTGTCATTACCCGCCGCGCATCGCGCAACAATGGTCTTATAAACGCTTGAAACGAACAACGTTATGGCCGCCGTCGGGTGCCGCCGAACGAACGTCGGTCATTACCCGCCGCACATCGCGCAACAGTGGTCTCATAAACGCATGAAACGAACAACGTTATGGCCGCCGTCGGGTGCCGCCGACCGAACGTCGGTCATTACCCGCCGCGCAACGCGCATCAATGGTCTTATAAACGCTTGAAACGAACAACGTTATGGCCGCCGTCGGGTGCCGCCGAACGAACGTCGGTCACTACCCGCCGCGCATCGCGCAACAATGGTCTTATAAACGCTTGAAACGGACAACGTTAAGGCCGCCGTCGGGTGCCGCCGAGCGAACGTCGGTCATTACCCGCCGCACGTCGCGCAACAGTGGTCTTATAAACGCATGAAACGAACAACGTTATGGCCGCCAACGGGTGCCGCCGAACGAACGTCTGTCATTACCCGCCGCGCATCGCGCAACAATGGTCTTGTAAACGCATGAAACGAACAACGTTATGGCCGCCGTCGGGTGCCGACGAACGAACGTCGGTCATTACCCGCCGCGCATGGCGCAACAATGGTCTTATAAACGCATAAAACGAACAACGTTAAGGCCGCCGTCGGGTGCCGCCGAACGAACGTCGGTCATTACCCGCCGTGCATCGCGCAACAATGGTCTTATAAACGTTTGAAACGAACAACGTTATGGCCGCCGTCGGGTGCCGCCGAACGAACGTCGGTCATTACCCGCCGCGCATCGCGCAACAATGGTCTTATAAACGCATGAAACGAACAACGTTATGGCCGCCGTCGGGTGCCGCCGAACGAACGTCGGTCATTACCCGCCGCGCATCGCGCAACAATGATCGTAGAATCGCTTGAAGCGAACAACGTTAAGGTCGCCGTCAGGTGCCGCCGAACGAACGTCGGTCATTACCCGCCGCGCATCGCGCAAAAATGGTCTTATAAACGCTTGAAACGAACAACGTCATGGCCGCCGTCGGGTGCCGCCGAACGAACGTCGGTCATTACCCGCCGCGCATCGCGCATTAATGGTCTTATAAACGCTTGAAACGAACAACGTTATGGCCGCCGTCGGGTGCCGCCGAACGAAAGTCGGTCATTACCCGCCGCGCATCGCGCAACAATGATCGTAGAATCGCTTGAAGCGAACAACGTTAAGGTCGCCGTCGGGTGCCGCCGAACGAACGTCGGTCATTACCCGCCGCGCATCGCGCAACAATGGTGTTATAAACGCTTGAAACGAACAACGTTACGGCCGCCGTCGGGTGCCGCCGAACGAACGTCGGTCATTACCCGCCGCACATCGCGCAACAGTGGTCTCATAAACGCATGAAACGAACAACGTTATGGCCGCCGTCGGGTGCCGCCGACCGAACGTCGGTCATTACCCGCCGCGCAAAGCGCATCAATGGTCTTATAAACGCTTGAAACGAACAACGTTATGGCCGCCGTCGGGTGCCGCCGAACGAACGTCGGTCACTACCCGCCGCGCATCGCGCAACAATGGTCTTATAAACGCTTGAAACGGACAACGTTAAGGCCGCCGTCGGGTGCCGCCGAGCGGACGTCGGTCATTACCCGCCGCACGTCGCGCAACAGTGGTCTTATAAATGCATGAAACGAACAACGGTATGGCCGCCGTCGGGTGCCGACGAACGAACGTCGGTCATTACCCGCCGCGCATGGCGCAACAATGGTCTTATAAACGCATGAAACGAACAACGTTATGGCCGCCGTCGGGTGCCGCCGAACGAACGTCGGTCACTACCCGCCGCGCATCGCGCAACAATGGTCTTATAAACGCTTAAAACGAACAACGTTAAGGCCGCCGTCGGGTGCCGCCGAACGAACGTCGGTCATTACCCGCCGCGCATCGCGCAACAGTGGTCTTATAAATGCATGAAACGAACAACGGTATGGCCGCCGTCGGGTGCCGACGAACGAACGTCGGTCATTACCCGCCGCGCATGGCGCAACAATGGTCTTACAAACGCATGAAACGAACAACGTTATGGCCGCCGTCGGGTGCCGCCGAACGAACGTCGGTCACTACCCGCCGCGCATCGCGCAACAATGGTCTTATAAACGCTTAAAACGAACAACGTTAAGGCCGCCGTCGGGTGCCGCCGAACGAACGTCGGTCATTACCCGCCGCGCATCGCGCAACAATGGTCTTATAAACGCTTGAAGCGAACAACGTTAAGGCCGCCGTCGGGTGCCGCCGAACGGACGTCGGTCATTACCCACCGCGCAACGCGCATCAATGGTCTTATAAACGCTTAAAACGAACAACGTTAAGGCCGCCGTCGGGTGCCGCCGAACGAACGTCGGTCATTACCCGCCGCGCAACGCGCATCAATGGTCTTATAAACGCTTGAAACGAACAACGTTATGGCCGCCGTCGGGTGCCGCCGAACGAACGTCGGTCACTACCCGCCGCGCATCGCGCAACAATGGTCTTATAAACGCTTGAAACGAACAACGTTAAGGCCGCCGTCGGGTGCCGCCGAACGAACGTCGGTCATTACCCGCCGCACATCGCGCAACAGTGGTCTTATAAACGCATGAAACGAACAACGTTATGGCCGCCAACGGGTGCCGCCGAACGAACGTCTGTCATTACCCGCCGCGCATCGCGCAACAATGGTCTTGTAAACGCATGAAACGAACAACGTTATGGCCGCCGTCGGGTGCCGCCGAACGAACGTCGGTCATTACCCGCCGCGCATCGCGCAACAATGGTCTTATAAACGCATGAAACGAACAACGTTAAGGCCGCCGTCGGGTGCCGCCGAACGAACGTCGGTCATTACCCGCCGCGCATCGCGCAACAATGGTCTTATAAACGCTTGAAACGAACAACGTTATGGCCGCCGTCGGGTGCCGCCGAACGAACGTCGGTCATTACCCGCCGCGCATCGCGCAACAATGGTCTTATAAACGCATGAAACGAACAACGTTATGGCCGCCGTCGGGTGCCGCCGAACGAACGTCGGTCATTACCCGCCGCGCATCGCGCAACAATGGTCTTGTAAACGCATGAAACGAACAACGTTATGGCCGCCGTCCGGTGCCGCCGAACGAACGTCGGTCATTACCCGCCGCGCATCGCGCATCAATAGTCTTATAAACGCTTGAAACGAACAACGTTGTGGCCGCCGTCGGGTGCCGCCGAACGAACGTCGGTCATTAACCGCCGCGCATCGCGCATCAATAGGCTTATAAACGCTTGAAACGAACAACGTTGTGGCCGCCGTCGAGTGCCGCCGAACGAACGTCGGTCATTACCCGCCGCGCATCGCGCAACAATGGTCTTATAAACGCTTGAAACGAACAACGTTAAGGCCGCCGTCGGGTGCCGCCGAACGAACGTCGGTCATTACCCGCCGCGCATCGCGCAACAATGATCGTAGAATCGCTTGAAGCGAACAACGTTAAGGTCGCCGTCAGGTGCCGCCGAACGAACGTCGGTCATTACCCGCCGCGCATCGCGCAACAATGGTCTTATAAACGCTTGAAACGAACAACGTCATGGCCGCCGTCGGGTGCCGCCGAACGAACGTCGGTCATTACCCGCCGCGCAAAGCGCATCAATGGTCTTATAAACGCTTGAAACGAACAACGTTATGGCCGCCGTCGGGTGCCGCCGAACGAACGTCGGTCACTACCCGCCGCGCGTCGCGCAGCAATGGTCTTATAAACGCTTGAAACGGACAACGTTAAGGCCGCCGTCGGGTGCCGACGATCGAACGTCGGTCATTACCCGCCGCGCATGGCGCAACAATGGTCTTATAAACGCATGAAACGAACAACGTTATGGCCGCCGTCGGGTGCCGCCGAACGAACGTCGGTCACTACCCGCCGCGCATCGCGCAACAATGGTCTTATAAACGCTTAAAACGAACAACGTTAAGGCCGCCGTCGGGTGCCGCCGAACGAACGTCGGTCATTACCCGCCGCGCATCGCGCAACAGTGGTCTTATAAATGCATGAAACGAACAACGGTATGGCCGCCGTCGGGTGCCGACGAACGAACGTCGGTCATTACCCGCCGCGCATGGCGCAACAATGGTCTTATAAACGCATGAAACGAACAACGTTATGGCCGCCGTCGGGTGCCGCCGAACGAACGTCGGTCACTACCCGCCGCGCATCGCGCAACAATGGTCTTATAAACGCTTAAAACGAACAACGTTAAGGCCGCCGTCGGGTGCCGCCGAACGAACGTCGGTCATTACCCGCCGCGCATCGCGCAACAGTGGTCTTATAAATGCATGAAACGAACAACGGTATGGCCGCCGTCGGGTGCCGACGAACGAACGTCGGTCATTACCCGCCGCGCATGGCGCAACAATGGTCTTACAAACGCATGAAACGAACAACGTTATGGCCGCCGTCGGGTGCCGCCGAACGAACGTCGGTCACTACCCGCCGCGCATCGCGCAACAATGGTCTTATAAACGCTTAAAACGAACAACGTTAAGGCCGCCGTCGGGTGCCGCCGAACGAACGTCGGTCATTACCCGCCGCGCATCGCGCAACAATGGTCTTATAAACGCTTGAAGCGAACAACGTTAAGGCCGCCGTCGGGTGCCGCCGAACGGACGTCGGTCATTACCCACCGCGCAACGCGCATCAATGGTCTTATAAACGCTTAAAACGAACAACGTTAAGGCCGCCGTCGGGTGCCGCCGAACGAACGTCGGTCATTACCCGCCGCGCAACGCGCATCAATGGTCTTATAAACGCTTGAAACGAACAACGTTATGGCCGCCGTCGGGTGCCGCCGAACGAACGTCGGTCACTACCCGCCGCGCATCGCGCAACAATGGTCTTATAAACGCTTGAAACGAACAACGTTAAGGCCGCCGTCGGGTGCCGCCGAACGAACGTCGGTCATTACCCGCCGCACATCGCGCAACAGTGGTCTTATAAACGCATGAAACGAACAACGTTAAGGCCGCCGTCGGGTGCCGCCGAACGAACGTCGGTCATTACCCGCCGCGCATCGCGCAACAATGGTCTTATAAACGCTTGAAACGAACAACGTTATGGCCGCCGTCGGGTGCCGCCGAACGAACGTCGGTCATTACCCGCCGCGCATCGCGCAACAATGGTCTTATAAACGCATGAAACGAACAACGTTATGGCCGCCGTCGGGTGCCGCCGAACGAACGTCGGTCATTACCCGCCGCGCATCGCGCAACAATGGTCTTGTAAACGCATGAAACGAACAACGTTATGGCCGCCGTCCGGTGCCGCCGAACGAACGTCGGTCATTACCCGCCGCGCATCGCGCATCAATAGTCTTATAAACGCTTGAAACGAACAACGTTGTGGCCGCCGTCGGGTGCCGCCGAACGAACGTCGGTCATTAACCGCCGCGCATCGCGCATCAATAGGCTTATAAACGCTTGAAACGAACAACGTTGTGGCCGCCGTCGAGTGCCGCCGAACGAACGTCGGTCATTACCCGCCGCGCATCGCGCAACAATGGTCTTATAAACGCTTGAAACGAACAACGTTAAGGCCGCCGTCGGGTGCCGCCGAACGAACGTCGGTCATTACCCGCCGCGCATCGCGCAACAATGATCGTAGAATCGCTTGAAGCGAACAACGTTAAGGTCGCCGTCAGGTGCCGCCGAACGAACGTCGGTCATTACCCGCCGCGCATCGCGCAACAATGGTCTTATAAACGCTTGAAACGAACAACGTCATGGCCGCCGTCGGGTGCCGCCGAACGAACGTCGGTCATTACCCGCCGCGCAAAGCGCATCAATGGTCTTATAAACGCTTGAAACGAACAACGTTATGGCCGCCGTCGGGTGCCGCCGAACGAACGTCGGTCACTACCCGCCGCGCGTCGCGCAGCAATGGTCTTATAAACGCTTGAAACGGACAACGTTAAGGCCGCCGTCGGGTGCCGCCGAGCGAACGTCGGTCATTACCCGCCGCACGTCGCGCAACAGTGGTCTTATAAATGCATGAAACGAACAACGGTATGGCCGCCGTCGGGTGCCGACGAACGAACGTCGGTCATTACCCGCCGCGCATGGCGCAACAATGGTCTTATAAACGCATGAAACGAACAACGTTATGGCCGCCGTCGGGTGCCGCCGAACGAACGTCGGTCACTACCCGCCGCGCATCGCGCAACAATGGTCTTATAAACGCTTAAAACGAACAACGTTAAGGCCGCCGTCGGGTGCCGCCGAACGAACGTCGGTCATTACCCGCCGCGCATCGCGCAACAATGGTCTTATAAACGCTTGAAGCGAACAACGTTAAGGCCGCCGTCGGGTGCCGCCGAACGGACGTCGGTCATTACCCACCGCGCAACGCGCATCAATGGTCTTATAAACGCTTGAAACGAATAACGTTATGGCCGCCGTCGGGTGCCGCCGAACGAACGTCGGTCACTACAAGCTGCGCATCGCGCAACAATGGTATTATAAACGCTTAAAACGAACAACGTTAAGGCCGCCGTCGGGTGCCGCCGAACGAACGTCGGTCATTACCCGCCGCGCAACGCGCATCAATGGTCTTAAAAACGCTTGAAACGAACAATGTTAAGGCCGCCGTCGGGTGCCGCCGAACGAACGTCGGTCATTACCCGCCGCACATCGCGCAACAATGGTCTTATAAACGCTTGAAACGAACAACGTTATGGCCGCCGTCGGGTTCCGCCGAACGAACGTCGGTCATTACCCGCCGCGCATCGCGCAACAATGGTCTTATAAACGCATGAAACGAACAACGTTATGGCCGCCGTCGGGTGCCGCCGAACGAACGTCGGTCATTACCCGCCGCGCATCGCGCAACAATGGTCTTGTAAACGCATGAAACGAACAACGTTATGGCCGCCGTCCGGTGCCGCCGAACGAACGTCGGTCATTACCCGCCGCGCATCGCGCATCAATAGTCTTATAAACGCTTGAAACGAACAACGTTGTGGCCGCCGTCGGGTGCCGCCGAACGAACGTCGGTCATTAACCGCCGCGCATCGCGCATCAATAGTCTTATAAACGCTTGAAACGAACAAAGTTGTGGCCGCCGTCGAGTGCCGCCGAACGAACGTCGGTCATTACCCGCCGCGCATCGCGCAACAATGGTCTTATAAACGCTTGAAACGAACAACGTTAAGGCCGCCGTCGGGTGCCGCCGAACGAACGTCGGTCATTACCCGCCGCGCATCGCGCAACAATGATCGTAGAATCGCTTGAAGCGAACAACGTTAAGGTCGCCGTCAGGTGCCGCCGAACGAACGTCGGTCATTACCCGCCGCGCATCGCGCAACAATGGTCTTATAAACGCTTGAAACGAACAACGTCATGGCCGCCGTCGGGTGCCGCCGAACGAACGTCGGTCATTACCCGCCGCGCATCGCGCATTAATGGTCTTATAAACGCTTGAAACGAACAACGTTATGGCCGCCGTCGGGTGCCGCCGAACGAAAGTCGGTCATTACCCGCCGCGCATCGCGCAACAATGATCGTAGAATCGCTTGAAGCGAACAACGTTAAGGTCGCCGTCGGGTGCCGCCGAACGAACGTCGGTCATTACCCGCCGCGCATCGCGCAACAATGGTGTTATAAACGCTTGAAACGAACAACGTTATGGCCGCCGTCGGGTGCCGCCGAACGAACGTCGGTCATTACCCGCCGCACATCGCGCAACAGTGGTCTCATAAACGCATGAAACGAACAACGTTATGGCCGCCGTCGGGTGCCGCCAACCGAACGTCGGTCATTACCCGCCGCGCAACGCGCATCAATGGTCTTATAAACGCTTGAAACGAACAACGTTATGGCCGCCGTCGGGTGCCGCCGAACGAACGTCGGTCACTACCCGCCGCGCATCGCGCAACAATGGTCTTATAAACGCTTGAAACGGACAACGTTAAGGCCGCCGTCGGGTGCCGCCGAGCGAACGTCGGTCATTACCCGCCGCACGTCGCGCAACAGTGGTCTTATAAATGCATGAAACGAACAACGGTATGGCCGCCGTCGGGTGCCGACGAACGAACGTCGGTCATTACCCGCCGCGCATGGCGCAACAATGGTCTTATAAACGCATGAAACGAACAACGTTATGGCCGCCGTCGGGTGCCGCCGAACGAACGTCGGTCACTACCCGCCGCGCATCGCGCAACAATGGTCTTATAAACGCTTAAAACGAACAACGTTAAGGCCGCCGTCGGGTGCCGCCGAACGAAAGTCGGTCATTACCCGCCGCGCATCGCGCAACAATGGTCTTCTAAACGCATGAAACGAACAACGTTATGGCCGCCGTCGGGTGCCGCCGAACGAACGTCGGTCATTACCCGCCGCGCATCGCGCAACAATGGTCTTATAAACGCATGAAACGAACAACGTTATGGCCGCCGTCGGGTGCCGCCGAACGAAAGTCGGTCATTACCCGCCGCGCATCGCGCAACAATGGTCTTCTAAACGCATGAAACGAACAACGTTATGGCCGCCGTCGGGTGCCGCCGAACGAACGTCGGTCATTACCCGCCGCGCGTCGCGCAACAATGGTCTTATAAACGCATGAAACGAACAACGTTATGGCCGCCGTCGGGTGCCGCCGAATGAACGTCGGTCATTACCCGCCGCGCATCGCGCAACAATGGTCTTATAAACGCATGAAACGAACAACGTTATGGCCGCCGTCGGGTGCCGCCGAACGAACGTCGGTCATTACCCGCCGCGCATCGCGCAACAATGGTCTTATAAACGCTTAAAACGAACAACGTTAAGGCCGCCGTCGGGTGCCGCCGAACGAACGCCGGTCATTACCCGCCGCGCAACGCGCATCAATGGTCTTATAAACGCTTGAAACGAACAACGTTATGGCCGCCGTCGGGTGCCGCCGAACGAACGTCGGTCACTACAAGCTGCGCATCGCGCAACAATGGTCTTATAAACGCTTAAAACGAACAACGTTAAGGCCGCCGTCGGGTGCCGCCGAACGAACGTCGGTCATTACCCGCCGCGCATCGCGCAACAATGGTCTTATAAACGCATGAAACGAACAACGTTATGGCCGCCGTCGGGTGCCGCCAAACGAACGTCGGTCATTACCCGCCGCGCATCGCGCAACAATGGTCTTCTAAACGCATGAAACGAACAACGTTATGGCCGCCGTCGGGTGCCGCCGAACGAACGTCGGTCATTACCCGCCGCGCATCGCGCAACAATGGTCTTATAAACGCATGAAACGAACAACGTTATGGCCGCCGTCGGGTGCCGCCGAACGAACGTCGGTCATTACCCGCCGCGCATCGCGCAACAATGGTCTTATAAACGCATGAAACGAACAACGTTATGGCCGCCGTCGGGTGCCGCCGAACGAACGTCGGTCATTACCCGCCGCGCATCGCGCAACAATGGTCTTATAAACGCTTAAAACGAACAACGTTAAGGCCGCCGTCGGGTGCCGCTGAACGAACGTCGGTCATTACCCGCCGCGCAACGCGCATCAATGGTCTTATAAACGCTTGAAACGAACAACGTTATGGCCGCCGTCGGGTGCCGCCGAACGAACGTCGGTCACTACCCGCCGCGCATCGCGCAACAATGGTCTTATAAACGCTTGAAACGAACAACGTTAAGGCCGCCGTCGGGTGCCGCCGAACGAACGTCGGTCATTACCCGCCGCACATCGCGCAACAGTGGTCTTATAAACGCATGAAACGAACAACGTTATGGCCGCCAACGGGTGCCGCCGAACGAACGTCTGTCATTACCCGCCGCGCATCGCGCAACAATGGTCTTGTAAACGCATGAAACGAACAACGTTATGGCCGCCGTCGGGTGCCGCCGAACGAACGTCGGTCATTACCCGCCGCGCATCGCGCAACAATGGTCTTATAAACGCATGAAACGAACAACGTTAAGGCCGCCGTCGGGTGCCGCCGAACGAACGTCGGTCATTACCCGCCGCGCATCGCGCAACAATGGTCTTATAAACGCTTGAAACGAACAACGTTATGGCCGCCGTCGGGTGCCGCCGAACGAACGTCGGTCATTACCCGCCGCGCATCGCGCAACAATGGTCTTATAAACGCATGAAACGAACAACGTTATGGCCGCCGTCGGGTGCCGCCGAACGAACGTCGGTCATTACCCGCCGCGCATCGCGCAACAATGGTCTTGTAAACGCATGAAACGAACAACGTTATGGCCGCCGTCCGGTGCCGCCGAACGAACGTCGGTCATTACCCGCCGCGCATCGCGCATCAATAGTCTTATAAACGCTTGAAACGAACAACGTTGTGGCCGCCGTCGGGTGCCGCCGAACGAACGTCGGTCATTACCCGCCGCGCATCGCGCAACAATGATCGTAGAATCGCTTGAAGCGAACAACGTTAAGGTCGCCGTCAGGTGCCGCCGAACGAACGTCGGTCATTACCCGCCGCGCATCGCGCAACAATGGTCTTATAAACGCTTGAAACGAACAACGTCATGGCCGCCGTCGGGTGCCGCCGAACGAACGTCGGTCATTACCCGCCGCGCATCGCGCATTAATGGTCTTATAAACGCTTGAAGCGAACAACGTTATGGCCGCCGTCGGGTGCCCCCGAACGAAAGTCGGTCATTACCCGCCGCGCATCGCGCAACAATGATCGTAGAATCGCTTGAAGCGAACAACGTTAAGGTCGCCGTCGGGTGCCGCCGAACGAACGTCGGTCATTACCCGCCGCGCATCGCGCAACAATGGTGTTATAAACGCTTGAAACGAACAACGTTATGGCCGCCGTCGGGTGCCGCCGAACGAACGTCGGTCATTACCCGCCGCACATCGCGCAACAGTGGTCTCATAAACGCATGAAACGAACAACGTTATGGCCGCCGTCGGGTGCCGCCGACCGAACGTCGGTCATTACCCGCCGCGCAAAGCGCATCAATGGTCTTATAAACGCTTGAAACGAACAACGTTATGGCCGCCGTCGGGTGCCGCCGAACGAACGTCGGTCACTACCCGCCGCGCATCGCGCAACAATGGTCTTATAAACGCTTGAAACGGACAACGTTAAGGCCGCCGTCGGGTGCCGCCGAGCGAACGTCGGTCATTACCCGCCGCACGTCGCGCAACAGTGGTCTTATAAATGCATGAAACGAACAACGGTATGGCCGCCGTCGGGTGCCGACGAACGAACGTCGGTCATTACCCGCCGCGCATGGCGCAACAATGGTCTTATAAACGCATGAAACGAACAACGTTATGGCCGCCGTCGGGTGCCGCCGAACGAACGTCGGTCACTACCCGCCGCGCATCGCGCAACAATGGTCTTATAAACGCTTAAAACGAACAACGTTAAGGCCGCCGTCGGGTGCCGCCGAACGAACGTCGGTCATTACCCGCCGCGCATCGCGCAACAATGGTCTTATAAACGCTTGAAGCGAACAACGTTAAGGCCGCCGTCGGGTGCCGCCGAACGGACGTCGGTCATTACCCACCGCGCAACGCGCATCAATGGTCTTATAAACGCTTGAAACGAATAACGTTATGGCCGCCGTCGGGTGCCGCCGAACGAACGTCGGTCACTACAAGCTGCGCATCGCGCAACAATGGTATTATAAACGCTTAAAACGAACAACGTTAAGGCCGCCGTCGGGTGCCGCCGAACGAACGTCGGTCATTACCCGTCGCGCAACGCGCATCAATGGTCTTAAAAACGCTTGAAACGAACAATGTTAAGGCCGCCGTCGGGTGCCGCCGAACGAACGTCGGTCATTACCCGCCGCACATCGCGCAACAATGGTCTTATAAACGCTTGAAACGAACAACGTTATGGCCGCCGTCGGGTGCCGCCGAACGAACGTCGGTCATTACCCGCCGCGCATCGCGCAACAATGGTCTTATAAACGCATGAAACGAACAACGTTATGGCCGCCGTCGGGTGCCGCCGAACGAACGTCGGTCATTACCCGCCGCGCATCGCGCAACAATGGTCTTGTAAACGCATGAAACGAACAACGTTATGGCCGCCGTCCGGTGCCGCCGAACGAACGTCGGTCATTACCCGCCGCGCATCGCGCATCAATAGTCTTATAAACGCTTGAAACGAACAACGTTGTGGCCGCCGTCGGGTGCCGCCGAACGAACGTCGGTCATTAACCGCCGCGCATCGCGCATCAATAGTCTTATAAACGCTTGAAACGAACAAAGTTGTGGCCGCCGTCGAGTGCCGCCGAACGAACGTCGGTCATTACCCGCCGCGCATCGCGCAACAATGGTCTTATAAACGCTTGAAACGAACAACGTTAAGGCCGCCGTCGGGTGCCGCCGAACGAACGTCGGTCATTACCCGCCGCGCATCGCGCAACAATGATCGTAGAATCGCTTGAAGCGAACAACGTTAAGGTCGCCGTCAGGTGCCGCCGAACGAACGTCGGTCATTACCCGCCGCGCATCGCGCATTAATGGTCTTATAAACGCTTGAAACGAACAACGTTATGGCCGCCGTCGGGTGCCGCCGAACGAAAGTCGGTCATTACCCGCCGCGCATCGCGCAACAATGATCGTAGAATCGCTTGAAGCGAACAACGTTAAGGTCGCCGTCGGGTGCCGCCGAACGAACGTCGGTCATTACCCGCCGCGCATCGCGCAACAATGGTGTTATAAACGCTTGAAACGAACAACGTTATGGCCGCCGTCGGGTGCCGCCGAACGAACGTCGGTCATTACCCGCCGCACATCGCGCAACAGTGGTCTCATAAACGCATGAAACGAACAACGTTATGGCCGCCGTCGGGTGCCGCCGACCGAACGTCGGTCATTACCCGCCGCGCAACGCGCATCAATGGTCTTATAAACGCTTGAAACGAACAACGTTATGGCCGCCGTCGGGTGCCGCCGAACGAACGTCGGTCACTACCCGCCGCGCATCGCGCAACAATGGTCTTATAAACGCTTGAAACGGACAACGTTAAGGCCGCCGTCGGGTGCCGCCGAGCGAACGTCGGTCATTACCCGCCGCACGTCGCGCAACAGTGGTCTTATAAATGCATGAAACGAACAACGGTATGGCCGCCGTCGGGTGCCGACGAACGAACGTCGGTCATTACCCGCCGCGCATGGCGCAACAATGGTCTTATAAACGCATGAAACGAACAACGTTATGGCCGCCGTCGGGTGCCGCCGAACGAACGTTGGTCACTACCCGCCGCGCATCGCGCAACAATGGTCTTATAAACGCTTAAAACGAACAACGTTAAGGCCGCCGTCGGGTGCCGCCGAACGAAAGTCGGTCATTACCCGCCGCGCATCGCGCAACAATGGTCTTCTAAACGCATGAAACGAACAACGTTATGGCCGCCGTCGGGTGCCGCCGAACGAACGTCGGTCATTACCCGCCGCGCATCGCGCAACAATGGTCTTATAAACGCTTAAAACGAACAACGTTAAGGCCGCCGTCGGGTGCCGCCGAACGAACGCCGGTCATTACCCGCCGCGCAACGCGCATCAATGGTCTTATAAACGCTTGAAACGAACAACGTTATGGCCGCCGTCGGGTGCCGCCGAACGAACGTCGGTCACTACCCGCCGCGCATCGCGCAACAATGGTCTTATAAACGCTTGAAACGAACACCGTTAAGGCCGCCGTCGGGTGCCGCCGAACGAACGTCGGTCATTACCCGCCGCACATCGCGCAACAGTGGTCTTATAAACGCATGAAACGAACAACGTTATGGCCGCCAACGGGTGCCGCCGAACGAACGTCGGTCATTACCCGCCGCGCATCGCGCAACAATGGTCTTGTAAACGCATGAAACGAACAACGTTATGGCCGCCGT
Source organism: Xylocopa violacea (assembly GCA_963969225.1). Lineage (NCBI taxonomy): Eukaryota > Metazoa > Arthropoda > Insecta > Hymenoptera > Apidae > Xylocopa > Xylocopa violacea. Next base: position 57,695,116 of record CAXAJV010000001.1, read on the forward strand.
CGGGTGCCGCCGAACGAACGTCGGTCATTACCCGCCGCGCATCGCGCATCAATAGTCTTATAAACGCTTGAAACGAACAACGTTATGGCCGCCGTCGGGTGCCGCCGAACGAACGTCGGTCACTACAAGCTGCGCATCGCGCAACAATGGTCTTATAAACGCTTAAAACGAACAACGTTAAGGCCGCCGTCGGGTGCCGCCGAACGAACGTCGGTCATTACCCCCCGCGCATCGCGCAACAATGGTCTTATAAACGCTTGAAACGAACAACGTTATGGCCGCCGTCGGGTGCCGCCGAACGAACGTCGGTCATTACCCGCCGCGCATCGCGCAACAATGGTCTTATAAACGCATGAAACGAACAACGTTATGGCCGCCGTCGGGTGCCGCCGAACGAACGTCGGTCATTACCCGCCGCACATCGCGCAACAGTGGTCTCATAAACGCATGAAACGAGCAACGTTATGGCCGCCGTCGGGTGCCGCCGACCGAACGTCGGTCATTACCCGCCGCGCAACGCGCATCAATGGTCTTATAAACGCTTGAAACGAACAACGTTATGGCCGCCGTCGGGTGCCGCCGAACGAACGTCGGTCACTACCCGCCGCGCATCGCGCAACAATGGTCTTATAAACGCTTGAAACGGACAACGTTAAGGCCGCCTTCGGGTGCCGCCGAGCGAACGTCGGTCATTACCCGCCGCACATCGCGCAACAGTGGTCTTATAAATGCATGAAACGAACAACGTTATGGCCGCCGTCGGGTGCCGACGAACGAACGTCGGTCATTACCCGCCGCGCATGGCGCAACAATGGTCTTATAAACGCATGAAACGAACAACGTTATGGCCGCCGTCGGGTGCCGCCGAACGAACGTCGGTCATTACCCGCCGCGCATCGCGCAACAATGGTCTTGTAAACGCATGAAACGAACAACGTTATGGTCGCCGTCCGGTGCCGCCGAACGAACGTCGGTCATTACCCGCCGCGCATCGCGCATCAATAGTCTTATAAACGCTTGAAACGAACAACGTTGTGGCCGCCGTCGAGTGCCGCCGAACGAACGTCGGTCATTACCCGCCGCGCATCGCGCAACAATGGTCTTATAAACGCTTGAAACGAACAACGTTAAGGCCGCCGTCGGGTGCCGCCGAACGAACGTCGGTCATTACCCGCCGCGCATCGCGCAACAATGATCGTAGAATCTCTTGAAGCGAACAACGTTAAGGTCGCCGTCAGGTGCCGCCGAACGAACGTCGGTCATTACCCGCCGCGCATCGCGCAACAATGGTCTTATAAACGCTTGAAACGAACAACGTCATGGCCGCCGTCGGGTGCCGCCGAACGAACGTCGGTCATTACCCGCCGCGCATCGCGCAACAATGGTCTTATAAACGCATGAAACGAACAACGTTATGGCCGCCGTCGGGTGCCGCCGAACGAACGTCGGTCATTACCCGCCGCGCATCGCGCAACAATGGTCTTATAAACGCTTGAAACGAACAACGTTAAGGCCGCCGTCGGGTGCCGCCGAACGAACGTCGGTCATTACCCGCCGCGCATCGCGCAACAATGGTGTTATAAACGCTTGAAACGAACAACGTTGTGGCCGCCGTCGAGTGCCGCCGAACGAACGTCGGTCATTACCCGCCGCGCATCGCGCAACAATGGTCTTATAAACGCTTGAAACGGACAACGTTAAGGCCGCCGTCGGGTGCCGCCGACCGAACGTCGGTCATTACCCGCCGCGCAACGCGCATCAATGGTCTTATAAACGCTTGAAACGAACAACGTTAAGGCCGCCGTCGGGTGCCGCCGAGCGAACGTCGGTCATTACCCGCCGCACATCGCGCAACAGTGGTCTTATAAATGCATGAAACGAACAACGTTATGGCCGCCGTCGGGTGCCGACGAACGAACGTCGGTCATTACCCGCCGCGCATGGCGCAACAATGGTCTTATAAACGCATGAAACGAACAACGTTATGGCCGCCGTCGGGTGCCGCCGAACGAACGTCGGTCACTACCCGCCGCGCATCGCGCAACAATGGTCTTATAAACGCATGAAACGAACAACGTTATGGCCGCCGTCGGGTGCCGCCGAACGAACGTCGGTCATTACCCGCCGCGCATCGCGCAACAATGGTCGTATAAACGCATGAAACGAACAACGTTAAGGCCGCCGTCGGGTGCCGCCGAACGAACGTCGGTCATTACCCGCCGCGCATCGCGCATCAATAGTCTTATAAACGCTTGAAACGAACAACGTTGTGGCCGCCGTCGGGTGCCGCCGAACGAACGTCGGTCATTAACCGCCGCGCATCGCGCATCAATAGTCTTATAAACGCTTGAAACGAACAACGTTGTGGCCGCCGTCGAGTGCCGCCGAACGAACGTCGGTCATTACCCGCCGCGCATCGCGCAACAATGGTCTTATAAACGCTTGAAACGAACAACGTTAAGGCCGCCGTCGGGTGCCGCCGAACGAACGTCGGTCATTACCCGCCGCGCATCGCGCAACAATGATCGTAGAATCGCTTGAAGCGAACAACGTTAAGGTCGCCGTCAGGTGCCGCCGAACGAACGTCGGTCATTACCCGCCGCGCATGGCGCAACAATGGTCTTATAAACGCATGAAACGAACAACGTTATGGCCGCCGTCGGGTGCCGCCGAACGAACGTCGGTCACTACCCGCCGCGCATCGCGCAACAATGGTCTTATAAACGCTTAAAACGAACAACGTTAAGGCCGCCGTCGGGTGCCGCCGAACGAACGTCGGTCATTACCCGCCGCGCATCGCGCAACAATGGTCTTATAAACGCTTGAAGCGAACAACGTTAAGGCCGCCGTCGGGTGCCGCCGAACGGACGTCGGTCATTACCCACCGCGCAACGCGCATCAATGGTCTTATAAACGCTTGAAACGAACAACGTTATGGCCGCCGTCGGGTGCCGCCGAACGAACGTCGGTCATTACCCGCCGCGCATCGCGCATCAATAGTCTTATAAACGCTTGAAACGAACAACGTTATGGCCGCCGTCGGGTGCCGCCGAACGAACGTCGGTCACTACAAGCTGCGCATCGCGCAACAATGGTCTTATAAACGCTTAAAACGAACAACGTTAAGGCCGCCGTCGGGTGCCGCCGAACGAACGTCGGTCATTACCCCCCGCGCATCGCGCAACAATGGTCTTATAAACGCTTGAAACGAACAACGTTATGGCCGCCGTCGGGTGCCGCCGAACGAACGTCGGTCATTACCCGCCGCGCATCGCGCAACAATGGTCTTATAAACGCATGAAACGAACAACGTTATGGCCGCCGTCGGGTGCCGCCGAACGAACGTCGGTCATTACCCGCCGCACATCGCGCAACAGTGGTCTCATAAACGCATGAAACGAGCAACGTTATGGCCGCCGTCGGGTGCCGCCGACCGAACGTCGGTCATTACCCGCCGCGCAACGCGCATCAATGGTCTTATAAACGCTTGAAACGAACAACGTTATGGCCGCCGTCGGGTGCCGCCGAACGAACGTCGGTCACTACCCGCCGCGCATCGCGCAACAATGGTCTTATAAACGCTTGAAACGGACAACGTTAAGGCCGCCTTCGGGTGCCGCCGAGCGAACGTCGGTCATTACCCGCCGCACATCGCGCAACAGTGGTCTTATAAATGCATGAAACGAACAACGTTATGGCCGCCGTCGGGTGCCGACGAACGAACGTCGGTCATTACCCGCCGCGCATGGCGCAACAATGGTCTTATAAACGCATGAAACGAACAACGTTATGGCCGCCGTCGGGTGCCGCCGAACGAACGTCGGTCATTACCCGCCGCGCATCGCGCAACAATGGTCTTGTAAACGCATGAAACGAACAACGTTATGGTCGCCGTCCGGTGCCGCCGAACGAACGTCGGTCATTACCCGCCGCGCATCGCGCATCAATAGTCTTATAAACGCTTGAAACGAACAACGTTGTGGCCGCCGTCGAGTGCCGCCGAACGAACGTCGGTCATTACCCGCCGCGCATCGCGCAACAATGGTCTTATAAACGCTTGAAACGAACAACGTTAAGGCCGCCGTCGGGTGCCGCCGAACGAACGTCGGTCATTACCCGCCGCGCATCGCGCAACAATGATCGTAGAATCTCTTGAAGCGAACAACGTTAAGGTCGCCGTCAGGTGCCGCCGAACGAACGTCGGTCATTACCCGCCGCGCATCGCGCAACAATGGTCTTATAAACGCTTGAAACGAACAACGTTATGGCCGCCGTCGGGTGCCGCCGAACGAACGTCGGTCATTACCCGCCGCGCATCGCGCAACAATGGTCTTATAAACGCTTGAAACGAACAACGTTAAGGCCGCCGTCGGGTGCCGCCGAACGAACGTCGGTCATTACCCGCCGCGCATCGCGCAACAATGGTGTTATAAACGCTTGAAACGAACAACGTTGTGGCCGCCGTCGAGTGCCGCCGAACGAACGTCGGTCATTACCCGCCGCGCATCGCGCAACAATGGTCTTATAAACGCTTGAAACGGACAACGTTAAGGCCGCCGTCGGGTGCCGCCGACCGAACGTCGGTCATTACCCGCCGCGCAACGCGCATCAATGGTCTTATAAACGCTTGAAACGAACAACGTTAAGGCCGCCGTCGGGTGCCGCCGAGCGAACGTCGGTCATTACCCGCCGCACATCGCGCAACAGTGGTCTTATAAATGCATGAAACGAACAACGTTATGGCCGCCGTCGGGTGCCGACGAACGAACGTCGGTCATTACCCGCCGCGCATGGCGCAACAATGGTCTTATAAACGCATGAAACGAACAACGTTATGGCCGCCGTCGGGTGCCGCCGAACGAACGTCGGTCACTACCCGCCGCGCATCGCGCAACAATGGTCTTATAAACGCATGAAACGAACAACGTTATGGCCGCCGTCGGGTGCCGCCGAACGAACGTCGGTCATTACCCGCCGCGCATCGCGCAACAATGGTCGTATAAACGCATGAAACGAACAACGTTAAGGCCGCCGTCGGGTGCCGCCGAACGAACGTCGGTCATTACCCGCCGCGCATCGCGCATCAATAGTCTTATAAACGCTTGAAACGAACAACGTTGTGGCCGCCGTCGGGTGCCGCCGAACGAACGTCGGTCATTAACCGCCGCGCATCGCGCATCAATAGTCTTATAAACGCTTGAAACGAACAACGTTGTGGCCGCCGTCGAGTGCCGCCGAACGAACGTCGGTCATTACCCGCCGCGCATCGCGCAACAATGGTCTTATAAACGCTTGAAACGAACAACGTTAAGGCCGCCGTCGGGTGCCGCCGAACGAACGTCGGTCATTACCCGCCGCGCATCGCGCAACAATGATCGTAGAATCGCTTGAAGCGAACAACGTTAAGGTCGCCGTCAGGTGCCGCCGAACGAACGTCGGTCATTACCCGCCGCGCATGGCGCAACAATGGTCTTATAAACGCATGAAACGAACAACGTTATGGCCGCCGTCGGGTGCCGCCGAACGAACGTCGGTCACTACCCGCCGCGCATCGCGCAACAATGGTCTTATAAACGCTTAAAACGAACAACGTTAAGGCCGCCGTCGGGTGCCGCCGAACGAACGTCGGTCATTACCCGCCGCGCATCGCGCAACAATGGTCTTATAAACGCTTGAAGCGAACAACGTTAAGGCCGCCGTCGGGTGCCGCCGAACGGACGTCGGTCATTACCCACCGCGCAACGCGCATCAATGGTCTTATAAACGCTTGAAACGAACAACGTTATGGCCGCCGTCGGGTGCCGCCGAACGAACGTCGGTCACTACAAGCTGCGCATCGCGCAACAATGGTCTTATAAACGCTTAAAACGAACAACGTTAAGGCCGCCGTCGGGTGCCGCCGAACGAACGTCGGTCATTACCCGCCGCGCAACGCGCATCAATGGTCTTATAAACGCTTGAAACGAACAACGTTAAGGCCGCCGTCGGGTGCCGCCGAACGAACGTCGGTCATTACCCGCCGCACATCGCGCAACAATGGTCTTATAAACGCATGAAACGAACAACGTTATGGCCGCCGTCGGGTGCCGCCGAACGAACGTCGGTCATTACCCGCCGCGCATCGCGCAACAATGGTCTTATAAACGCATGAAACGAACAACGTTATGGCCGCCGTCGGGTGCCGCCAAACGAACGTCGGTCATTACCCGCCGCGCATCGCGCAACAATGGTCTTATAAACGCATGAAACGAACAACGTTATGGCCGCCGTCGGGTGCCGCCGAACGAACGTCGGTCATTACCCGCCGCGCATCGCGCAACAATGGTCTTATAAACGCATGAAACGAACAACGTTATGGCCGCCGTCGGGTGCCGCCGAACGAACGTCGGTCATTACCCGCCGCGCATCGCGCAACAATGGTCTTATAAACGCATGAAACGAACAACGTTATGGCCGCCGTCGGGTGCCGCCGAACGAACGTCGGTCATTACCCGCCGCGCATCGCGCAACAATGGTCTTATAAACGCTTAAAACGAACAACGTTAAGGCCGCCGTCGGGTGCCGCCGAACGAACGTCGGTCATTACCCGCCGCGCAACGCGCATCAATGGTCTTATAAACGCTTGAAACGAACAACGTTATGGCCGCCGTCGGGTGCCGCCGAACGAACGTCGGTCACTACCCGCCGCGCATCGCGCAACAATGGTCTTATAAACGCTTGAAACGAACAACGTTAAGGCCGCCGTCGGGTGCCGCCGAACGAACGTCGGTCATTACCCGCCGCACATCGCGCAACAGTGGTCTTATAAACGCATGAAACGAACAACGTTATGGCCGCCAACGGGTGCCGCCGAACGAACGTCGGTCATTACCCGCCGCGCATCGCGCAACAATGGTCTTGTAAACGCATGAAACGAACAACGTTATGGCCGCCGTCGGGTGCCGCCGAACGAACGTCGGTCATTACCCGCCGCGCATCGCGCAACAATGGTCGTATAAACGCATGAAACGAACAACGTTAAGGCCGCCGTCGGGTGCCGCCGAACGAACGTCGGTCATTACCCGCCGCGCATCGCGCAACAATGGTCTTATAAACGCTTGAAACGAACAACGTTATGGCCGCCGTCGGGTGCCGCCGAACGAACGTCGGTCATTACCCGCCGCGCATCGCGCAACAATGGTCTTATAAACGCATGAAACGAACAACGTTATGGCCGCCGTCGGGTGCCGCCGAACGAACGTCGGTCATTACCCGCCGCGCATCGCGCAACAATGGTCTTGTAAACGCATGAAACGAACAACGTTATGGCCGCCGTCCGGTGCCGCCGAACGAACGTCGGTCATTACCCGCCGCGCATCGCGCATCAATAGTCTTATAAACGCTTGAAACGAACAACGTTGTGGCCGCCGTCGGGTGCCGCCGAACGAACGTCGGTCATTAACCGCCGCGCATCGCGCATCAATAGTCTTATAAACGCTTGAAACGAACAACGTTGTGGCCGCCGTCGAGTGCCGCCGAACGAACGTCGGTCATTACCCGCCGCGCATCGCGCAACAATGGTCTTATAAACGCTTGAAACGAACAACGTTAAGGCCGCCGTCGGGTGCCGCCGAACGAACGTCGGTCATTACCCGCCGCGCATCGCGCAACAATGATCGTAGAATCGCTTGAAGCGAACAACGTTAAGGTCGCCGTCAGGTGCCGCCGAACGAACGTCGGTCATTACCCGCCGCGCATGGCGCAACAATGGTCTTATAAACGCATGAAACGAACAACGTTATGGCCGCCGTCGGGTGCCGCCGAACGAACGTCGGTCACTACCCGCCGCGCATCGCGCAACAATGGTCTTATAAACGCTTAAAACGAACAACGTTAAGGCCGCCGTCGGGTGCCGCCGAACGAACGTCGGTCATTACCCGCCGCGCATCGCGCAACAATGGTCTTATAAACGCTTGAAGCGAACAACGTTAAGGCCGCCGTCGGGTGCCGCCGAACGGACGTCGGTCATTACCCACCGCGCAACGCGCATCAATGGTCTTATAAACGCTTGAAACGAACAACGTTATGGCCGCCGTCGGGTGCCGCCGAACGAACGTCGGTCACTACAAGCTGCGCATCGCGCAACAATGGTCTTATAAACGCTTAAAACGAACAACGTTAAGGCCGCCGTCGGGTGCCGCCGAACGAACGTCGGTCATTACCCGCCGCGCAACGCGCATCAATGGTCTTATAAACGCTTGAAACGAACAACGTTATGGCCGCCGTCGGGTGCCGCCGAACGAACGTCGGTCATTACCCGCCGCGCATCGCGCAACAATGGTCTTATAAACGCATGAAACGAACAACGTTATGGCCGCCGTCGGGTGCCGCCGAACGAACGTCGGTCATTACCCGCCGCGCATCGCGCAACAATGGTCTTGTAAACGCATGAAACGAACAACGTTATGGCCGCCGTCCGGTGCCGCCGAACGAACGTCGGTCATTACCCGCCGCGCATCGCGCATCAATTGTCTTATAAACGCTTGAAACGAACAACGTTGTGGCCGCCGTCGGGTGCCGCCGAACGAACGTCGGTCATTAACCGCCGCGCATCGCGCATCAATAGTCTTATAAACGCTTGAAACGAACAACGTTGTGGCCGCCGTCGAGTGCCGCCGAACGAACGTCGGTCATTACCCGCCGCGCATCGCGCAACAATGGTCTTATAAACGCTTGAAACGAACAACGTCATGGCCGCCGTCGGGTGCCGCCGAACGAACGTCGGTCATTACCCGCCGCGCATCGCGCATTAATGGTCTTATAAACGCTTGAAACGAACAACGTTATGGCCGCCGTCGGGTGCCGCCGAACGAAAGTCGGTCATTACCCGCCGCGCATCGCGCAACAATGATCGTAGAATCGCTTGAAGCCGAACAACGTTAAGGTCGCCGTCGGGTGCCGCCGAACGAACGTCGGTCATTACCCGCCGCGCATCGCGCAACAATGGTGTTATAAACGCTTGAAACGAACAACGTTATGGCCGCCGTCGGGTGCCGCCGAACGAACGTCGGTCATTACCCGCCGCACATCGCGCAACAGTGGTCTCATAAACGCATGAAACGAACAGCGTTATGGCCGCCGTCGGGTGCCGCCGACCGAACGTCGGTCATTACCCGCCGCGCAAAGCGCATCAATGGTCTTATAAACGCTTGAAACGAACAACGTTATGGCCGCCGTCGGGTGCCGCCGAACGAACGTCGGTCACTACCCGCCGCGCATCGCGCAACAATGGTCTTATAAACGCTTGAAACGGACAACGTTAAGGCCGCCGTCGGGTGCCGCCGAGCGAACGTCGGTCATTACCCGCCGCACGTCGCGCAACAGTGGTCTTATAAATGCATGAAACGAACAACGGTATGGCCGCCGTCGGGTGCCGACGAACGAACGTCGGTCATTACCCGCCGCGCATGGCGCAACAATGGTCTTATAAACGCATGAAACGAACAACGTTATGGCCGCCGTCGGGTGCCGCCGAACGAACGTCGGTCACTACCCGCCGCGCATCGCGCAACAATGGTCTTATAAACGCTTAAAACGAACAACGTTAAGGCCGCCGTCGGGTGCCGCCGAACGAACGTCGGTCATTACCCGCCGCGCATCGCGCAACAATGGTCTTATAAACGCTTGAAGCGAACAACGTTAAGGCCGCCGTCGGGTGCCGCCGAACGGACGTCGGTCATTACCCACCGCGCAACGCGCATCAATGGTCTTATAAACGCTTGAAACGAATAACGTTATGGCCGCCGTCGGGTGCCGCCGAACGAACGTCGGTCACTACAAGCTGCGCATCGCGCAACAATGGTATTATAAACGCTTAAAACGAACAACGTTAAGGCCGCCGTCGGGTGCCGCCGAACGAACGTCGGTCATTACCCGCCGCGCAACGCGCATCAATGGTCTTAAAAACGCTTGAAACGAACAATGTTAAGGCCGCCGTCGGGTGCCGCCGAACGAACGTCGGTCATTACCCGCCGCACATCGCGCAACAATGGTCTTATAAACGCTTGAAACGAACAACGTTATGGCCGCCGTCGGGTGCCGCCGAACGAACGTCGGTCATTACCCGCCGCGCATCGCGCAACAATGGTCTTATAAACGCATGAAACGAACAACGTTATGGCCGCCGTCGGGTGCCGCCGAACGAACGTCGGTCATTACCCGCCGCGCATCGCGCAACAATGGTCTTGTAAACGCATGAAACGAACAACGTTATGGCCGCCGTCCGGTGCCGCCGAACGAACGTCGGTCATTACCCGCCGCGCATCGCGCATCAATAGTCTTATAAACGCTTGAAACGAACAACGTTGTGGCCGCCGTCGGGTGCCGCCGAACGAACGTCGGTCATTAACCGCCGCGCATCGCGCATCAATAGTCTTATAAACGCTTGAAACGAGCAACGTTGTGGCCGCCGTCGAGTGCCGCCGAACGAACGTCGGTCATTACCCGCCGCGCATCGCGCAACAATGGTCTTATAAACGCTTGAAACGAACAACGTTAAGGCCGCCGTCGGGTGCCGCCGAACGAACGTCGGTCATTACCCGCCGCGCATCGCGCAACAATGATCGTAGAATCGCTTGAAGCGAACAACGTTAAGGTCGCCGTCAGGTGCCGCCGAACGAACGTCGGTCATTACCCGCCGCGCATCGCGCAACAATGGTCTTATAAACGCTTAAAACGAACAACGTTAAGGCCGCCGTCGGGTGCCGCCGAACGAACGTCGGTCATTACCCGCCGCGCAACGCGCATCAATGGTCTTATAAACGCTTGAAACGAACAACGTTAAGGCCGCCGTCGGGTGCCGCCGAACGAACGTCGGTCATTACCCGCCGCACATCGCGCAACAATGGTCTTATAAACGCATGAAACGAACAACGTTATGGCCGCCGTCGGGTGCCGCCGAACGAACGTCGGTCATTACCCGCCGCGCATCGCGCAACAATGGTCTTATAAACGCATGAAACGAACAACGTTATGGCCGCCGTCGGGTGCCGCCAAACGAACGTCGGTCATTACCCGCCGCGCATCGCGCAACAATGGTCTTATAAACGCATGAAACGAACAACGTTATGGCCGCCGTCGGGTGCCGCCGAACGAACGTCGGTCATTACCCGCCGCGCATCGCGCAACAATGGTCTTATAAACGCATGAAACGAACAACGTTATGGCCGCCGTCGGGTGCCGCCGAACGAACGTCGGTCATTACCCGCCGCGCATCGCGCAACAATGGTCTTATAAACGCATGAAACGAACAACGTTATGGCCGCCGTCGGGTGCCGCCGAACGAACGTCGGTCATTACCCGCCGCGCATCGCGCAACAATGGTCTTATAAACGCTTGAAACGAACAACGTTAAGGCCGCCGTCGGGTGCCGCCGAACGAACGTCGGTCATTACCCGCCGCGCATCGCGCAACAATGATCGTAGAATCGCTTGAAGCGAACAACGTTAAGGTCGCCGTCAGGTGCCGCCGAACGAACGTCGGTCATTACCCGCCGCGCATGGCGCAACAATGGTCTTATAAACGCATGAAACGAACAACGTTATGGCCGCCGTCGGGTGCCGCCGAACGAACGTCGGTCACTACCCGCCGCGCATCGCGCAACAATGGTCTTATAAACGCTTAAAACGAACAACGTTAAGGCCGCCGTCGGGTGCCGCCGAACGAACGTCGGTCATTACCCGCCGCGCATCGCGCAACAATGGTCTTATAAACGCTTGAAGCGAACAACGGTAAGGCCGCCGTCGGGTGCCGCCGAACGGACGTCGGTCATTACCCACCGCGCAACGCGCATCAATGGTCTTATAAACGCTTGAAACGAACAACGTTATGGCCGCCGTCGGGTGCCGCCGAACGAACGTCGGTCACTACAAGCTGCGCATCGCGCAACAATGGTCTTATAAACGCTTAAAACGAACAACGTTAAGGCCGCCGTCGGGTGCCGCCGAACGAACGTCGGTCATTACCCGCCGCGCAACGCGCATCAATGGTCTTATAAACGCTTGAAACGAACAACGTTAAGGCCGCCGTCGGGTGCCGCCGAACGAACGTCGGTCATTACCCGCCGCACATCGCGCAACAATGGTCTTATAAACGCATGAAACGAACAACGTTATGGCCGCCGTCGGGTGCCGCCGAACGAACGTCGGTCATTACCCGCCGCGCATCGCGCAACAATGGTCTTATAAACGCATGAAACGAACAACGTTATGGCCGCCGTCGGGTGCCGCCGAACGAACGTCGGTCATTACCCGCCGCGCATCGCGCAACAATGGTCTTGTAAACGCATGAAACGAACAACGTTATGGCCGCCGTCGGGTGCCGCCGAACGAACGTCGGTCATTACCCGCCGCGCATCGCGCAACAATGGTCTTATAAACGCATGAAACGAACAACGTTAAGGCCGCCGTCGGGTGCCGCCGAACGAACGTCGGTCATTACCCGCCGCGCATCGCGCAACAATGGTCTTATAAACGCTTGAAACGAACAACGTTATGGCCGCCGTCGGGTGCCGCCGAACGAACGTCGGTCATTACCCGCCGCGCATCGCGCAACAATGGTCTTATAAACGCATGAAACGAACAACGTTATGGCCGCCGTCGGGTGCCGCCGAACGAACGTCGGTCATTACCCGCCGCGCATCGCGCAACAATGGTCTTGTAAACGCATGAAACGAACAACGTTATGGCCGCCGTCCGGTGCCGCCGAACGAACGTCGGTCATTACCCGCCGCGCATCGCGCATCAATTGTCTTATAAACGCTTGAAACGAACAACGTTGTGGCCGCCGTCGGGTGCCGCCGAACGAACGTCGGTCATTAACCGCCGCGCATCGCGCATCAATAGTCTTATAAACGCTTGAAACGAACAACGTTGTGGCCGCCGTCGAGTGCCGCCGAACGAACGTCGGTCATTACCCGCCGCGCATCGCGCAACAATGGTCTTATAAACGCTTGAAACGAACAACGTCATGGCCGCCGTCGGGTGCCGCCGAACGAACGTCGGTCATTACCCGCCGCGCATCGCGCATTAATGGTCTTATAAACGCTTGAAACGAACAACGTTATGGCCGCCGTCGGGTGCCGCCGAACGAAAGTCGGTCATTACCCGCCGCGCATCGCGCAACAATGATCGTAGAATCGCTTGAAGCCGAACAACGTTAAGGTCGCCGTCGGGTGCCGCCGAACGAACGTCGGTCATTACCCGCCGCGCATCGCGCAACAATGGTGTTATAAACGCTTGAAACGAACAACGTTATGGCCGCCGTCGGGTGCCGCCGAACGAACGTCGGTCATTACCCGCCGCACATCGCGCAACAGTGGTCTCATAAACGCATGAAACGAACAGCGTTATGGCCGCCGTCGGGTGCCGCCGACCGAACGTCGGTCATTACCCGCCGCGCAAAGCGCATCAATGGTCTTATAAACGCTTGAAACGAACAACGTTATGGCCGCCGTCGGGTGCCGCCGAACGAACGTCGGTCACTACCCGCCGCGCATCGCGCAACAATGGTCTTATAAACGCTTGAAACGGACAACGTTAAGGCCGCCGTCGGGTGCCGCCGAGCGAACGTCGGTCATTACCCGCCGCACGTCGCGCAACAGTGGTCTTATAAATGCATGAAACGAACAACGGTATGGCCGCCGTCGGGTGCCGCCGAACGAACGTCGGTCATTACCCGCCGCGCATCGCGCAACAATGGTCTTGTAAACGCATGAAACGAACAACGTTATGGCCGCCGTCCGGTGCCGCCGAACGAACGTCGGTCATTACCCGCCGCGCATCGCGCAGCAATAGTCTTATAAACGCTTGAAACGAACAACGTTGTGGCCGCCGTCGGGTGCCGCCGAACGAACGTCTGTCATTAACCGCCGCGCATCGCGCATCAATAGTCTTATAAACGCTTGAAACGAGCAACGTTGTGGCCGCCGTCGAGTGCCGCCGAACGAACGTCGGTCATTACCCGCCGCGCATCGCGCAACAATGGTCTTATAAACGCTTGAAACGAACAACGTTAAGGCCGCCGTCGGGTGCCGCCGAACGAACGTCGGTCATTACCCGCCGCGCATCGCGCAACAATGATCGTAGAATCGCTTGAAGCGAACAACGTTAAGGTCGCCGTCGGGTGCCGCCGAACGAACGTCGGTCATTACCCGCCGCGCATCGCGCAACAATGGTGTTATAAACGCTTGAAACGAACAACGTTATGGCCGCCGTCGGGTGCCGCCGAACGAACGTCGGTCACTACCCGCCGCGCATCGCGCAACAATGGTCTTATAAACGCTTGAAACGGACAACGTTAAGGCCGCCGTCGGGTGCCGCCGAGCGAACGTCGGTCATTACCCGCCGCACGTCGCGCAACAGTGGTCTTATAAATGCATGAAACGAACAACGGTATGGCCGCCGTCGGGTGCCGACGAACGAACGTCGGTCATTACCCGCCGCGCATGGCGCAACAATGGTCTTATAAACGCATGAAACGAACAACGTTATGGCCGCCGTCGGGTGCCGCCGAACGAACGTCGGTCACTACCCGCCGCGCATCGCGCAACAATGGTCTTATAAACGCTTAAAACGAACAACGTTAAGGCCGCCGTCGGGTGCCGCCGAACGAAAGTCGGTCATTACCCGCCGCGCATCGCGCGACAATGGTCTTATAAACGCATGAAACGAACAACGTTATGGCCGCCGTCGGGTGCCGCCGAACGAACGTCGGTCATTACCCGCCGCGCATCGCGCAACAATGGTCTTATATACGCATGAAACGAACAACGTTATGGCCGCCAACGGGTGCCGCCGAACGAACGTCGGTCATTACCCGCCGCGCATCGCGCAACAATGGTCTTGTAAACGCATGAAACGAACAACGTTATGGCCGCCGTCGGGTGCCGCCGAACGAACGTCGGTCATTACCCGCCGCGCATCGCGCATCAATAGTCTTATAAACGCTTGAAACGAACAACGTTATGGCCGCCGTCGGGTGCCGCCGAACGAACGTCGGTCACTACAAGCTGCGCATCGCGCAACAATCGTCTTATAAACGCTTAAAACGAACAACGTTAAGGCCGCCGTCGGGTGCCGCCGAACGAACGTCGGTCATTACCCGCCGCGCATCGCGCAACAATGGTCTTATAAACGCTTGAAACGAACAACGTTATGGCCGCCGTCGGGTGCCGCCGAACGAACGTCGGTCATTACCCGCCGCGCATCGCGCAACAATGGTCTTATAAACGCATGAAACGAACAACGTTATGGCCGCCGTCGGGTGCCGCCGAACGAACGTCGGTCATTACCCGCCGCGCATCGCGCAACAATGGTCTTATAAACGCTTGAAACGAACAACGTTAAGGCCGCCGTCGGGTGCCGCCGAACGAACGTCGGTCATTACCCGCCGCGCATCGCGCAACAATGATCGTAGAATCGCTTGAAGCGAACAACGTTAAGGTCGCCGTCAGGTGCCGCCGAACGAACGTCGGTCATTACCCGCCGCGCATCGCGCAACAATGGTCTTATAAACGCTTGAAACGAACAACGTCATGGCCGCCGTCGGGTGCCGCCGAACGAACGTCGGTCATTACCCGCCGCGCATCGCGCATTAATGGTCTTATAAACGCTTGAAACGAACAACGTTATGGCCGCCGTCGGGTGCCGCCGAACGAAAGTCGGTCATTACCCGCCGCGCATCGCGCAACAATGATCGTAGAATCGCTTGAAGCGAACAACGTTAAGGTCGCCGTCGGGTGCCGCCGAACGAACGTCGGTCATTACCCGCCGCGCATCGCGCAACAATGGTGTTATAAACGCTTGAAACGAACAACGTTATGGCCGCCGTCGGGTGCCGCCGAACGAACGTCGGTCATTACCCGCCGCGCATCGCGCAACAATGGTCTTATAAACGCTTGAAACGAACAACGTTAAGGCCGCCGTCGGGTGCCGCCGAACGAACGTCGGGCATTACCCGCCGCGCATCGCGCAACAATGATCGTAGAATCGCTTGAAGCGAACAACGTTAAGGTCGCCGTCGGGTGCCGCCGAACGAACGTCGGTCATTACCCGCCGCGCATCGCGCAACAATGGTCTTGTAAACGCATGAAACGAACAACGTTATGGCCGCCGTCCGGTGCCGCCGAACGAACGTCGGTCATTACCCGCCGCGCATCGCGCATCAATAGTCTTATAAACGCTTGAAACGAACAACGTTGTGGCCGCCGTCGGGTGCCGCCGAACGAACGTCGGTCATTAACCGCCGCGCATCGCGCATCAATAGTCTTATAAACGCTTGAAACGAACAACGTTGTGGCCGCCGTCGTGTGCCGCCGAACGAACGTCGGTCATTACCCGCCGCGCATCGCGCAACAATGGTCTTATAAACGCTTGAAACGAACAACGTTAAGGCCGCCGTCGGGTGCCGCCGAACGAACGTCGGTCATTACCCGCCGCGCATCGCGCAACAATGATCGTAGAATCGCTTGAAGCGAACAACGTTAAGGTCGCCGTCAGGTGCCGCCGAACGAACGTCGGTCATTACCCGCCGCGCATCGCGCAACAATGGTCTTATAAACGCTTGAAACGAACAACGTCATGGCCGCCGTCGGGTGCCGCCGAACGAACGTCGGTCATTACCCGCCGCGCATCGCGCATTAATGGTCTTATAAACGCTTGAAACGAACAACGTTATGGCCGCCGTCGGGTGCCGCCGAACGAAAGTCGGTCATTACCCGCCGCGCATCGCGCAACAATGATCGTAGAATCGCTTGAAGCGAACAACGTTAAGGTCGCCGTCGGGTGCCGCCGAACGAACGTCGGTCATTACCCGCCGCGCATCGCGCAACAATGATCGTAGAATCGCTTGAAGCGAACAACGTTAAGGTCGCCGTCGGGTGCCGCCGAACGAACGTCGGTCATTACCCGCCGCGCATCGCGCAACAATGGTGTTATAAACGCTTGAAACGAACAACGTTATGGCCGCCGTCGGGTGCCGCCGAACGAACGTCGGTCATTACCCGCCGCGCATCGCGCAACAATGGTCTTATAAACGCTTGAAACGAACAACGTTAAGGCCGCCGTCGGGTGCCGCCGAACGAACGTCGGGCATTACCCGCCGCGCATCGCGCAACAATGATCGTAGAATCGCTTGAAGCGAACAACGTTAAGGTCGCCGTCGGGTGCCGCCGAACGAACGTCGGTCATTACCCGCCGCGCATCGCGCAACAATGGTCTTGTAAACGCATGAAACGAACAACGTTATGGCCGCCGTCCGGTGCCGCCGAACGAACGTCGGTCATTACCCGCCGCGCATCGCGCATCAATAGTCTTATAAACGCTTGAAACGAACAACGTTGTGGCCGCCGTCGGGTGCCGCCGAACGAACGTCGGTCATTAACCGCCGCGCATCGCGCATCAATAGTCTTATAAACGCTTGAAACGAACAACGTTGTGGCCGCCGTCGTGTGCCGCCGAACGAACGTCGGTCATTACCCGCCGCGCATCGCGCAACAATGGTCTTATAAACGCTTGAAACGAACAACGTTAAGGCCGCCGTCGGGTGCCGCCGAACGAACGTCGGTCATTACCCGCCGCGCATCGCGCAACAATGATCGTAGAATCGCTTGAAGCGAACAACGTTAAGGTCGCCGTCAGGTGCCGCCGAACGAACGTCGGTCATTACCCGCCGCGCATCGCGCAACAATGGTCTTATAAACGCTTGAAACGAACAACGTCATGGCCGCCGTCGGGTGCCGCCGAACGAACGTCGGTCATTACCCGCCGCGCATCGCGCATTAATGGTCTTATAAACGCTTGAAACGAACAACGTTATGGCCGCCGTCGGGTGCCGCCGAACGAAAGTCGGTCATTACCCGCCGCGCATCGCGCAACAATGATCGTAGAATCGCTTGAAGCGAACAACGTTAAGGTCGCCGTCGGGTGCCGCCGAACGAACGTCGGTCATTACCCGCCGCGCATCGCGCAACAATGGTGTTATAAACGCTTGAAACGAACAACGTTGTGGCCGCCGTCGGGTGCCGCCGAACGAACGTCGGTCATTACCCGCCGCGCATCGCGCAACAATGGTCTTATAAACGCTTGAAACGGACAACGTTAAGGCCGCCGTCGGGTGCCGCCGACCGAACGTCGGTCATTACCCGCCGCGCAACGCGCATCAATGGTCTTATAAACGCTTGAAACGAACAACGTTATGGCCGCCGTCGGGTGCCGCCGAACGAACGTCGGTCACTACCCGCCGCGCATCGCGCAACAATGGTCTTATAAACGCTTGAAACGGACAACGTTAAGGCCGCCGTCGGGTGCCGCCGAGCGAACGTCGGTCATTACCCGCCGCACATCGCGCAACAGTGGTCTTATAAATCCATGAAACGAACAACGTTATGGCCGCCGTCGGGTGCCGACGAACGAACGTCGGTCATTACCCGCCCCGCATCGCGCAACAATGGTCTTATAAACGCATGAAACGAACAACGTTATGGCCGCCGTCGGGTACCGCCGAACGAACGTCGGTCATTACCCGCCGCGCATCGCGCAACAGTGGTCTTATAAATGCATGAAACGAACAACGTTATGGCCGCCGTCGGGTACCGCCGAACGAACGTCGGTCATTACCCGCCGCGCATGGCGCAACAGTGGTCTTATAAACGCATGAAACGAACAACGTTATGGCCGCCGTCGGGTGCCGCCGAACGAACGTCGGTCATTACCCGCCGCGCATCGCGCAACAATGGTCTTATAAACGCATGAAACGAACAACGTTATGGCCGCTGTCGGGTGCCGCCGAACGAACGTCGGTCATTACCCGCCGCGCATCGCGCTACAACGGTCTTATAAACGCAGGAAACGAACAACGTTATGGCCGCCTTCGGGTGCCGCCGAACGAACGTCGGTCATTACCCGCCGCGCATCGCGCAACAGTGGTCTTATAAGCGCAGGAAACGAACAACGTTATGGCCGCCGTCGGGTGCCGCCGAACGAACGTCGGTCATTACCCGCCGCGCATCGCGCAACAATGGTCTTGTAAACGCATGAAACGAACAACGTTATGGCCGCCGTCGGGTGCCGCCGAACGAACGTCGGTCATTACCCGCCGCGCATCGCGCAACAATGGTCTTGTAAACGCATGAAACGAACAACGTTATGGCCGCCGTCCGGTGCCGCCGAACGAACGTCGGTCATTACCCGCCGCGCATCGCGCATCAATAGTCTTATAAACGCTTGAAACGAACAACGTTGTGGCCGCCGTCGGGTGCCGCCGAACGAACGTCGGTCATTAACCGCCGCGCATCGCGCATCAATAGTCTTATAAACGCTTGAAACGAGCAACGTTGTGGCCGCCGTCGAGTGCCGCCGAACGAACGTCGGTCATTACCCGCCGCGCATCGCGCAACAATGGTCTTATAAACGCTTGAAACGAACAACGTTAAGGCCGCCGTCGGGTGCCGCCGAACGAACGTCGGTCATTACCCGCCGCGCATCGCGCAACAATGATCGTAGAATAGCTTGAAGCGAACAACGTTAAGGTCGCCGTCAGGTGCCGCCGAACGAACGTCGGTCATTACCCGCCGCGCATCGCGCAACAATGGTCTTATAAACGCTTGAAACGAACAACGTCATGGCCGCCGTCGGGTGCCGCCGAACGAACGTCGGTCATTACCCGCCGCGCATCGCGCATTAATGGTCTTATAAACGCTTGAAACGAACAACGTTATGGCCGCCGTCGGGTGCCGCCGAACGAAAGTCGGTCATTACCCGCCGCGCATCGCGCAACAATGATCGTAGAATCGCTTGAAGCGAACAACGTTAAGGTCGCCGTCGGGTGCCGCCGAACGAACGTCGGTCATTACCCGCCGCGCATCGCGCAACAATGGTGTTATAAACGCTTGAAACGAACAACGTTATGGCCGCCGTCGGGTGCCGCCGAACGAACGTCGGTCACTACCCGCCGCGCATCGCGCATCAATGGTCTTATAAACGCTTGAAACGGACAACGTTAAGGCCGCCGTCGGGTGCCGCCGAGCGAACGTCGGTCATTACCCGCCGCACGTCGCGCAACAGTGGTCTTATAAATGCATGAAACGAACAACGGTATGGCCGCCGTCGGGTGCCGACGAACGAACGTCGGTCATTACCCGCCGCGCATGGCGCAACAATGGTCTTATAAACGCATGAAACGAACAACGTTATGGCCGCCGTCGGGTGCCGCCGAACGAACGTCGGTCACTACCCGCCGCGCATCGCGCAACAATGGTCTTATAAACGCTTAAAACGAACAACGTTAAGGCCGCCGTCGGGTGCCGCCGAACGAAAGTCGGTCATTACCCGCCGCGCATCGCGCAACAATGGTCTTCTAAACGCATGAAACGAACAACGTTATGGCCGCCGTCGGGTGCCGCCGAACGAACGTCGGTCATTACCCGCCGCGCATCGCGCAACAATGGTCTTCTAAACGCATGAAACGAACAACGTTATGGCCGCCGTCGGGTGCCGCCGAACGAACGTCGGTCATTACCCGCCGCGCATCGCGCAACAATGGTCTTATAAACGCATGAAACGAACAACGTTATGGCCGCCGTCGGGTGCCGCCGAACGAACGTCGGTCATTACCCGCCGCGCATCGCGCAACAATGGTCTTATAAACGCATGAAACGAACAACGTTATGGCCGCCGTCGGGTGCCGCCGAACGAACGTCGGTCACTACCCGCCGCGCATCGCGCAACAATGGTCTTATAAACGCTTGAAACGAACACCGTTAAGGCCGCCGTCGGGTGCCGCCGAACGAACGTCGGTCATTACCCGCCGCGCATCGCGCATCAATAGTCTTATAAACGCTTGAAACGAACAACGTTATGGCCGCCGTCGGGTGCCGCCGAACGAACGTCGGTCACTACAAGCTGCGCATCGCGCAACAATGGTCTTATAAACGCTTAAAACGAACAACGTTAAGGCCGCCGTCGGGTGCCGCCGAACGAACGTCGGTCATTACCCGCCGCGCATCGCGCAACAATGGTCTTATAAACGCTTGAAACGAACAACGTTATGACCGCCGTCGGGTGCCGCCGAACGAACGTCGGTCATTACCCGCCGCGCATCGCGCAACAATGGTCTTATAAACGCATGAAACGAACAACGTTATGGCCGCCGTCGGGTGCCGCCGACCGAACGTCGGTCATTACCCGCCGCGCAACGCGCATCAATGGTCTTATAAACGCTTGAAACGAACAACGTTATGGCCGCCGTCGGGTGCCGCCGAACGAACGTCGGTCACTACCCGCCGCGCATCGCGCAACAATGGTCTTATAAACGCTTGAAACGGACAACGTTAAGGCCGCCGTCGGGTGCCGCCGAGCGAACGTCGGTCATTACCCGCCGCACATCGCGCAACAGTGGTCTTATAAATGCATGAAACGAACAACGTTATGGCCGCCGTCGGGTGCCGACGAACGAACGTCGGTCATTACCCGCCGCGCATCGCGCATCAATAGTCTTATAAACGCTTGAAACGAACAACGTTGTGGCCGCCGTCGGGTGCCGCCGAACGAACGTCGGTCATTACCCGCCGCGCATCGCGCAACAATGGTCTTATAAACGCATGAAACGAACAACGTTATGGCCGCCGTCGGGTGCCGCCGAACGAACGTCGGTCATTACCCGCCGCGCATCGCGCTACAACGGTCTTATAAACGCAGGAAACGAACAACGTTATGGCCGCCTTCGGGTGCCGCCGAACGAACGTCGGTCATTACCCGCCGCGCATCGCGCAACAGTGGTCTTATAAGCGCAGGAAACGAACAACGTTATGGCCGCCTTCGGGTGCCGCCGAACGAACGTCGGTCATTACCCGCCGCGCATCGCGCAACAATGGTCTTATAAACGCATGAAACGAACAACGTTATGGCCGCCGTCGGGTGCCGCCGAACGAACGTCGGTCATTACCCGCCCCGCATCGCGCAACAATGGTCTTATAAACGCATGAAACGAACAACGTTATGGCCGCCGTCGGGTACCGCCGAACGAACGTCGGTCATTACCCGCCGCGCATCGCGCAACAGTGGTCTTATAAATGCATGAAACGAACAACGTTATGGCCGCCGTCGGGTACCGCCGAACGAACGTCGGTCATTACCCGCCGCGCATGGCGCAACAGTGGTCTTATAAACGCATGAAACGAACAACGTTATGGCCGCCGTCGGGTGCCGCCGAACGAACGTCGGTCACTACCCGCCGCGCATCGCGCAACAATGGTCTTATAAACGCTTGAAACGGACAACGTTAAGGCCGCCGTCGGGTGCCGCCGAGCGAACGTCGGTCATTACCCGCCGCACATCGCGCAACAGTGGTCTTATAAATGCATGAAACGAACAACGTTATGGCCGCCGTCGGGTGCCGACGAACGAACGTCGGTCATTACCCGCCGCGCATCGCGCATCAATAGTCTTATAAACGCTTGAAACGAACAACGTTGTGGCCGCCGTCGGGTGCCGCCGAACGAACGTCGGTCATTACCCGCCGCGCATCGCGCAACAATGGTCTTATAAACGCATGAAACGAACAACGTTATGGCCGCCGTCGGGTGCCGCCGAACGAACGTCGGTCATTACCCGCCGCGCATCGCGCTAGAACGGTCTTATAAACGCAGGAAACGAACAACGTTATGGCCGCCTTCGGGTGCCGCCGAACGAACGTCGGTCATTACCCGCCGCGCATCGCGCAACAGTGGTCTTATAAGCGCAGGAAACGAACAACGTTATGGCCGCCTTCGGGTGCCGCCGAACGAACGTCGGTCATTACCCGCCGCGCATCGCGCAACAATGGTCTTATAAACGCATGAAACGAACAACGTTATGGCCGCCGTCGGGTGCCGCCGAACGAACGTCGGTCATTACCCGCCCCGCATCGCGCAACAATGGTCTTATAAACGCATGAAACGAACAACGTTATGGCCGCCGTCGGGTACCGCCGAACGAACGTCGGTCATTACCCGCCGCGCATCGCGCAACAGTGGTCTTATAAATGCATGAAACGAACAACGTTATGGCCGCCGTCGGGTACCGCCGAACGAACGTCGGTCATTACCCGCCGCGCATGGCGCAACAGTGGTCTTATAAACGCATGAAACGAACAACGTTATGGCCGCCGTCGGGTGCCGCCGAACGAACGTCGGTCATTACCCGCCGCGCATCGCGCAACAATGGTCTTATAAACGCATGAAACGAACAACGTTATGGCCGCTGTCGGGTGCCGCCGAACGAACGTCGGTCATTACCCGCCGCGCATCGCGCTACAACGGTCTTATAAACGCAGGAAACGAACAACGTTATGGCCGCCTTCGGGTGCCGCCGAACGAACGTCGGTCATTACCCGCCGCGCATCGCGCAACAGTGGTCTTATAAGCGCAGGAAACGAACAACGTTATGGCCGCCGTCGGGTGCCGCCGAACGAACGTCGGTCATTACCCGCCGCGCATCGCGCAACAATGGTCTTGTAAACGCATGAAACGAACAACGTTATGGCCGCCGTCGGGTGCCGCCGAACGAACGTCGGTCATTACCCGCCGCGCATCGCGCAACAATGGTCTTGTAAACGCATGAAACGAACAACGTTATGGCCGCCGTCCGGTGCCGCCGAACGAACGTCGGTCATTACCCGCCGCGCATCGCGCATCAATAGTCTTATAAACGCTTGAAACGAACAACGTTGTGGCCGCCGTCGGGTGCCGCCGAACGAACGTCGGTCATTAACCGCCGCGCATCGCGCATCAATAGTCTTATAAACGCTTGAAACGAGCAACGTTGTGGCCGCCGTCGAGTGCCGCCGAACGAACGTCGGTCATTACCCGCCGCGCATCGCGCAACAATGGTCTTATAAACGCTTGAAACGAACAACGTTAAGGCCGCCGTCGGGTGCCGCCGAACGAACGTCGGTCATTACCCGCCGCGCATCGCGCAACAATGATCGTAGAATCGCTTGAAGCGAACAACGTTAAGGTCGCCGTCAGGTGCCGCCGAACGAACGTCGGTCATTACCCGCCGCGCATCGCGCAACAATGGTCTTATAAACGCTTGAAACGAACAACGTCATGGCCGCCGTCGGGTGCCGCCGAACGAACGTCGGTCATTACCCGCCGCGCATCGCGCATTAATGGTCTTATAAACGCTTGAAACGAACAACGTTATGGCCGCCGTCGGGTGCCGCCGAACGAAAGTCGGTCATTACCCGCCGCGCATCGCGCAACAATGATCGTAGAATCGCTTGAAGCGAACAACGTTAAGGTCGCCGTCGGGTGCCGCCGAACGAACGTCGGTCATTACCCGCCGCGCATCGCGCAACAATGGTGTTATAAACGCTTGAAACGAACAACGTTATGGCCGCCGTCGGGTGCCGCCGAACGAACGTCGGTCACTACCCGCCGCGCATCGCGCATCAATGGTCTTATAAACGCTTGAAACGGACAACGTTAAGGCCGCCGTCGGGTGCCGCCGAGCGAACGTCGGTCATTACCCGCCGCACGTCGCGCAACAGTGGTCTTATAAATGCATGAAACGAACAACGTTATGGCCGCCGTCGGGTGCCGCCGAACGAACGTCGGTCATTACCCGCCGCGCATCGCGCAACAATGGTCTTATAAACGCATGAAACGAACAACGTTATGGCCGCCGTCGGGTGCCGCCGAACGAACGTCGGTCACTACCCGCCGCGCATCGCGCAACAATGGTCTTATAAACGCTTGAAACGAACACCGTTAAGGCCGCCGTCGGGTGCCGCCGAACGAACGTCGGTCATTACCCGCCGCGCATCGCGCATCAATAGTCTTATAAACGCTTGAAACGAACAACGTTATGGCCGCCGTCGGGTGCCGCCGAACGAACGTCGGTCACTACAAGCTGCGCATCGCGCAACAATGGTCTTATAAACGCTTAAAACGAACAACGTTAAGGCCGCCGTCGGGTGCCGCCGAACGAACGTCGGTCATTACCCGCCGCGCATCGCGCAACAATGGTCTTATAAACGCTTGAAACGAACAACGTTATGACCGCCGTCGGGTGCCGCCGAACGAACGTCGGTCATTACCCGCCGCGCATCGCGCAACAATGGTCTTATAAACGCATGAAACGAACAACGTTATGGCCGCCGTCGGGTGCCGCCGACCGAACGTCGGTCATTACCCGCCGCGCAACGCGCATCAATGGTCTTATAAACGCTTGAAACGAACAACGTTATGGCCGCCGTCGGGTGCCGCCGAACGAACGTCGGTCACTACCCGCCGCGCATCGCGCAACAATGGTCTTATAAACGCTTGAAACGGACAACGTTAAGGCCGCCGTCGGGTGCCGCCGAGCGAACGTCGGTCATTACCCGCCGCACATCGCGCAACAGTGGTCTTATAAATGCATGAAACGAACAACGTTATGGCCGCCGTCGGGTGCCGACGAACGAACGTCGGTCATTACCCGCCGCGCATCGCGCATCAATAGTCTTATAAACGCTTGAAACGAACAACGTTGTGGCCGCCGTCGGGTGCCGCCGAACGAACGTCGGTCATTACCCGCCGCGCATCGCGCAACAATGGTCTTATAAACGCATGAAACGAACAACGTTATGGCCGCCGTCGGGTGCCGCCGAACGAACGTCGGTCATTACCCGCCGCGCATCGCGCTACAACGGTCTTATAAACGCAGGAAACGAACAACGTTATGGCCGCCTTCGGGTGCCGCCGAACGAACGTCGGTCATTACCCGCCGCGCATCGCGCAACAGTGGTCTTATAAGCGCAGGAAACGAACAACGTTATGGCCGCCTTCGGGTGCCGCCGAACGAACGTCGGTCATTACCCGCCGCGCATCGCGCAACAATGGTCTTATAAACGCATGAAACGAACAACGTTATGGCCGCCGTCGGGTGCCGCCGAACGAACGTCGGTCATTACCCGCCCCGCATCGCGCAACAATGGTCTTATAAACGCATGAAACGAACAACGTTATGGCCGCCGTCGGGTACCGCCGAACGAACGTCGGTCATTACCCGCCGCGCATCGCGCAACAGTGGTCTTATAAATGCATGAAACGAACAACGTTATGGCCGCCGTCGGGTACCGCCGAACGAACGTCGGTCATTACCCGCCGCGCATGGCGCAACAGTGGTCTTATAAACGCATGAAACGAACAACGTTATGGCCGCCGTCGGGTGCCGCCGAACGAACGTCGGTCACTACCCGCCGCGCATCGCGCAACAATGGTCTTATAAACGCTTGAAACGGACAACGTTAAGGCCGCCGTCGGGTGCCGCCGAGCGAACGTCGGTCATTACCCGCCGCACATCGCGCAACAGTGGTCTTATAAATGCATGAAACGAACAACGTTATGGCCGCCGTCGGGTGCCGACGAACGAACGTCGGTCATTACCCGCCGCGCATCGCGCATCAATAGTCTTATAAACGCTTGAAACGAACAACGTTGTGGCCGCCGTCGGGTGCCGCCGAACGAACGTCGGTCATTACCCGCCGCGCATCGCGCAACAATGGTCTTATAAACGCATGAAACGAACAACGTTATGGCCGCCGTCGGGTGCCGCCGAACGAACGTCGGTCATTACCCGCCGCGCATCGCGCTAGAACGGTCTTATAAACGCAGGAAACGAACAACGTTATGGCCGCCTTCGGGTGCCGCCGAACGAACGTCGGTCATTACCCGCCGCGCATCGCGCAACAGTGGTCTTATAAGCGCAGGAAACGAACAACGTTATGGCCGCCTTCGGGTGCCGCCGAACGAACGTCGGTCATTACCCGCCGCGCATCGCGCAACAATGGTCTTATAAACGCATGAAACGAACAACGTTATGGCCGCCGTCGGGTGCCGCCGAACGAACGTCGGTCATTACCCGCCCCGCATCGCGCAACAATGGTCTTATAAACGCATGAAACGAACAACGTTATGGCCGCCGTCGGGTACCGCCGAACGAACGTCGGTCATTACCCGCCGCGCATCGCGCAACAGTGGTCTTATAAATGCATGAAACGAACAACGTTATGGCCGCCGTCGGGTACCGCCGAACGAACGTCGGTCATTACCCGCCGCGCATGGCGCAACAGTGGTCTTATAAACGCATGAAACGAACAACGTTATGGCCGCCGTCGGGTGCCGCCGAACGAACGTCGGTCATTACCCGCCGCGCATCGCGCAACAATGGTCTTATAAACGCATGAAACGAACAACGTTATGGCCGCTGTCGGGTGCCGCCGAACGAACGTCGGTCATTACCCGCCGCGCATCGCGCTACAACGGTCTTATAAACGCAGGAAACGAACAACGTTATGGCCGCCTTCGGGTGCCGCCGAACGAACGTCGGTCATTACCCGCCGCGCATCGCGCAACAGTGGTCTTATAAGCGCAGGAAACGAACAACGTTATGGCCGCCGTCGGGTGCCGCCGAACGAACGTCGGTCATTACCCGCCGCGCATCGCGCAACAATGGTCTTGTAAACGCATGAAACGAACAACGTTATGGCCGCCGTCGGGTGCCGCCGAACGAACGTCGGTCATTACCCGCCGCGCATCGCGCAACAATGGTCTTGTAAACGCATGAAACGAACAACGTTATGGCCGCCGTCCGGTGCCGCCGAACGAACGTCGGTCATTACCCGCCGCGCATCGCGCATCAATAGTCTTATAAACGCTTGAAACGAACAACGTTGTGGCCGCCGTCGGGTGCCGCCGAACGAACGTCGGTCATTAACCGCCGCGCATCGCGCATCAATAGTCTTATAAACGCTTGAAACGAGCAACGTTGTGGCCGCCGTCGAGTGCCGCCGAACGAACGTCGGTCATTACCCGCCGCGCATCGCGCAACAATGGTCTTATAAACGCTTGAAACGAACAACGTTAAGGCCGCCGTCGGGTGCCGCCGAACGAACGTCGGTCATTACCCGCCGCGCATCGCGCAACAATGATCGTAGAATCGCTTGAAGCGAACAACGTTAAGGTCGCCGTCAGGTGCCGCCGAACGAACGTCGGTCATTACCCGCCGCGCATCGCGCAACAATGGTCTTATAAACGCTTGAAACGAACAACGTCATGGCCGCCGTCGGGTGCCGCCGAACGAACGTCGGTCATTACCCGCCGCGCATCGCGCATTAATGGTCTTATAAACGCTTGAAACGAACAACGTTATGGCCGCCGTCGGGTGCCGCCGAACGAAAGTCGGTCATTACCCGCCGCGCATCGCGCAACAATGATCGTAGAATCGCTTGAAGCGAACAACGTTAAGGTCGCCGTCGGGTGCCGCCGAACGAACGTCGGTCATTACCCGCCGCGCATCGCGCAACAATGGTGTTATAAACGCTTGAAACGAACAACGTTATGGCCGCCGTCGGGTGCCGCCGAACGAACGTCGGTCACTACCCGCCGCGCATCGCGCATCAATGGTCTTATAAACGCTTGAAACGGACAACGTTAAGGCCGCCGTCGGGTGCCGCCGAGCGAACGTCGGTCATTACCCGCCGCACGTCGCGCAACAGTGGTCTTATAAATGCATGAAACGAACAACGGTATGGCCGCCGTCGGGTGCCGACGAACGAACGTCGGTCATTACCCGCCGCGCATGGCGCAACAATGGTCTTATAAACGCATGAAACGAACAACGTTATGGCCGCCGTCGGGTGCCGCCGAACGAACGTCGGTCACTACCCGCCGCGCATCGCGCAACAATGGTCTTATAAACGCTTAAAACGAACAACGTTAAGGCCGCCGTCGGGTGCCGCCGAACGAAAGTCGGTCATTACCCGCCGCGCATCGCGCAACAATGGTCTTCTAAACGCATGAAACGAACAACGTTATGGCCGCCGTCGGGTGCCGCCGAACGAACGTCGGTCATTACCCGCCGCGCATCGCGCAACAATGGTCTTATAAACGCATGAAACGAACAACGTTATGGCCGCCGTCGGGTGCCGCCGAACGAACGTCGGTCATTACCCGCCGCGCATCGCGCAACAATGGTCTTATAAACGCATGAAACGAACAACGTTATGGCCGCCGTCGGGTGCCGCCGAACGAACGTCGGTCACTACCCGCCGCGCATCGCGCAACAATGGTCTTATAAACGCTTGAAACGAACACCGTTAAGGCCGCCGTCGGGTGCCGCCGAACGAACGTCGGTCATTACCCGCCGCACATCGCGCAACAGTGGTCTTATAAACGCATGAAACGAACAACGTTATGGCCGCCAACGGGTGCCGCCGAACGAACGTCGGTCATTACCCGCCGCGCATCGCGCAACAATGGTCTTGTAAACGCATGAAACGAACAACGTTATGGCCGCCGTCGGGTGCCGCCGAACGAACGTCGGTCATTACCCGCCGCGCATCGCGCATCAATAGTCTTATAAACGCTTGAAACGAACAACGTTATGGCCGCCGTCGGGTGCCGCCGAACGAACGTCGGTCACTACAAGCTGCGCATCGCGCAACAATGGTCTTATAAACGCTTAAAACGAACAACGTTAAGGCCGCCGTCGGGTGCCGCCGAACGAACGTCGGTCATTACCCGCCGCGCATCGCGCAACAATGGTCTTATAAACGCTTGAAACGAACAACGTTATGGCCGCCGTCGGGTGCCGCCGAACGAACGTCGGTCATTACCCGCCGCGCATCGCGCAACAATGGTCTTATAAACGCATGAAACGAACAACGTTATGGCCGCCGTCGGGTGCCGCCGAACGAACGTCGGTCATTACCCGCCGCGCATCGCGCAACAATGGTCTTATAAACGCTTGAAACGAACAACGTTAAGGCCGCCGTCGGGTGCCGCCGAACGAACGTCGGTCATTACCCGCCGCGCATCGCGCAACAATGATCGTAGAATCGCTTGAAGCGAACAACGTTAAGGTCGCCGTCAGGTGCCGCCGAACGAACGTCGGTCATTACCCGCCGCGCATCGCGCAACAATGGTCTTATAAACGCTTGAAACGAACAACGTCATGGCCGCCGTCGGGTGCCGCCGAACGAACGTCGGTCATTACCCGCCGCGCATCGCGCATTAATGGTCTTATAAACGCTTGAAACGAACAACGTTATGGCCGCCGTCGGGTGCCGCCGAACGAAAGTCGGTCATTACCCGCCGCGCATCGCGCAACAATGATCGTAGAATCGCTTGAAGCGAACAACGTTAAGGTCGCCGTCGGGTGCCGCCGAACGAACGTCGGTCATTACCCGCCGCGCATCGCGCAACAATGGTGTTATAAACGCTTGAAACGAACAACGTTATGGCCGCCGTCGGGTGCCGCCGAACGAACGTCGGTCATTACCCGCCGCGCATCGCGCAACAATGGTCTTATAAACGCTTGAAACGAACAACGTTAAGGCCGCCGTCGGGTGCCGCCGAACGAACGTCGGTCATTACCCGCCGCGCATCGCGCAACAATGATCGTAGAATCGCTTGAAGCGAACAACGTTAAGGTCGCCGTCAGGTGCCGCCGAACGAACGTCGGTCATTACCCGCCGCGCATCGCGCAACAATGGTCTTATAAACGCTTGAAACGAACAACGTCATGGCCGCCGTCGGGTGCCGCCGAACGAACGTCGGTCATTACCCGCCGCGCTTCGCGCATTAATGGTCTTATAAACGCTTGAAACGAACAACGTTATGGCCGCCGTCGGGTGCCGCCGAACGAAAGTCGGTCATTACCCGCCGCGCATCGCGCAACAATGATCGTAGAATCGCTTGAAGCGAACAACGTTAAGGTCGCCGTCGGGTGCCGCCGAACGAACGTCGGTCATTACCCGCCGCGCATCGCGCAACAATGGTCTTGTAAACGCATGAAACGAACAACGTTATGGCCGCCGTCCGGTGCCGCCGAACGAACGTCGGTCATTACCCGCCGCGCATCGCGCATCAATAGTCTTATAAACGCTTGAAACGAACAACGTTGTGGCCGCCGTCGGGTGCCGCCGAACGAACGTCGGTCATTACCCGCCGCGCATCGCGCAACAATGATCGTAGAATCGCTTGAAGCGAACAACGTTAAGGTCGCCGTCAGGTGCCGCCGAACGAACGTCGGTCATTACCCGCCGCGCATCGCGCAACAATGGTCTTATAAACGCTTGAAACGAACAACGTCATGGCCGCCGTCGGGTGCCGCCGAACGAACGTCGGTCATTACCCGCCGCGCATCGCGCATTAATGGTCTTATAAACGCTTGAAACGAACAACGTTATGGCCGCCGTCGGGTGCCGCCGAACGAAAGTCGGTCATTACCCGCCGCGCATCGCGCAACAATGATCGTAGAATCGCTTGAAGCGAACAACGTTAAGGTCGCCGTCGGGTGCCGCCGAACGAACGTCGGTCATTACCCGCCGCGCATCGCGCAACAATGGTCTTGTAAACGCATGAAACGAACAACGTTATGGCCGCCGTCCGGTGCCGCCGAACGAACGTCGGTCATTACCCGCCGCGCATCGCGCATCAATAGTCTTATAAACGCTTGAAACGAACAACGTTGTGGCCGCCGTCGGGTGCCGCCGAACGAACGTCGGTCATTACCCGCCGCGCATCGCGCAACAATGGTCTTATAAACGCTTGAAACGAACAACGTTATGGCCGCCGTCGGGTGCCGCCGAACGAAAGTCGGTCATTACCCGCCGCGCATCGCGCAACAATGATCGTAGAATCGCTTGAAGCGAACAACGTTAAGGTCGCCGTCGGGTGCCGCCGAACGAACGTCGGTCATTACCCGCCGCGCATCGCGCAACAATGGTCTTGTAAACGCATGAAACGAACAACGTTATGGCCGCCGTCCGGTGCCGCCGAACGAACGTCGGTCATTACCCGCCGCGCATCGCGCATCAATAGTCTTATAAACGCTTGAAACGAACAACGTTGTGGCCGCCGTCGGGTGCCGCCGAACGAACGTCGGTCATTACCCGCCGCGCATCGCGCAACAATGATCGTAGAATCGCTTGAAGCGAACAACGTTAAGGTCGCCGTCAGGTGCCGCCGAACGAACGTCGGTCATTACCCGCCGCGCATCGCGCAACAATGGTCTTATAAAGGCTTGAAACGAACAACGTCATGGCCGCCGTCGGGTGCCGCCGAACGAACGTCGGTCATTACCCGCCGCGCATCGCGCATTAATGGTCTTATAAACGCTTGAAACGAACAACGTTATGGCCGCCGTCGGGTGCCGCCGAACGAAAGTCGGTCATTACCCGCCGCGCATCGCGCAACAATGATCGTAGAATCGCTTGAAGCGAACAACGTTAAGGTCGCCGTCGGGTGCCGCCGAACGAACGTCGGTCATTACCCGCCGCGCATCGCGCAACAATGGTCTTGTAAACGCATGAAACGAACAACGTTATGGCCGCCGTCCGGTGCCGCCGAACGAACGTCGGTCATTACCCGCCGCGCATCGCGCATCAATAGTCTTATAAACGCTTGAAACGAACAACGTTGTGGCCGCCGTCGGGTGCCGCCGAACGAACGTCGGTCATTAACCGCCGCGCATCGCGCATCAATAGTCTTATAAACGCTTGAAACGAACAACGTTGTGGCCGCCGTCGTGTGCCGCCGAACGAACGTCGGTCATTACCCGCCGCGCATCGCGCAACAATGGTCTTATAAACGCTTGAAACGAACAACGTTAAGGCCGCCGTCGGGTGCCGCCGAACGAACGTCGGTCATTACCCGCCGCGCATCGCGCAACAATGATCGTAGAATCGCTTGAAGCGAACAACGTTAAGGTCGCCGTCAGGTGCCGCCGAACGAACGTCGGTCATTACCCGCCGCGCATCGCGCAACAATGGTCTTATAAACGCTTGAAACGAACAACGTCATGGCCGCCGTCGGGTGCCGCCGAACGAACGTCGGTCATTACCCGCCGCGCATCGCGCATTAATGGTCTTATAAACGCTTGAAACGAACAACGTTATGGCCGCCGTCGGGTGCCGCCGAACGAAAGTCGGTCATTACCCGCCGCGCATCGCGCAACAATGATCGTAGAATCGCTTGAAGCGAACAACGTTAAGGTCGCCGTCGGGTGCCGCCGAACGAACGTCGGTCATTACCCGCCGCGCATCGCGCAACAATGGTGTTATAAACGCTTGAAACGAACAACGTTGTGGCCGCCGTCGGGTGCCGCCGAACGAACGTCGGTCATTACCCGCCGCGCATCGCGCAACAATGGTCTTATAAACGCTTGAAACGGACAACGTTACGGCCGCCGTCGGGTGCCGCCGACCGAACGTCGGTCATTACCCGCCGCGCAACGCGCATCAATGGTCCTATAAACGCTTGAAACGAACAACGTTATGGCCGCCGTCGGGTGCCGCCGAACGAACGTCGGTCACTACCCGCCGCGCATCGCGCAACAATGGTCTTATAAACGCTTGAAACGGACAACGTTAAGGCCGCCGTCGGGTGCCGCCGAGCGAACGTCGGTCATTACCCGCCGCACATCGCGCAACAGTGGTCTTATAAATGCATGAAACGAACAACGTTATGGCCGCCGTCGGGTGCCGACGAACGAACGTCGGTCATTACCCGCCGCGCATGGCGCAACAATGGTCTTATAAACGCATGAAACGAACAACGTTATGGCCGCCGTCGGGTGCCGCCGAACGAACGTCGGTCACTACCCGCCGCGCATCGCGCAACAATGGTCTTATAAACGCTTAAAACGAACAACGTTAAGGCCGCCGTCGGGTGCCGCCGAACGAACGTCGGTCATTACCCGCCGCGCATCGCGCAACAATGGTCTTATAAACGCTTGAAGCGAACAACGTTAAGGCCGCCGTCGGGTGCCGCCGAACGGACGTCGGTCATTACCCACCGCGCAACGCGCATCAATGGTCTTATAAACGCTTGAAACGAACAACGTTATGGCCGCCGTCGGGTGCCGCCGAACGAACGTCGGTCACTACAAGCTGCGCATCGCGCAACAATGGTCTTATAAACGCTTAAAACGAACAACGTTAAGGCCGCCGTCGGGTGCCGCCGAACGAACGTCGGTCATTACCCGCCGCGCAACGCGCATCAATGGTCTTATAAACGCTTGAAACGAACAACGTTATGGCCGCCGTCGGGTGCCGCCGAACGAACGTCGGTCATTAACCGCCGCGCATCGCGCATCAATAGTCTTATAAACGCTTGAAACGAACAACGTTGTGGCCGCCGTCGAGTGCCGCCGACCGAACGTCGGTCATTACCCGCCGCGCATCGCGCAACAATGGTCTTATAAACGCTTGAAACGAACAACGTTAAGGTCGCCGTCAGGTGCCGCCGAACGAACGTCGGTCATTACCCGCCGCGCATCGCGCAACAATGATCGTAGAATCGCTTGAAGCGAACAACGTTAAGGTCGCCGTCAGGTGCCGCCGAACGAACGTCGGTCATTACCCGCCGCGCATCGCGCAACAATCGTCTTATAAACGCTTGAAACGAACAACGTCATGGCCGCCGTCGGGTGCCGCCGAACGAACGTCGGTCATTACCCGCCGCGCATCGCGCAACAATGGTCTTATAAACGCTTGAAACGGACAACGTTAAGGCCGCCGTCGGGTGCCGCCGACCGAACGTCGGTCATTACCCGCCGCGCAACGCGCATCAATGGTCTTATAAACGCTTGAAACGAACAACGTTATGGCCGCCGTCGGGTGCCGCCGAACGAACGTCGGTCACTACCCGCCGCGCATCGCGCAACAATGGTCTTATAAACGCTTGAAACGGACAACGTTAAGGCCGCCGTCGGGTGCCGCCGAGCGAACGTCGGTCATTACCCGCCGCGCATCGCGCAACAATGGTCTTATAAAGGCTTGAAACGAACAACGTCATGGCCGCCGTCGGGTGCCGCCGAACGAACGTCGGTCATTACCCGCCGCGCATCGCGCATTAATGGTCTTATAAACGCTTGAAACGAACAACATTATGGCCGCCGTCGGGTGCCGCCGAACGAAAGTCGGTCATTACCCGCCGCGCATCGCGCAACAATGATCGTAGAATCGCTTGAAGCGAACAACGTTAAGGTCGCCGTCGGGTGCCGCCGAACGAACGTCGGTCATTACCCGCCGCGCATCGCGCAACAATGGTCTTATAAACGCTTGAAACGAACAACGTTATGGCCGCCGTCCGGTGCCGCCGAACGAACGTCGGTCATTACCCGCCGCGCATCGCGCATCAATAGTCTTATAAACGCTTGAAACGAACAACGTTGTGGCCGCCGTCGGGTGCCGCCGAACGAACGTCGGTCATTAACCGCCGCGCATCGCGCATCAATAGTCTTATAAACGCTTGAAACGAACAACGTTGTGGCCGCCGTCGTGTGCCGCCGAACGAACGTCGGTCATTACCCGCCGCGCATCGCGCAACAATGGTCTTATAAACGCTTGAAACGAACAACGTTAAGGCCGCCGTCGGGTGCCGCCGAACGAACGTCGGTCATTACCCGCCGCGCATCGCGCAACAATGATCGTAGAATCGCTTGAAGCGAACAACGTTAAGGTCGCCGTCAGGTGCCGCCGAACGAACGTCGGTCGTTACCCGCCGCGCATCGCGCAACAATGGTCTTATAAACGCTTGAAACGAACAACGTCATGGCCGCCGTCGGGTGCCGCCGAACGAACGTCGGTCATTACCCGCCGCGCATCGCGCATTAATGGTCTTATAAACGCTTGAAACGAACAACGTTATGGCCGCCGTCGGGTGCCGCCGAACGAAAGTCGGTCATTACCCGCCGCGCATCGCGCAACAATGATCGTAGAATCGCTTGAAGCGAACAACGTTAAGGTCGCCGTCGGGTGCCGCCGAACGAACGTCGGTCATTACCCGCCGCGCATCGCGCAACAATGGTGTTATAAACGCTTGAAACGAACAACGTTGTGGCCGCCGTCGGGTGCTGCCGAACGAACGTCGGTCATTACCCGCCGCGCATCGCGCAACAATGGTCTTATAAACGCTTGAAACGGACAACGTTACGGCCGCCGTCGGGTGCCGCCGACCGAACGTCGGTCATTACCCGCCGCGCAACGCGCATCAATGGTCCTATAAACGCTTGAAACGAACAACGTTATGGCCGCCGTCGGGTGCCGCCGAACGAACGTCGGTCACTACCCGCCGCGCATCGCGCAACAATGGTCTTATAAACGCTTGAAACGGACAACGTTAAGGCCGCCGTCGGGTGCCGCCGAGCGAACGTCGGTCATTACCCGCCGCACATCGCGCAACAGTGGTCTTATAAATGCATGAAACGAACAACGTTATGGCCGCCGTCGGGTGCCGACGAACGAACGTCGGTCATTACCCGCCGCGCATGGCGCAACAATGGTCTTATAAACGCATGAAACGAACAACGTTATGGCCGCCGTCGGGTGCCGCCGAACGAACGTCGGTCACTACCCGCCGCGCATCGCGCAACAATGGTCTTATAAACGCTTAAAACGAACAACGTTAAGGCCGCCGTCGGGTGCCGCCGAACGAACGTCGGTCATTACCCGCCGCGCATCGCGCAACAATGGTCTTATAAACGCTTGAAGCGAACAACGTTAAGGCCGCCGTCGGGTGCCGCCGAACGGACGTCGGTCATTACCCACCGCGCAACGCGCATCAATGGTCTTATAAACGCTTGAAACGAACAACGTTATGGCCGCCGTCGGGTGCCGCCGAACGAACGTCGGTCACTACAAGCTGCGCATCGCGCAACAATGGTCTTATAAACGCTTAAAACGAACAACGTTAAGGCCGCCGTCGGGTGCCGCCGAACGAACGTCGGTCATTACCCGCCGCGCAACGCGCATCAATGGTCTTATAAACGCTTGAAACGAACAACGTTATGGCCGCCGTCGGGTGCCGCCGAACGAACGTCGGTCATTAACCGCCGCGCATCGCGCATCAATAGTCTTATAAACGCTTGAAACGAACAACGTTGTGGCCGCCGTCGAGTGCCGCCGACCGAACGTCGGTCATTACCCGCCGCGCATCGCGCAACAATGGTCTTATAAACGCTTGAAACGAACAACGTTAAGGTCGCCGTCAGGTGCCGCCGAACGAACGTCGGTCATTACCCGCCGCGCATCGCGCAACAATGGTCTTATAAACGCTTGAAACGAACAACGTTAAGGCCGCCGTCGGGTGCCGCCGAACGAACGTCGGTCATTACCCGCCGCGCATCGCGCAACAATGATCGTAGAATCGCTTGAAGCGAACAACGTTAAGGTCGCCGTCAGGTGCCGCCGAACGAACGTCGGTCATTACCCGCCGCGCATCGCGCAACAATCGTCTTATAAACGCTTGAAACGAACAACGTCATGGCCGCCGTCGGGTGCCGCCGAACGAACGTCGGTCATTACCCGCCGCGCATCGCGCAACAATGGTCTTATAAACGCTTGAAACGGACAACGTTAAGGCCGCCGTCGGGTGCCGCCGACCGAACGTCGGTCATTACCCGC
Organism: Xylocopa violacea; assembly: GCA_963969225.1. Taxonomy (NCBI): domain Eukaryota; kingdom Metazoa; phylum Arthropoda; class Insecta; order Hymenoptera; family Apidae; genus Xylocopa; species Xylocopa violacea. The sequence continues at coordinate 57,732,583 of CAXAJV010000001.1, forward strand.
CGCGCAACGCGCATCAATGGTCTTATAAACGCTTGAAACGAACAACGTTATGGCCGCCGTCGGGTGCCGCCGAACGAACGTCGGTCACTACCCGCCGCGCATCGCGCAACAATGGTCTTATAAACGCTTGAAACGGACAACGTTAAGGCCGCCGTCGGGTGCCGCCGAGCGAACGTCGGTCATTACCCGCCGCACATCGCGCAACAGTGGTCTTATAAATGCATGAAACGAACAACGTTATGGCCGCCGTCGGGTGCCGACGAACGAACGTCGGTCATTACCCGCCGCGCATGGCGCAACAATGGTCTTATAAACGCATGAAACGAACAACGTTATGGCCGCCGTCGGGTGCCGCCGAACGAACGTCGGTCACTACCCGCCGCGCATCGCGCAACAATGGTCTTATAAACGCTTAAAACGAACAACGTTAAGGCCGCCGTCGGGTGCCGCCGAACGAACGTCGGTCATTACCCGCCGCGCATCGCGCAACAATGGTCTTATAAACGCTTGAAGCGAACAACGTTAGGGCCGCCGTCGGGTGCCGCCGAACGGACGTCGGTCATTACCCACCGCGCAACGCGCATCAATGGTCTTATAAACGCTTGAAACGAACAACGTTATGGCCGCCGTCGGGTGCCGCCGAACGAACGTCGGTCACTACAAGCCGCGCATCGCGCAACAATGGTCTTATAAACGCTTAAAACGAACAACGTTAAGGCCGCCGTCGGGTGCCGCCGAACGAACGTCGGTCATTACCCGCAGCGCAACGCGCATCAATGGTCTTATAAACGCTTGAAACGAACAACGTTAAGGCCGCCGTCGGGTGCCGCCGAACGAACGTCGGTCATTACCCGCCGCACATCGCGCAACAGTGGTCTTATAAACGCTTGACACGAACAACGTTATGGCCGCCGTCGGGTGCCGCCGAACGAACGTCGGTCATTACCCGCCGCGCATCGCGCAACAATGGTCTTATAAACGCATGAAACGAACAACGTTATGGCCGCCGTCGGGTGCCGCCGAACGAACGTCGGTCATTACCCGCCGCGCATCGCGCAACAATGGTCTTGTAAACGCATGAAACGAACAACGTTATGGCCGCCGTCCGGTGCCGCCGAACGAACGTCGGTCATTACCCGCCGCGCATCGCGCATCAATAGTCTTATAAACGCTTGAAACGAACAACGTTGTGGCCGCCGTCGGGTGCCGCCGAACGAACGTCGGTCATTAACCGCCGCGCATCGCGCATCAATAGTCTTATAAACGCTTGAAACGAACAACGTTGTGGCCGCCGTCGAGTGCCGCCGACCGAACGTCGGTCATTACCCGCCGCGCATCGCGCAACAATGGTCTTATAAACGCTTGAAACGAACAACGTTAAGGCCGCCGTCGGGTGCCGCCGAACGAACGTCGGTCATTACCCGCCGCGCATCGCGCAACAATGATCGTAGAATCGCTTGAAGCGAACAACGTTAAGGTCGCCGTCAGGTGCCGCCGAACGAACGTCGGTCATTACCCGCCGCGCATCGCGCAACAATGGTCTTATAAACGCTTGAAACGAACAACGTTGTGGCCGCCGTCGAGTGCCGCCGAACGAACGTCGGTCATTACCCGCCGCGCATCGCGCAACAATGGTCTTATAAACGCTTGAAACGAACAACGTTAAGGCCGCCGTCGGGTGCCGCCGAACGAACGTCGGTCATTACCCGCCGCGCATCGCGCAACAATGATCGTAGAATCGCTTGAAGCGAACAACGTTAAGGTCGCCGTCAGGTGCCGCCGAACGAACGTCGGTCATTACCCGCCGCGCATCGCGCAACAATCGTCTTATAAACGCTTGAAACGAACAACGTCATGGCCGCCGTCGGGTGCCGCCGAACGAACGTCGGTCATTACCCGCCGCGCATCGCGCATTAATGGTCTTATAAACGCTTGAAACGAACAACGTTATGGCCGCCGTCGGGTGCCGCCGAACGAAAGTCGGTCATTACCCGCCGCGCATCGCGCAACAAGGATCGTAGAATCGCTTGAAGCGAACAACGTTAAGGTCGCCGTCGGGTGCCGCCGAACGAACGTCGGTCATTACCCGCCGCGCATCGCGCAACAATGGTGTTATAAACGCTTGAAACGAACAACGTTGTGGCCGCCGTCGGGTGCCGCCGAACGAACGTCGGTCATTACCCGCCGCGCATCGCGCAACAATGGTCTTATAAACGCATGAAACGAACAACGTTATGGCCGACAACGGGTGCCGCCGAACGAATGTCGGTCATTACCCGCCGCGCATGGCGCAACAATGGTCTTGTAAACGCATGAAACGAACAACGTTATGGCCGCCGTCGGGTGCCGCCGAACGAACGTCGGTCATTACCCGCCGCGCAACGCGCATCAATGATCTTATAAACGCTTGAAACGAACAACGTTATGGCCGCCGTCGGGTGCCGCCGAACGAACGTCGGTCATTACCCGCCGCACATCGCGCATCAGTGGTCTTATAAACGCATGAAACGAACAACGTTATGGCCGCCGTCGGGTGCCGACGAACGAACGTCGGTCATTACCCGCCGCGCAACGCGCATCAATGGTCTTATAAACGCTCGAAACGAACAACGTTATGGCCGCCGTCGGGTGCCGCCGAACGAACGTCGGTCACTACCCGCCGCGCATCGCGCAACAATGGTCTTATAAACGCTTGAAACGAACAACGTTAAGGCCGCCGTCGGGTGCCGCCGAACGAACGTCGGTCATTACCCGCCGCGCAACGCGCATCTCGGCGGTAATATTTGACCACATTCCTGGCTTGTTGGCCTCTACGTCTCCGTGGGACATTTATATACATCAATAACGTAATATAACCTAACCTAACCCAACCTAACATCAATAACGTAATATAACATAACCTAACACAACCTCTCATCTCCGGGGTAATATTTGACGACATACCTGGCGAGTTGGGCTCTATGTCTCCGTGGGACCTTCATATACATCAATAACGAAATATAACCTAACCTAACACAACCTATCATCTCGGCGGTAATATTCGACAACGTACCTGGCGAATTTGGCCTCTGCGTCTACGCTTGACCTTCATATACATCAATCACGTAATATAACCTAACCTAACCCAACCTATCATCTCGGCGGTAATGTTTGACATCATTCCTGCCGAGTTCGCCTCTACGTCTCCGTGGGAACCTTATATACATCAATGACTTAATATAACCTAACCTAACCCAACCTAACATTTCGGCGGTAATATTTCACAACATTCCTGGCGGGTTGGCCTCTAGGTCTCCGTTTGACCTTCATATACATCAATAACGTAATATAATCTAACCTAACCCAACCTAACATCTCCGGGGTAATAGTTGACGACATACCTGGCGAGTTGGCCTCTATGTCTCCGTGGGACCTTCATATACATCAATAACGAAATATAACCTAACCTAACCCAACCTATCATCTCGTCGGTAATATTCGACAACGTACCTGGCGAATTTGGCCTCTACGTCTACGTTTGACATTCATATACATCAATAACGTATTATAGCATAACCTAACCCAACCTATCATCTCGGCGGTAATGTTTGACATCATTCCTGCCGAGTTCGCCTCTACGTCTCCGTGGGAACTTTATATACATCAATAACTTAATATAACCTAACCTAACCCAACCTAACATCTCGGCGGTAATATTTGACCACATTCCTGTCTTGTTGGCATCCACGTCTCCGTGGGAACTTTATATACATCAATAACGAAATATAACCTAACCTAACACAACCTATCATCTCGGCGGTAAAATTCGACAACATCCCTGGCGAATTTGGCCTCCACGTCTACGTTTGACCTTCATATACATCAATAACGAAATATAACCTAACCTAACCCAACCTATCATCTCGGCGGTAATATTCGACAACATTCCTGGCTTGTTGGCCTCTACGTCTCCGTGGGACCTTTATATACATCAATAACGTAATATAACCTAACCTAACCCAACCTAACATCAATAACGTAATATAACATAACCTAACACAACCTCTCATCTCCGGGGTAATATTTGACGACATACCTGGCGAGTTGGGCTCTATGTCTCCGTGGGACCTTCATATACATCAATAACGAAATATAACCTAACCTAACACAACCTATCATCTCGGCGGTAATATTCGACAACGTACCTGGCGAATTTGGCCTCTGCGTCTACGCTTGACCTTCATATACATCAATCACGTAATATAACCTAACCTAACCCAACCTATCATCTCGGCGGTAATGTTTGACATCATTCCTGCCGAGTTCGCCTCTACGTCTCCGTGGGAACCTTATATACATCAATGACTTAATATAACCTAACCTAACCCAACCTAACATTTCGGCGGTAATATTTCACAACATTCCTGGCGGGTTGGCCTCTAGGTCTCCGTTTGACCTTCATATACATCAATAACGTAATATAATCTAACCTAACCCAACCTAACATCTCCGGGGTAATAGTTGACGACATACCTGGCGAGTTGGCCTCTATGTCTCCGTGGGACCTTCATATACATCAATAACGAAATATAACCTAACCTAACCCAACCTATCATCTCGTCGGTAATATTCGACAACGTACCTGGCGAATTTGGCCTCTACGTCTACGTTTGACATTCATATACATCAATAACGTATTATAGCATAACCTAACCCAACCTATCATCTCGGCGGTAATGTTTGACATCATTCCTGCCGAGTTCGCCTCTACGTCTCCGTGGGAACTTTATATACATCAATAACTTAATATAACCTAACCTAACCCAACCTAACATCTCGGCGGTAATATTTGACCACATTCCTGTCTTGTTGGCATCCACGTCTCCGTGGGAACTTTATATACATCAATAACGAAATATAACCTAACCTAACACAACCTATCATCTCGGCGGTAAAATTCGACAACATCCCTGGCGAATTTGGCCTCCACGTCTACGTTTGACCTTCATATACATCAATAACGAAATATAACCTAACCTAACCCAACCTATCATCTCGGCGGTAATATTCGACAACATTCCTGGCTTGTTGGCCTCTACGTCTCCGTGGGACCTTTATATACATCAATAACGTAATATAACCTAACCTAACCCAACCTAACATCTGGGCGGTGATATTTGACAACATTCCTGGCGAGTTGGCTTCTCCCTCTCCGTGGGACATTTATATACATCAATAACGAAATATAACATAACCTAACCCAACCTAACATCTCCGGGGTAATACTTGACAACATACCTGGCGAGTTGGCCTCTATGTCTCCGTGGGACCTTTATATACATCAATAACGTAATATAACCTAACCTAACCCAACGTAACATCTGGGCGGTGATATTTGACAACATTCCTGGCGAGTTGGCTTCTCCCTCTCCGTGGGACATTTATATACATCAATAACGTAATATAACCTAACCTAACCCAACCTAACATCTCGACGGTAATATTTGACCACATTGCTGGCGAGTTGGCCTATAGGTCTCCGTTTGACTTTCATATACATCAATAACGTAATATAACCTAACCTAACCCAACCTATCATCTCGGCGGGAATCTTTGACAACATTCATGGCGAGATGGCCTCTACGTCTCCGTGGGACCTTTATATACATCTATTACGTAATATAACCTAACCTAACCCAACCTATCATTTCGGCGGTAATACTTGACAATATTCCTTGCGAGTTGGACTCTACGTTTCCGTGGCATCTTTATATACATCAATAACGTAATATAACATAACCTAACCCAATCTAACATCTCGGCGGTAATATTTGACCACATTCCTGCCTTGTTGGCCTCTACGTCTCCGTGGGACCTTTATATACATCTATAACGTAATATAACTTAACCTAACCCAACCTAGCATCTCGGCGGTAATATTTGAAAACATTCATGGCGAGTTGGCCTCTACGTCTCCGTGGGACCTTTATATACATCAATAACGTAATACAACCTAACCTAACCCAACCTAACATCTCGGCAGTAATATTCGACAACATACCTGGCGATTTGGCATCTACGTCTACGTTTGACCTTCATATACCTCAATAACGTAATATAACCTAACCAAACCCAACCTAACATCTCCGCGGTAATATTTGACAACATTCCTGGCGAGTTGGCCTCTACGTCTCCGTGGGGCCTTTATATGTTTCAATAACGTAATATAACCTAACCTAACCCAATCTAACATCTCGCCGGTAATATTTGACCACATTCCAGTCTTGTTAGTCCCTACGTCTCCGCGGAACCTCTATATACATCAGTAACGTAATATAACCTAACCGAACCCAAACTAACATCTCTTCGGTAATATTTGACAATATTCCTGGCGAGTTGGCCTCTACGTCTCCGTGGCATCTTTATATACATCAATAACGTAATATAACCTAACCTAACCCAACCTATCATCTCGGCGGTAATATTTGACAACATTCCTGGCGAGTTGGACTCTACGTCTCCGATTGACCTTCATATACATCAATAACGAAATATAACCTAACCTAACCCAACCTATCATCTCGGCGGTAATATTTGACAACATTCCTGGCTAGTTGGCCTCTACCTCTCCGCGGCATCTTTATATACATCAATAACGTAATATAACATAACCTAACCCAATCTAACATCTCGGCGATAATATTTGACCACATTCCTGGCTTGTTGGACTCTACGTTTCCGTGGCATCTTTATATATATCAATAACGTAATATAACATAACCTAGCCCAACCTAACATCTCGGCGGTAATATTCGACAACATTCCTGGCTTGTTGGCCTCTACGACTCCGTGGGACCTTTATATACATCAATAACGTAATACAACCTAACCTAGCCCAACCTAACATCTCCGCGGTAATATTTGACAACATTCCTGGCGAGTTGGCCTCTACGTCTCCGTGGGGCCTTTATATATATCAATAACGTAATATAACCTAACCTAACCCAACCTAACATCTTGGCGGTTATATTTGACACCTTTCCTGGCGAGTTGGCCTATACGTCTCCGTGTAACCCTCGTATATATCAATAACGTAATATAACGTAACCTAACCCAACCTTTCATCTCGGCGGTAATATTTGACAACATTCCTGGCGAGTTGGCTTCTCCATCTCCGTGGGACCTTTATATACATCAATAACGTAATATAATATAACCTAACACAATCTAACATCTCGGCGGTAATATTTGACCACATTCCTGTCTTGTTGGCCTCTACGTCTCCGTGGCATCTTTATATACATCAATAACGTAATATAACATAACCTAACCCAAACTAACATCTCGGCGGTAATATTTAACCACATTCCTGGCTTGTTGGCCTCTACGTCTCCGTGGGACCTTTATATACATCAATAACGTAATACAACCTAACCTAACCCAACCTAACATCCCGGCGGTAATATTCGACAACATGACTGGCGTGTTGGCCTTTACGTCTACGTTTGACCTTCATATACATTAATAACGTAATATAAACTAACCTAACCCAATCTAACATCTCGGCGCTAATATTTGACCACATTCCTGTCTTGTTAGTCTCTACGCCTCCGCGGGACCTCTATATACATCAATAACGTAATATAACCTAACCTAACCCAACCTAACATCTCGGCGGTTATATTTGACACCTTTCCTGGCGAGTTGGCCTATACGTCTTCGTGTATCCCTTGTATACATCAATAACGTAATATAACGTAACCTAACCCAACCTATCATCTCGGCGGTAATATTTGACAACATTCCTGGCTTGTTGGCCTCTACGTCTCCGTGGGACCTTTATATACATCAATAACGTAATATAACCTAACCTAACCCAACCTAACATCTGGGCGGTGATATTTGACAACATTCCTGGCGAGTTGGCTTCTCCCTCTCCGTGGGACATTTATATACATCAATAACGAAATATAACATAACCTAACCCAACCTAACATCTCCGGGGTAATACTTGACAACATACCTGGCGAGTTGGCCTCTATGTCTCCGTGGGACCTTTATATACATCAATAACGTAATATAACCTAACCTAACCCAACGTAACATCTGGGCGGTGATATTTGACAACATTCCTGGCGAGTTGGCTTCTCCCTCTCCGTGGGACATTTATATACATCAATAACGTAATATAACCTAACCTAACCCAACCTAACATCTCGACGGTAATATTTGACCACATTGCTGGCGAGTTGGCCTATAGGTCTCCGTTTGACTTTCATATACATCAATAACGTAATATAACCTAACCTAACCCAACCTATCATCTCGGCGGGAATCTTTGACAACATTCATGGCGAGATGGCCTCTACGTCTCCGTGGGACCTTTATATACATCTATTACGTAATATAACCTAACCTAACCCAACCTATCATTTCGGCGGTAATACTTGACAATATTCCTTGCGAGTTGGACTCTACGTTTCCGTGGCATCTTTATATACATCAATAACGTAATATAACATAACCTAACCCAATCTAACATCTCGGCGGTAATATTTGACCACATTCCTGCCTTGTTGGCCTCTACGTCTCCGTGGGACCTTTATATACATCTATAACGTAATATAACTTAACCTAACCCAACCTAGCATCTCGGCGGTAATATTTGAAAACATTCATGGCGAGTTGGCCTCTACGTCTCCGTGGGACCTTTATATACATCAATAACGTAATACAACCTAACCTAACCCAACCTAACATCTCGGCAGTAATATTCGACAACGTACCTGGCGAATTTGGCTTCTACGTCTACGTTTGACCTTCATATACATCAATAACGTAATATAACCTAACATAACCCAACCTATCATTTCGGCGGTAATATTTGACAATATTCCTTGCGAGTTGGCCTCTACGTTTCCGTGGCATCTTTATATACATCAATAACGTAATATAACCTAACCTAACCCAACCTATCATCTCGGCGATAATATTTGACCACATTCCTGGCTTGTTGGCCTCTACGACTCCGTGGGACCTTTATATACATCAATAACGTAATACAACATAACCTAGCCCAACCTAACATCTCCGCGGTAATATTTGACAACATTCCTGGCGAGTTGGCTTCTCCGTCTCCGTGGGACCTTTATATACATCAATAACGTAATATAACATAACCTAACCCAATCTAACATCTCGGCGGTAATATTTGACCACATTCCTGTCTTGTTGGCCTCTACGTCTCCGTGGCATTTTTATATACATCAATAACGTAATATAACATAACCTAATCCAATCTAACATCTCGGCGGTAATATTTAACCACATTCCTGGCTTGTTGGCCTCTACGTCTCCGTGGGACCTTTATATACAACTATAACCTAGTATAATCTAACCTAACCCAACATAACATCTCGGCGGTAATATTTGACCACATTCCTGTCTTGTTGGCATCTACGTCTCCGTGGGACCTTTATATACACCAATAACGTAATATAACATAACCTAACCCAACCTAACATCTCCGGGGTAATACTTGACAACATACCTGGCGAGTCGGCCTCTATGTCTCCGTGGGACCTTTATATACATCAATAACGTAATATAACCTAACCTCACCCAACCTAACATCTGGGCGGTGATATTTGACAACATTCCTGGCGAGTTGGCTTCTCCCTCTCCGTGGGACATTTATATACATCAATAACGTAATATAACCTAACCTAACCCAACCTAACATCTCGACGGTAATATTTGACCACATTGCTGGCGAGTTGGCCTATAGGTCTCCGTTTGACTTTCATATACATCAATAACGTAATATAACCTAACCTAACCCAACCTATCATCTCGGCGGGAATCTTTGACAATATTCATGGCGAGATGGCCTCTACGTCTCCGTGGGACCTTTATATACATCTATTACGTAATATAACCTAACCTAACCCAACCAATCATTTCGGCGGTAATATTTGACAATATTCCTTGCGAGATGGACTCTACGTTTCCGTGGCATCTTTATATACATCAATAACGTAATATAACATAACCTAACCCAATCTAACATCTCGGCGGTAATATTTGACCACATTCCTGCCTTGTTGGCCTCTACGTCTCCGTGGGACCTTTATATACATCTATAACGTAATATAACTTAACCTAACCCAACCTAGCATCTCGGCGGTAATATTTGAAAACATTCATGGCGAGTTGGCCTCTACGTCTCCGTGGGACCTTTATATACATCAATAACGTAATACAACCTAACCTAACCCAACCTAACATCTCGGCAGTAATATTCGACAACATACCTGGCGATTTGGCATCTACGTCTACGTTTGACCTTCATATACCTCAATAACGTAATATAACCTAACCTAACCCAACCTAACATCTCCGCGGTAATATTTGACAACATTCCTGGCGAGTTGGCCTCTACGTCTCCGTGGGGCCTTTATATGCTTCAATAACGTAATATAACCTAACCTAACCCAATCTAACATCTCGCCGGTAATATTTGACCACATTCCAGTCTTGTTAGTCCCTACGTCTCCGCGGAACCTCTATATACATCAGTAACGTAATATAACCTAACCGAACCCAAACTAACATCTCTTCGGTAATATTTGACAATATTCCTGGCGAGTTGGCCTCTACGTCTCCGTGGCATCTTTATATACATCAATAACGTAATATAACCTAACCTAACCCAACCTATCATCTCGGCAGTAATATTTGACAACATTCCTGGCGAGTTGGACTCTACGTCTCCGATTGACCTTCATATACATCAATAACGAAATATAACCTAACCTAACCCAACCTATCATCTCGGCGGTAATATTTGACAACATTCCTGGCTAGTTGGCCTCTACCTCTCCGCGGCATCTTTATATACATCAATAACGTAATATAACATAACCTAACCCAATCTAACATCTCGGCGATAATATTTGACCACATTCCTGGCTTGTTGGCCTCTACGTCTCCGTGGGACCTTTATATACATCAATAACGTAATACAACCTAACCTAGCCCAACCTAACATCTCGGCGGTAATATTCGACAACATACCTGGCGAGTTGGCCTCTACGTCTACGTTTGACCTTCATATACATCAATAACGTAATATAACCTAACCTAACCGAACCTAACATCTCCGCGGTATTATTTGACAACATTCCTGGCGAGTTGGCCTCTACGTCTCCGTGGGGCCTTTATATATATCAATAACGTAATATAACCTAACCTAACCCAATCTAACATCTCGCCGGTAATATTTGACCTCATTCCAGTCTTGTTAGTCCTTACGTCTCCGCGGGGCCTCTATATACATCAGTAACGTAATATAACCTAACCTAACCCAACCTAACATCTCGGCGGTTATATTTGACACCTTTCCTGGCGAGTTGGCCTATACGTCTCCGTGTAAACCTCGTATACATTAATAACGTAATATAACGTAACCTAACCCAACCTATCATCTCGGCGGTAATATTTGACAGCATTCCTGGCGAGTTGGCCTCTTCGTCTCCGTGGGACCTTTATATACACCAATAACGTAATATAACATAACGTAACCCAACCTAACATCTCCGGGGTAATATTTGACAACATACCAGGCGAGTTGGCATCTACGTCTCCGTGGGACCTTCATATACATCAATAACGAAATATAACCTAACCTAACCCAACCTATCATCTCGGCGGTAATATTTGACAACATTTCTGGCGAGTTGGCTTCTCCGTCGCCGTGGGACTTTTATATACATCAATAACGTAATATAACCTAACCTAAACCAACCAAACATCTCGGCGGTAACGTTTGACCACATTCCTGGCGAGTTGGCCTCTAGGTCTCCGTTTGACTTTCATATACATCAATAACGTAATATAACCTAACCTAATCCAACCTATCATCTCGGCGGTAATATTTGACAACATTCCTGGCGAGTTGGCTTCTCCGTCTCCGTGGGAGCTTTATATACATCAATAACGTAATATAACATAACCTAACCCAATCTAACATCTCGGCGGTAATATTTGACCACATTCCTGTCTTGTTGGCATCTACGTCTCCGTGGGACCTTTATATACATCAATAACGTAATATAACCTAACCTAACCCAATCTAACATCTCGGCGGTAATATTTGACCACATTCCTGTCTTGTTGGCATCTACGTCTCCGTGGGACCTTTATATACATCAATAACGTAATATAACCTAACCTAACCCAACCTAACATCTCGGCGATAATATTTGACCACAGTCCTGGCTTGTTGGACTCTACGTTTCCGTGGCATCTTTATATACATCAATAACGTAATATAACATAACCTAGCCCAACCTAACATCTCGGCGGTAATATTCGACAACATTCCTGGCTTGTTGGCCTCTACGACTCCGTGGGACCTTTATATACATCAATAACGTAATACAACCTAACCTAACACAATCTAACATCTCGGCGGTAATATTTGACCACATTCCTGTCTTGTTGGCCTCTACGTCTCCGTGGCATCTTTATATACATCAATAACGTAATATAACATAACCTAACCCAAACTAACATCTCGGCGGTAATATTTAACCACATTCCTGGCTTGTTGGCCTCTACGTCTCCGTGGGACCTTTATATACATCAATAACGTAATACAACCTAACCTAACCCAACCTAACATCCCGGCGGTAATATTCGACAACATAACTGGCGTGTTGGCCTCTACGTCTACGTTTGACCTTCATATACATCAATAACGTAATATAACCTAACCTAACCGAACCTAACATCTCCGCGGTAATATTTGACAACATTACTGGCGAGTTGGCCTCTACGTCTCCGTGGGGCCTTTATATATATCAATAACGTAATATAACCTAACCTAACCCAATCTAACATCTCGCCGGTAATATTTGACCTCATTCCAGTCTTGTTAGTCCCTACGTCTCCGCGGGGCCTCTATATACATCAGTAACGTAATATAACCTAACCTAACCCAACCTAACATCTCGGCGGTAAAATTTGACAATATTCCTGGCGAGTTGGCCTCTACGTCTCCGTGGGACCTTTATATACAATTATAACCTAATATAACCTAACCCAACCCAACATAACATCTCGGCGGTAATATTTGACCACATGCCTGTCTTGTTGGCATCTACGTCTCCGTGGGACCTTTAGATACATCAATAACGTAATATAACCTAACCTAACCCAACCTAACACCTCGGCGGTAATATTTGACCACATTCCTGTCTTGTTGGCCTCTACGTCTCCGTGAGTCCTTTATATACATCTATAACGTAATATAACCTAACCTAACCCAACCTAACATCTCGGCGGTTATATTTGACACCTTTCCTGGCGAGTTGGCTTCTCCGTCTCCGTGGGAGCTTTATATACATCAATAACGTAATATAACATAACCTAACCCAATCTAACATCTCGGCGGTAATATTTGACCACATTCCTGTCTTGTTGGCATCTACGTCTCCGTGGGACCTTTATATACATCAATAACGTAATATAACCTAACCTAACCCAACCTAACGTCTCGGCGGTAATATTTGACCACATTCCTGGCTTGTTGGCCTCTACGTCTCCGTGGGACCTTTATATACATCTATAACCTAGTATAATCTAACCTAACCCAACATAACATCTCGGCGGTAATATTTGACCACATTCCTGTCTTGTTGGCATCTACGTCTCCGTGGGACCTTTATATACACCAATAACGTAATATAACATAACCTAACCCAACCTAACATCTCCGGGGTAATACTTGACAACATACCTGGCGAGTTGGCCTCTATGTCTCCGTGGGACCTTTATATACATCAATAACGTAATATAACCTAACCTAACCCAACCTAACATCTGGGCGGTGATATTTGACAACATTCCTGGCGAGTTGGCTTCTCCCTCTCCGTGGGACATTTATACACATCAATAACGTAATATAACCTAACCTAACCCAACCTATCATCTCGGCGGGAATCTTTGACAATATTCATGGCGAGATGGCCTCTACGTCTCCGTGGGACCTTTATATACATCTATTACGTAATATAACCTAACCTAACCCAACCAATCATTTCGGCGGTAATATTTGACAATATTCCTTGCGAGTTGGACTCTACGTTTCCGTGGCATCTTTATATACATCAATAACGTAATATAACATAACCTAACCCAATCTAACATCTCCGCGGTAATATTTGACAACATTCCTGGCGAGTTGGCCTCTACGTCTCCGTGGGGCCTTTATATGCTTCAATAACGTAATATAACCTAACCTAACCAAATCTAACATCTCGCCGGTAATATTTGACCACATTCCAGTCTTGTTAGTCCCTACGTCTCCGCGGAACCTCTATATACATCAGTAACGTAATATAACCTAACCGAACCCAAACTAACATCTCTTCGGTAATATTTGACAATATTCCTGGCGAGTTGGCCTCTACGTCTCCGTGGCATCTTTATATACATCAATAACGTAATATAACCTAACCTAACCCAACCTATCATCTCGGCGGTAATATTTGACAACATTCCTGGCGAGTTGGTCTCTACGTCTCCGTGGCATCTTTATATACATCAATAACGTAATATAACCTAACCTAACCCAACCTAACATCTCGGCGGTAATATTTGACCACATTCCTGGCATGTTGGCCTCTACGTCTGCGTGGGACCTTTATATACATCTATAACGTAACATAACATAAAATAACCCAATCTAACATCTCGGCGGTAATATTTGACATCATTCCTGGCGAGTTGGCCTCTACGTCTCCGTTTGACCCTCATATACATCAATAACGTAATATAACCTAACCTAACCCAACCTAACATCTCGGCGGTAAAGTATGACCACATTCCTGGCTAGTTGGCCTCTACGTCTCCGTGGGACCTTTATATACATCAATAACGTAATATAACCTAACTTAACCCAACCTAACATCTCGACGGTAATATTTGACCACATTGCTGGCGAGTTGGCCTATAGGTCTCCGTTTGACTTTCATATACATCAATAACGTAATATAACCTAACCTAACCCAACCTATCATCTCGGCGGGAATCTTTGACAGCATTCATGGCGAGATGGCCTCTACGTCTCCGTGGGACCTTTATATACATCTATTACGTAATATAACCTAACCTAACCCAATCTAACATCTCGGCGGTAATATTTGACCACATTCCTGTCTTGCTGGCATCTACGTCTCCGTGGGACCTTTATATACATCTATAACGTAATACAACCTAACCTAACCCAACCTAACATCTCGGCAGTAATATTCGACAACATACCTGGCGATTTGGCCTCTACGTCTACGTTTGACCTTCATATACCTCAATAACGTAATATAACCTAACCTAACCCAACCTAACATCTCCGCGGTAATATTTGACAACATTCCTGGCGAGTTGGCCTCTACGTCTCCGCGGCATCTTTATATACATCAATAACGTAATATAACATAACCTAACCCAATCTAACATCTCGGCGATAATATTTGACCACATTCCTGGCTTGTTGGCCTCTACGTCTCCGTGGGACCTTTATATACATTAATAACGTAATACAACCTAACCTAGCCCAACCTAACATCTCGGCGGTAATATTCGACAACATTCCTGGCTTGTTGACCTCTACGACTCCGTGGGACCTTTATATACATCAATAACGTAATACAACCTAACCTAGCCCAACCTAACATCTCCGCGGTAATATTTGACAACATTCCTGGCGAGTTGGCTTCTCCGTCTCCGTGGGACCTTTATATACATCAATAACGTAATATAACATAACCTAACCCAATCTAACATCTCGGCGGTAATATTTGACCACATTCCTGTCTTGTTGGCCTCTACGTCTCCGTGGCATCTTTATATACGACAATAACGTAATATAACATAACCTAATCCAATCTAACATCTCGGCGGTAATATTTAACCACATTCCTGGCTTGTTGGCCTCTACGTCTCCGTGGGACCTTTATATACATCTATAACCTAGTATAATCTAACCTAACCCAACATAACATCTCGGCGGTAATATTTGACCACATTCCTGTCTTGTTGGCATCTACGTCTCCGTGGGACCTTTATATACACCAATAACGTAATATAACATAACCTAACCCAACCTAACATCTCCGGGGTAATACTTGACAACATACCTGGCGAGTTGGCCTCTATGTCTCCGTGGGACCTTCATATACATCAATAACGTAATATAACCTAACCTAACCCAACCTGTCATCTCGGCGGTAATATTTGACAACATTCCTGTCTTGTTGGCATCTACGTCTCCGTGGGACCTTTATATACATCAATAACGTAATATAACCTAACCTAACCCAACCTATCATCTCGGCGGTAATATTCGACAACGTACCTGGCGAATTTGGCTTCTACGTCTACGTTTGACCTTCATATACATCAATAACGTAATATAACCTAACATAACCCAACCTATCATCTCGGCGGTAATATTTGATAACATTCCTGGCGAGTTGGCTTCTCCGTCTCCGTGGGACATTTATATACATCAATAACGTAATATAACCTAACCTAACCCAACCTAATATCTCGGCAGTAATATTTGACCACATTCCTGGCTTGTTGACCTCTACGTCTCCGTGGGACATTTATATACATCAATAACGTAATATAACCTAACCTAACCCAACCTAACATCTCCGGGGTAATATTTGACAACATACCTGGCCAGTTGGCCTCTACGTCTCCGTGGGACCTTTATATGCATCAATAACGTAATATAACATAACCTAACCCAATCTAACATCTCGGCGGTAATATTTGAACACATTCCTGGCTTGTTGGCCTCTACGTCTCCGTGGGTCCTTTGGATACATCAATAACGTAATATAACCTAACCTAACCCAACCTAACACCTCGGCGGCAATATTTGACCACATTCCTGTCTTGTTGGCCTCTACGTCTCCGTGGGACCTTTATATACATCAATAACGTAATATAGCCTAAGCTAACCCAACCTAACATCTCGGCGGTTATATTTGACACCTTTCCTGGCGAGTTGGCCTATACGTCTCCGTGTAACCCTCGTATACATCAATAACGTAATATAACGTAACCTAACCCAACCTATCATCTCGGCGGTAATATTTGACAACATTCCTGGCGAGTTGGCCTATACGTCTCCGTGTAACCCTCGTATACATCAATAACGTAATATAACGTAACCTAACCCAATCTAACATCTCGGCGGTAATATTTGACCACATTCCTGTCTTGTTGGCATCTACGTCTCCGTGGGACCTTTATATACATCAATGACGTAATATAACCTAACCTAACCCAACCTAACATCTCGGCGGTAATATTTGACCACATTCCTGTCTTGTTAGTCCCTACGTCTCCGCGGGACCTCTATATACATCAGTAACATAATATAACCTAACCTAACCCAACCTATCATCTCGGCGGTAATATTTGACAACATTCCTGGCGAGTTGGCCTCTACGTCTCCGATTGACCTTCATATACATCAATAACGTAATACAACGTAACCTAGACCAACCTAACATCTCCGCGGTAATATTTGACAACATTCCTGGCGAGTTGGCTTCTCCGTCTCCGTGGGACCTTTATATACATCAATAACGTAATATAACCTAACCTAACCCAACCTAACATCTGGGCGGTGATATTTGACAACATTCCTGGCGAGTTGGCTTCTCCCTCTCCGTGGGACATTTATATACATCAATAACGTAATATAACCTAACCTAAACCAACCAAACATCTCGGCGGTAACATTTGACCACATTCCTGGCGAGTTGGCCTCTAGGTCTCCGTTTGACTTTCATATACATCAATAACGTAATATAACCTAACCTAATCCAACCTATCATCTCGGCGGTAATATTTGACAACATTCCTGGCGAGTTGGCTCCTCCGTCTCCGTGGGAGCTTTATATACATCAATAACGTAATATAACATAACCTAACCCAATCTAACATCTCGGCGGTAATATTTGACCACATTCCTGTCTTGTTGGCATCTACGTCTCCGTGGGACCTTTATATACATCTATAACCTAGTATAATCTAACCTAACCCAACATAACATCTCGGCGGTAATATTTGACCACATTCCTGTCTTGTTGGCATCTACGTCTCCGTGGGACCTTTATATACACCAATAACGTAATATAACATAACCTAACCCAACCTAACATCTCCGGGGTAATATTTGACAACATACCTGGCGAGTTGGCCTCTACGTCTCCGTGGGACCTTTATATACATCAATAACGTAATATAACCTAACCTAACCCAGCCTAACATCTTGGCGGTAATATTTGACCACATTCCTGGCTTGTTGGCCTTTACGTCTACGTTTGACCTTCATATACATTAATAACGTAATATAAACTAACCTAACCCAATCTAACATCTCGGCGCTAATATTTGACCACATTCCTGTCTTGTTAGTCTCTACGCCTCCGCGGGACCTCTATATACATCAGTAACGTAATATAACCTGACCTAACCCAACCTAACATCTCGGCGGTAATATTTCACAACATTCCTGGCGAGTTGGCCTCTAGATCTCCGTTTGACCTTCATATACATCAATAACGTAATATAACCTAACCTAACCCAACCTGTCATCTCGGCGGTAATATTTGACAACATTCCAGGCGAGTTGGCCTATACGTCTCCGTGTAACCCTCGTATACATCAATAACGTAATATAACGTAACCTAACCCAATCTAACATCTCGGCGGTAATATTTGACCACATTCCTGTCTTGTTGGCATCTACGTCTCCGTGGGACCTTTATATACATCAATAACGTAATATAACCTAACCTAACCCAACCTAACATCTCGGCGGTAATATTTGACCACATTCCTGTCTTGTTAGTCCCTACGTCTCCGCGGGACCTCTATATACATCAGTAACATAATATAACCTAACCTAACCCAACCTATCATCTCGGCGGTAATATTTGACAACATTCCTGGCGAGTTGGCCTCTACGTCTCCGATTGACCTTCATATACATCAATAACGTAATATAACCTAACCTAACCCAACCTAACATCTGGGCGGTGATATTTGACAACATTCCTGGCGAGTTGGCTTCTCCCTCTCCGTGGGACATTTATATACATCAATAACGTAATATAACCTAACCTAACCCAACCTAACATCTCGACGGTAATATTTGACCACATTGCTGGCGAGTTGGACTATAGGTCTCCGTTTGACTTTCATATACATCAATAACGTAATATAACCTAACCTAACCCAACCTAACATCTCCGCGGTAATATTTGACCACATTCCTGTCTTGTTAGTCCCTACGTCTCCGCGGGACCTCTATATACATCAGTAACATAATATAACCTAACCTAACCCAACCTATCATCTCGGCGGTAATATTTGATAACATTCCTGGCGAGTTGGCCTCTACGTCTCCGATTGACCTTCATATACATCAATAACGAAATATAACCTAACCTAACCCAACCTATCATCTCGGCGGTAATATTTGACCACATTCCTGTCTTGTTGGCATCTACGTCTCCGTGGGACCTTTATATACATCAATAACGTAATATAACCTAACCTAACCCAACCTATCATCTCGGCGGTAATATTCGACAACGTACCTGGCGAATTTGGCTTCTACGTCTACGTTTGACCTTCATATACATCAATAACGTAATATAACATAACCTAACCCAACCTAACATCTCCGGGGTAATATTTGACAACATACCTGGCGAGTTGGCCTCTACGTCTCCGTGGGACCTTTATATACATCAATAACGTAATATAACCTAACCTAACCCAGCCTAACATCTTGGCGGTAATATTTGACCACATTCCTGGCTTGTTGGCCTTTACGTCTACGTTTGACCTTCATATACATTAATAACGTAATATAAACTAACCTAACCCAATCTAACATCTCGGCGCTAATATTTGACCACATTCCTGTCTTGTTAGTCTCTACGCCTCCGCGGGACCTCTATATACATCAGTAACGTAATATAACCTGACCTAACCCAACCTAACATCTCGGCGGTAATATTTCACAACATTCCTGGCGAGTTGGCCTCTAGATCTCCGTTTGACCTTCATATACATCAATAACGTAATATAACCTAACCTAACCCAACCTGTCATCTCGGCGGTAATATTTGACAACATTCCAGGCGAGTTGGCCTATACGTCTCCGTGTAACCCTCGTATACATCAATAACGTAATATAACGTAACCTAACCCAACCTATCATCTCGGCGGTAATATTTGACAACATTCCTGGCGAGTTGGCCTATACGTCTCCGTGTAACCCTCGTATACATCAATAACGTAATATAACGTAACCTAACCCAATCTAACATCTCGGCGGTAATATTTGACCACATTCCTGTCTTGTTGGCATCTACGTCTCCGTGGGACCTTTATATACATCAATAACGTAATATAACCTAACCTAACCCAACCTAACATCTCGGCGGTAATATTTGACGACATTCCTGTCTTGTTAGTCCCTACGTCTCCGCGGGACCTCTATATACATCAGTAACATAATATAACCTAACCTAACCCAACCTATCATCTCGGCGGTAATATTTGACAACATTCCTGGCGAGTTGGCCTCTACGTCTCCGATTGACCTTCATATACATCAATAACGTAATATAACCTAACCTAACCCAACCTATCATCTCGGCGGTAATATTTGACCACATTCCTGTCTTGTTGGCATCTACGTCTCCGTGGGACCTTTATATACATCAATAACGTAATATAACCTAACCTAACCCAACCTATCATCTCGGCGGTAATATTCGACAACGTACCTGGCGAATTTGGCTTCTACGTCTACGTTTGACCTTCATATACATCAATAACGTAATATAACCTAACATAACCCAACCTATCATCTCGGCGGTAATATTTGACCACATTGCTGGCGAGTTGGCCTATAGGTCTCCGTTTGACTTTCATATACATCAATAACGTAATATAACCTAACCTAACCCAACCTATCATCTCGGCGGTAATATTCGACAACGTACCTGGCGAATTTGGCTTCTACGTCTACGTTTGACCTTCATATACATCAATAACGTAATATAACATAACCTAACCCAACCTAACATCTCCGGGGTAATATTTGACAACATACCTGGCGAGTTGGCCTCTACGTCTCCGTGGGACCTTTATATACATCAATAACGTAATATAACCTAACCTAACCCAGCCTAACATCTTGGCGGTAATATGTGACCACATTCCTGGCTTGTTGGCCTTTACGTCTACGTTTGACCTTCATATACATTAATAACGTAATATAAACTAACCTAACCCAATCTAACATCTCGGCGCTAATATTTGACCACATTCCTGTCTTGTTAGTCTCTACGCCTCCGCGGGACCTCTATATACATCAGTAACGTAATATAACCTGACCTAACCCAACCTAACATCTCGGCGGTAATATTTCACAACATTCCTGGCGAGTTGGCCTCTAGATCTCCGTTTGACCTTCATATACATCAATAACGTAATATAACCTAACCTAACCCAACCTGTCATCTCGGCGGTAATATTTGACAACATTCCAGGCGAGTTGGCCTATACGTCTCCGTGTAACCCTCGTATACATCAATAACGTAATATAACGTAACCTAACCCAACCTATCATCTCGGCGGTAATATTTGACAACATTCCTGGCGAGTTGGCCTATACGTCTCCGTGTAACCCTCGTATACATCAATAACGTAATATAACGTAACCTAACCCAATCTAACATCTCGGCGGTAATATTTGACCACATTCCTGTCTTGTTGGCATCTACGTCTCCGTGGGACCTTTATATACATCAATAACGTAATATAACCTAACCTAACCCAACCTAACATCTCGGCGGTAATATTTGACGACATTCCTGTCTTGTTAGTCCCTACGTCTCCGCGGGACCTCTATATACATCAGTAACATAATATAACCTAACCTAACCCAACCTATCATCTCGGCGGTAATATTTGACAACATTCCTGGCGAGTTGGCCTCTACGTCTCCGATTGACCTTCATATACATCAATAACGTAATATAACCTAACCTAACCCAACCTATCATCTCGGCGGTAATATTTGACCACATTCCTGTCTTGTTGGCATCTACGTCTCCGTGGGACCTTTATATACATCAATAACGTAATATAACCTAACCTAACCCAACCTATCATCTCGGCGGTAATATTCGACAACGTACCTGGCGAATTTGGCTTCTACGTCTACGTTTGACCTTCATATACATCAATAACGTAATATAACCTAACATAACCCAACCTATCATCTCGGCGGTAATATTTGACCACATTGCTGGCGAGTTGGCCTATAGGTCTCCGTTTGACTTTCATATACATCAATAACGTAATATAACCTAACCTAACCCAACCTATCATCTCGGCGGGAATCTTTGACAACATTCATGGCGAGATGGCCTCTACGTCTCCGTGGGACCTTTATATACATCTATTACGTAATATAACCTAACCTAACCCAACCAATCATTTCGGCGGTAATATTTGACAATATTCCTTGCGAGTTGGACTCTACGTTTCCGTGGCATCTTTATATACATCAATAACGTAATATAACATAACCTAACCCAATCTAACATCTCGGCGGTAATATTTGACCACATTCCTGCCTTGTTGGCCTCTACGTCTCCGTGGGACCTTTATATACATCTATAACGTAATATAACTTAACCTAACCCAACCCAGCATCTCGGCAGTAATATTCGACAACATACCTGGCGATTTGGCCTCTACGTCTACGTTTGACCTTCATATACCTCAATAACGTAATATAACCTAACCTAACCCAACCTAACATCTCCGCGGTAATATTTGACAACATTCCTGGCGAGTTGGCCTCTACGTCTCCGTGGGGCCTTTATATGCTTCAATAACGTAATATAACCAAACCTAACCCAATCTAACATCTCGCCGGTAATATTTGACCACATTCCAGTCTTGTTAGTCCCTATGTCTCCGCGGAACCTCTATATACATCAGTAACGTAATATAACCTAACCGAACCCAAACTAACATCACTTCGGTAATATTTGACAATATTCCTGGCGAGTTGGCCTCTACGTCTCCGTGGCATCTTTATATACATCAATAACGTAATATAACCTAACCTAACCCAACCTATAATCTCGGCGGTAATATTTGACAACATTCCTGGCGAGTTGGACTCTACGTCTCCGATTGACCTTCATATACATCAATAACGAAATATAACCTAACCTAACCCAACCTATCATCTCGGCGGTAATATTTGACAACATTCCTGGCTAGTTGGCCTCTACCTCTCCGCGGCATCTTTATATACATCAATAACGTAATATAACATAACCTAACCCAATCCAACATCTCGGCGATAATATTTGACCACATTCCTGGCTTGTTGGCCTCTACGTCTCCGTGAGACCTTTATATACATCAATAACGTAATACAACCTAACCTAGCCCAACCTAACATCTCGGCGGTAATATTCGACAACATACCTGGCGAGTTGGCCTCTACGTCTACGTTTGACCTTCATATACATCAATAACGTAATATAACCTAACCTAACCGAACCTAACATCTCCGCGGTAATATTTGACAACATTACTGGCGAGTTGGCCTCTACGTCTCTGTGGGGCCTTTATATATATGAATAACGTAATATAACCTAACCTAACCCAATCTAACATCTCGCCGGTAATATTTGACCACATTCCAGTCTTGTTAGTCCCTACGTCTCCGCGGGGCCTCTATATACATCAGTAACGTAATATAACCTAACCTAACCCAACCTAACATCTCGGCGGTAAAATTTGACAATATTCCTGGCGAGTTGGCCTCTACGTCTCCGTGGGACCTTTATATACAATTATAACCTAATATAACCTAACCCAACCCAACATAACATCTCGGCGGTAATATTTGACCACATGCCTGTCTTGTTGGCATCTACGTCTCCGTGGGACCTTTAGATACATCAATAACGTAATATAACCTAACCTAACCCAACCTAACACCTCGGCGGTAATATTTGACCACATTCCTGTCTTGTTGGCCTCTACGTCTCCGTGGGACCTTTATATACATCTATAACGTAATATAACCTAACCTAACCGAACCTAACATCTCGGCGGTTATATTTGACACCTTTCCTGGCGAGTTGGCCTATACGTCTCCGTGTAACCCTCGTATACATCAATAACGTAATATAACGTAACCTAACCCAACCTATCATCTCGGCGGTAATATTTGACAGCATTCCTGGCGAGTTGGCCTCTACGTCTCCGTGGGACCTTTATATGCACCAATAACGTAATATAACATAACGTAAACCAACCTAACATCTCCGGGGTAATATTTGACAACATACCTGGCGAGTTGGCATCTACGTCTCCGTGGGACCTTCATATACATCAATAACGAAATATAACCTAACCTAACCCAACCTATCATCTCGGCGGTAATATTTGACAACATTCCTGGTGAGTTGGCTTCTCCGTCTCCGTGGGACCTTTATATACATCAATAACGTAATATAACCTAACCTAAACCAACCAAACATCTCGGCGGTAACATTTGACCACATTCCTGGCGAGTTGGCCTCTAGGTCTCCGTTTGACTTTCATATACATCAATAACGTAATATAACCTAACCTAATCCAACCTATCATCTCGGCGGTAATATTTGACAACATTTCTGGCGAGTTGGCTTCTCCGTCTCCGTGGGAGCTTTATATACATCAATAACGTAATATAACATAACCTAACCCAATCTAACATCTCGGCGGTAATATTTGACCACATTCCTGTCTTGTTGGCATCTACGTCTCCGTGGGACCTTTATATACATCTATAACCTAGTATAATCTAACCTAACCCAACATAACATCTCGGCGGTAATATTTGACCACATTCCTGTCTTGTTGGCATCTACGTCTCCGTGGGACCTTTATATACACCAATAACGTAATATAACATAACCTAACCCAACCTAACATCTCCGGGGTAATATTTGACAACATACCTGGCGAGTTGGCCTCTACGTCTCCGTGGGACCTTTATATACATCAATAACGTAATATAACCTAACCTAACCCAGCCTAACATCTTGGCGGTAATATTTGACCACATTCCTGGCTTGTTGGCCTTTACGTCTACGTTTGACCTTCATATACATTAATAACGTAATATAAACTAACCTAACCCAATCTAACATCTCGGCGCTAATATTTGACCACATTCCTGTCTTGTTAGTCTCTACGCCTCCGCGGGACCTCTATATACATCAGTAACGTAATATAACCTGACCTAACCCAACCTAACATCTCGGCGGTAATATTTCACAACATTCCTGGCGAGTTGGCCTCTAGATCTCCGTTTGACCTTCATATACATCAATAACGTAATATAACCTAACCTAACCCAACCTGTCATCTCGGCGGTAATATTTGACAACATTCCAGGCGAGTTGGCCTATACGTCTCCGTGTAACCCTCGTATACATCAATAACGTAATATAACGTAACCTAACCCAACCTATCATCTCGGCGGTAATATTTGACAACATTCCTGGCGAGTTGGCCTATACGTCTCCGTGTAACCCTCGTATACATCAATAACGTAATATAACGTAACCTAACCCAATCTAACATCTCGGCGGTAATATTTGACCACATTCCTGTCTTGTTGGCATCTACGTCTCCGTGGGACCTTTATATACATCAATAACGTAATATAACCTAACCTAACCCAACCTAACATCTCGGCGGTAATATTTGACGACATTCCTGTCTTGTTAGTCCCTACGTCTCCGCGGGACCTCTATATACATCAGTAACATAATATAACCTAACCTAACCCAACCTATCATCTCGGCGGTAATATTTGACAACATTCCTGGCGAGTTGGCCTCTACGTCTCCGATTGACCTTCATATACATCAATAACGTAATATAACCTAACCTAACCCAACCTATCATCTCGGCGGTAATATTTGACCACATTCCTGTCTTGTTGGCATCTACGTCTCCGTGGGACCTTTATATACATCAATAACGTAATATAACCTAACCTAACCCAACCTATCATCTCGGCGGTAATATTCGACAACGTACCTGGCGAATTTGGCTTCTACGTCTACGTTTGACCTTCATATACATCAATAACGTAATATAACCTAACATAACCCAACCTATCATCTCGGCGGTAATATTTGACCACATTGCTGGCGAGTTGGCCTATAGGTCTCCGTTTGACTTTCATATACATCAATAACGTAATATAACCTAACCTAACCCAACCTATCATCTCGGCGGGAATCTTTGACAACATTCATGGCGAGATGGCCTCTACGTCTCCGTGGGACCTTTATATACATCTATTACGTAATATAACCTAACCTAACCCAACCAATCATTTCGGCGGTAATATTTGACAATATTCCTTGCGAGTTGGACTCTACGTTTCCGTGGCATCTTTATATACATCAATAACGTAATATAACATAACCTAACCCAATCTAACATCTCGGCGGTAATATTTGACCACATTCCTGCCTTGTTGGCCTCTACGTCTCCGTGGGACCTTTATATACATCTATAACGTAATATAACTTAACCTAACCCAACCCAGCATCTCGGCAGTAATATTCGACAACATACCTGGCGATTTGGCCTCTACGTCTACGTTTGACCTTCATATACCTCAATAACGTAATATAACCTAACCTAACCCAACCTAACATCTCCGCGGTAATATTTGACAACATTCCTGGCGAGTTGGCCTCTACGTCTCCGTGGGGCCTTTATATGCTTCAATAACGTAATATAACCAAACCTAACCCAATCTAACATCTCGCCGGTAATATTTGACCACATTCCAGTCTTGTTAGTCCCTATGTCTCCGCGGAACCTCTATATACATCAGTAACG
Source organism: Xylocopa violacea (assembly GCA_963969225.1). Lineage (NCBI taxonomy): Eukaryota > Metazoa > Arthropoda > Insecta > Hymenoptera > Apidae > Xylocopa > Xylocopa violacea. The sequence continues at coordinate 57,759,610 of CAXAJV010000001.1, forward strand.
TAATATAACCTAACCGAACCCAAACTAACATCACTTCGGTAATATTTGACAATATTCCTGGCGAGTTGGCCTCTACGTCTCCGTGGCATCTTTATATACATCAATAACGTAATATAACCTAACCTAACCCAACCTATAATCTCGGCGGTAATATTTGACAACATTCCTGGCGAGTTGGCCTCTACGTCTCCGTGGGACCTTTATATACAATTATAACCTAATATAACCTAACCCAACCCAACATAACATCTCGGCGGTAATATTTGACCACATGCCTGTCTTGTTGGCATCTACGTCTCCGTGGGACCTTTAGATACATCAATAACGTAATATAACCTAACCTAACCCAACCTAACACCTCGGCGGTAATATTTGACCACATTCCTGTCTTGTTGGCCTCTACGTCTCCGTGGGACCTTTATATACATCTATAACGTAATATAACCTAACCTAACCCAACCTAACATCTCGGCGGTTATATTTGACACCTTTCCTGGCGAGTTGGCCTATACGTCTCCGTGTAACCCTCGTATACATCAATAACGTAATATAACGTAACCTAACCCAACCTATCATCTCGGCGGTAATATTTGACAGCATTCCTGGCGAGTTGGCCTCTACGTCTCCGTGGGACCTTTATATGCACCAATAACGTAATATAACATAACGTAAACCAACCTAACATCTCCGGGGTAATATTTGACAACATTCCTGGCGAGTTGGCTTCTCCGTCTCCGTGGGACCTTTATATACATCAATAACGTAATATAACCTAACCTAACCCAACCTAACATCTGGGCGGTGATATTTGACAACATTCCTGGCGAGTTGGCTTCTCCCTCTCCGTGGGACATTTATATACATCAATAACGTAATATAACCTAACCTAAACCAACCAAACATCTCGGCGGTAACATTTGACCACATTCCTGGCGAGTTGGCCTCTAGGTCTCCGTTTGACTTTCATATACATCAATAACGTAATATAACCTAACCTAATCCAACCTATCATCTCGGCGGTAATATTTGACAACATTCCTGGCGAGTTGGCTTCTCCGTCTCCGTGGGAGCTTTATATACATCAATAACGTAATATAACATAACCTAACCCAATCTAACATCTCGGCGGTAATATTTGACCACATTCCTGTCTTGTTGGCATCTACGTCTCCGTGGGACCTTTATATACATCTATAACCTAGTATAATCTAACCTAACCCAACATAACATCTCGGCGGTAATATTTGACCACATTCCTGTCTTGTTCGCATCTACGTCTCCGTGGGACCTTTATATACATCAATAACGTAATATAACCTAACCTAACCCAACCTAACATCTCGGCGGTAATATTTGACCACATTCCTGTCTTGTTAGTCCCTACGTCTCCGCGGGACCTCTATATACATCAGTAACATAATATAACCTAACCTAACCCAACCTATCATCTCGGCGGTAATATTTGACAACATTCCTGGCGAGTTGGCCTCTACGTCTCCGATTGACCTTCATATACATCAATAACGTAATATAACCTAACCTAACCCAACCTAACATCTGGGCGGTGATATTTGACAACATTCCTGGCGAGTTGGCTTCTCCCTCTCCGTGGGACATTTATATACATCAATAACGTAATATAACCTAACCTAACCCAACCTAACATCTCGACGGTAATATTTGACCACATTGCTGGCGAGTTGGCCTCTACGTCTCCGATTGACCTTCATATACATCAATAACGAAATATAACCTAACCTAACCCAACCTATCATCTCGGCGGTAATATTTGACCACATTCCTGTCTTGTTGGCATCTACGTCTCCGTGGGACCTTTATATACATCAATAACGTAATATAACCTAACCTAACCCAACCTATCATCTCGGCGGTAATATTCGACAACGTACCTGGCGAATTTGGCTTCTACGTCTACGTTTGACCTTCATATACATCAATAACGTAATATAACCTAACATAACCCAACCTATCATCTCGGCGGTAATATTTGACCACATTGCTGGCGAGTTGGCCTATAGGTCTCCGTTTGACTTTCATATACATCAATAACGTAATATAACCTCACCTAACCCAACCTATCATCTCGGCGGGAATCTTTGACAACATTCATGGCGAGATGGCCTCTACGTCTCCGTGGGACCTTTATATACATCTATTACGTAATATAACCTAACCTAACCCAACCAATCATTTCGGCGGTAATATTTGACAATATTCCTTGCGAGTTGGACTCTACGTTTCCGTGGCATCTTTATATACATCAATAACGTAATATAACATAACCTAACCCAATCTAACATCTCGGCGGTAATATTTGACCACATTCCTGCCTTGTTGGCCTCTACGTCTCCGTGGGACCTTTATATACATCTATAACGTAATATAACTTAACCTAACCCAACCCAGCATCTCGGCAGTAATATTCGACAACATACCTGGCGATTTGGCCTCTACGTCTACGTTTGACCTTCATATACCTCAATAACGTAATATAACCTAACCTAACCCAACCTAACATCTCCGCGGTAATATTTGACAACATTCCTGGCGAGTTGGCCTCTACGTCTCCGTGGGGCCTTTATATGCTTCAATAACGTAATATAACCAAACCTAACCCAATCTAACATCTCGCCGGTAATATTTGACCACATTCCAGTCTTGTTAGTCCCTATGTCTCCGCGGAACCTCTATATACATCAGTAACGTAATATAACCTAACCGAACCCAAACTAACATCACTTCGGTAATATTTGACAATATTCCTGGCGAGTTGGCCTCTACGTCTCCGTGGCATCTTTATATACATCAATAACGTAATATAACCTAACCTAACCCAACCTATAATCTCGGCGGTAATATTTGACAACATTCCTGGCGAGTTGGACTCTACGTCTCCGATTGACCTTCATATACATCAATAACGAAATATAACCTAACCTAACCCAACCTATCATCTCGGCGGTAATATTTGACAACATTCCTGGCTAGTTGGCCTCTACCTCTCCGCGGCATCTTTATATACATCAATAACGTAATATAACATAACCTAACCCAATCCAACATCTCGGCGATAATATTTGACCACATTCCTGGCTTGTTGGCCTCTACGTCTCCGTGAGACCTTTATATACATCAATAACGTAATACAACCTAACCTAGCCCAACCTAACATCTCGGCGGTAATATTCGACAACATACCTGGCGAGTTGGCCTCTACGTCTACGTTTGACCTTCATATACATCAATAACGTAATATAACCTAACCTAACCGAACCTAACATCTCCGCGGTAATATTTGACAACATTACTGGCGAGTTGGCCTCTACGTCTCTGTGGGGCCTTTATATATATGAATAACGTAATATAACCTAACCTAACCCAATCTAACATCTCGCCGGTAATATTTGACCACATTCCAGTCTTGTTAGTCCCTACGTCTCCGCGGGGCCTCTATATACATCAGTAACGTAATATAACCTAACCTAACCCAACCTAACATCTCGGCGGTAAAATTTGACAATATTCCTGGCGAGTTGGCCTCTACGTCTCCGTGGGACCTTTATATACAATTATAACCTAATATAACCTAACCCAACCCAACATAACATCTCGGCGGTAATATTTGACCACATGCCTGTCTTGTTGGCATCTACGTCTCCGTGGGACCTTTAGATACATCAATAACGTAATATAACCTAACCTAACCCAACCTAACACCTCGGCGGTAATATTTGACCACATTCCTGTCTTGTTGGCCTCTACGTCTCCGTGGGACCTTTATATACATCTATAACGTAATATAACCTAACCTAACCCAACCTAACATCTCGGCGGTTATATTTGACACCTTTCCTGGCGAGTTGGCCTATACGTCTCCGTGTAACCCTCGTATACATCAATAACGTAATATAACGTACCCTAACCCAACCTATCATCTCGGCGGTAATATTTGACAGCATTCCTGGCGAGTTGGCCTCTACGTCTCCGTGGGACCTTTATATGCACCAATAACGTAATATAACATAACGTAAACCAACCTAACATCTCCGGGGTAATATTTGACAACATTCCTGGCGAGTTGGCTTCTCCGTCTCCGTGGGACCTTTATATACATCAATAACGTAATATAACCTAACCTAACCCAACCTAACATCTGGGCGGTGATATTTGACAACATTCCTGGCGAGTTGGCTTCTCCCTCTCCGTGGGACATTTATATACATCAATAACGTAATATAACCTAACCTAAACCAACCAAACATCTCGGCGGTAACATTTGACCACATTCCTGGCGAGTTGGCCTCTAGGTCTCCGTTTGACTTTCATATACATCAATAACGTAATATAACCTAACCTAATCCAACCTATCATCTCGGCGGTAATATTTGACAACATTCCTGGCGAGTTGGCTTCTCCGTCTCCGTGGGAGCTTTATATACATCAATAACGTAATATAACATAACCTAACCCAATCTAACATCTCGGCGGTAATATTTGACCACATTCCTGTCTTGTTGGCATCTACGTCTCCGTGGGACCTTTATATACATCTATAACCTAGTATAATCTAACCTAACCCAACATAACATCTCGGCGGTAATATTTGACCACATTCCTGTCTTGTTGGCATCTACGTCTCCGTGGGACCTTTATATACACCAATAACGTAATATAACATAACCTAACCCAACCTAACATCTCCGGGGTAATATTTGACAACATACCTGGCGAGTTGGCCTCTACGTCTCCGTGGGACCTTTATATACATCAATAACGTAATATAACCTAACCTAACCCAGCCTAACATCTTGGCGGTAATATTTGACCACATTCCTGGCTTGTTGGCCTTTACGTCTACGTTTGACCTTCATATACATTAATAACGTAATATAAACTAACCTAACCCAATCTAACATCTCGGCGCTAATATTTGACCACATTCCTGTCTTGTTAGTCTCTACGCCTCCGCGGGACCTCTATATACATCAGTAACGTAATATAACCTGACCTAACCCAACCTAACATCTCGGCGGTAATATTTCACAACATTCCTGGCGAGTTGGCCTCTAGATCTCCGTTTGACCTTCATATACATCAATAACGTAATATAACCTAACCTAACCCAACCTGTCATCTCGGCGGTAATATTTGACAACATTCCAGGCGAGTTGGCCTATACGTCTCCGTGTAACCCTCGTATACATCAATAACGTAATATAACGTAACCTAACCCAACCTATCATCTCGGCGGTAATATTTGACAACATTCCTGGCGAGTTGGCCTATACGTCTCCGTGTAACCCTCGTATACATCAATAACGTAATATAACGTAACCTAACCCAATCTAACATCTCGGCGGTAATATTTGACCACATTCCTGTCTTGTTGGCATCTACGTCTCCGTGGGACCTTTATATACATCAATAACGTAATATAACCTAACCTAACCCAACCTAACATCTCGGCGGTAATATTTGACCACATTCCTGTCTTGTTAGTCCCTACGTCTCCGCGGGACCTCTATATACATCAGTAACATAATATAACCTAACCTAACCCAACCTATCATCTCGGCGGTAATATTTGACAACATTCCTGGCGAGTTGGCCTCTACGTCTCCGATTGACCTTCATATACATCAATAACGTAATATAACCTAACCTAACCCAACCTAACATCTGGGCGGTGATATTTGACAACATTCCTGGCGAGTTGGCTTCTCCCTCTCCGTGGGACATTTATATACATCAATAACGTAATATAACCTAACCTAACCCAACCTAACATCTCGACGGTAATATTTGACCACATTGCTGGCGAGTTGGCCTATAGGTCTCCGTTTGACTTTCATATACATCAATAACGTAATATAACCTAACCTAACCCAACCTAACATCTCCGCGGTAATATTTGACCACATTCCTGTCTTGTTAGTCCCTACGTCTCCGCGGGACCTCTATATACATCAGTAACATAATATAACCTATCCTAACCCAACCTATCATCTCGGCGGTAATATTTGATAACATTCCTGGCGAGTTGGCCTCTACGTCTCCGATTGACCTTCATATACATCAATAACGAAATATAACCTAACCTAACCCAACCTATCATCTCGGCGGTAATATTTGACCACATTCCTGTCTTGTTGGCATCTACGTCTCCGTGGGACCTTTATATACATCAATAACGTAATATAACCTAACCTAACCCAACCTATCATCTCGGCGGTAATATTCGACAACGTACCTGGCGAATTTGGCTTCTACGTCTACGTTTGACCTTCATATACATCAATAACGTAATATAACCTAACATAACCCAACCTATCATCTCGGCGGTAATATTTGACCACATTGCTGGCGAGTTGGCCTATAGGTCTCCGTTTGACTTTCATATACATCAATAACGTAATATAACCTCACCTAACCCAACCTATCATCTCGGCGGGAATCTTTGACAACATTCATGGCGAGATGGCCTCTACGTCTCCGTGGGACCTTTATATACATCTATTACGTAATATAACCTAACCTAACCCAACCAATCATTTCGGCGGTAATATTTGACAATATTCCTTGCGAGTTGGACTCTACGTTTCCGTGGCATCTTTATATACATCAATAACGTAATATAACATAACCTAACCCAATCTAACATCTCGGCGGTAATATTTGACCACATTCCTGCCTTGTTGGCCTCTACGTCTCCGTGGGACCTTTATATACATCTATAACGTAATATAACTTAACCTAACCCAACCCAGCATCTCGGCAGTAATATTCGACAACATACCTGGCGATTTGGCCTCTACGTCTACGTTTGACCTTCATATACCTCAATAACGTAATATAACCTAACCTAACCCAACCTAACATCTCCGCGGTAATATTTGACAACATTCCTGGCGAGTTGGCCTCTACGTCTCCGTGGGGCCTTTATATGCTTCAATAACGTAATATAACCAAACCTAACCCAATCTAACATCTCGCCGGTAATATTTGACCACATTCCAGTCTTGTTAGTCCCTATGTCTCCGCGGAACCTCTATATACATCAGTAACGTAATATAACCTAACCGAACCCAAACTAACATCACTTCGGTAATATTTGACAATATTCCTGGCGAGTTGGCCTCTACGTCTCCGTGGCATCTTTATATACATCAATAACGTAATATAACCTAACCTAACCCAACCTATAATCTCGGCGGTAATATTTGACAACATTCCTGGCGAGTTGGACTCTACGTCTCCGATTGACCTTCATATACATCAATAACGAAATATAACCTAACCTAACCCAACCTATCATCTCGGCGGTAATATTTGACAACATTCCTGGCTAGTTGGCCTCTACCTCTCCGCGGCATCTTTATATACATCAATAACGTAATATAACATAACCTAACCCAATCCAACATCTCGGCGATAATAATTGACCACATTCCTGGCTTGTTGGCCTCTACGTCTCCGTGAGACCTTTATATACATCAATAACGTAATACAACCTAACCTAGCCCAACCTAACATCTCGGCGGTAATATTCGACAACATACCTGGCGAGTTGGCCTCTACGTCTACGTTTGACCTTCATATACATCAATAACGTAATATAACCTAACCTAACCGAACCTAACATCTCCGCGGTAATATTTGACAACATTACTGGCGAGTTGGCCTCTACGTCTCTGTGGGGCCTTTATATATATGAATAACGTAATATAACCTAACCTAACCCAATCTAACATCTCGCCGGTAATATTTGACCACATTCCAGTCTTGTTAGTCCCTACGTCTCCGCGGGGCCTCTATATACATCAGTAACGTAATATAACCTAACCTAACCCAACCTAACATCTCGGCGGTAAAATTTGACAATATTCCTGGCGAGTTGGCCTCTACGTCTCCGTGGGACCTTTATATACAATTATAACCTAATATAACCTAACCCAACCCAACATAACATCTCGGCGGTAATATTTGACCACATGCCTGTCTTGTTGGCATCTACGTCTCCGTGGGACCTTTAGATACATCAATAACGTAATATAACCTAACCTAACCCAACCTAACACCTCGGCGGTAATATTTGACCACATTCCTGTCTTGTTGGCCTCTACGTCTCCGTGGGACCTTTATATACATCTATAACGTAATATAACCTAACCTAACCCAACCTAACATCTCGGCGGTTATATTTGACACCTTTCCTGGCGAGTTGGCCTATACGTCTCCGTGTAACCCTCGTATACATCAATAACGTAATATAACGTAACCTAACCCAACCTATCATCTCGGCGGTAATATTTGACAGCATTCCTGGCGAGTTGGCCTCTACGTCTCCGTGGGACCTTTATATGCACCAATAACGTAATATAACATAACGTAAACCAACCTAACATCTCCGGGGTAATATTTGACAACATTCCTGGCGAGTTGGCTTCTCCGTCTCCGTGGGACCTTTATATACATCAATAACGTAATATAACCTAACCTAACCCAACCTAACATCTGGGCGGTGATATTTGACAACATTCCTGGCGAGTTGGCTTCTCCCTCTCCGTGGGACATTTATATACATCAATAACGTAATATAACCTAACCTAAACCAACCAAACATCTCGGCGGTAACATTTGACCACATTCCTGGCGAGTTGGCCTCTAGGTCTCCGTTTGACTTTCATATACATCAATAACGTAATATAACCTAACCTAATCCAACCTATCATCTCGGCGGTAATATTTGACAACATTCCTGGCGAGTTGGCTTCTCCGTCTCCGTGGGAGCTTTATATACATCAATAACGTAATATAACATAACCTAACCCAATCTAACATCTCGGCGGTAATATTTGACCACATTCCTGTCTTGTTGGCATCTACGTCTCCGTGGGACCTTTATATACACCAATAACGTAATATAACATAACCTAACCCAACCTAACATCTCCGGGGTAATATTTGACAACATACCTGGCGAGTTGGCCTCTACGTCTCCGTGGGACCTTTATATACATCAATAACGTAATATAACCTAACCTAACCCAGCCTAACATCTTGGCGGTAATATTTGACCACATTCCTGGCTTGTTGGCCTTTACGTCTACATTTGACCTTCATATACATTAATAACGTAATATAAACTAACCTAACCCAATCTAACATCTCGGCGCTAATATTTGACCACATTCCTGTCTTGTTAGTCTCTACGCCTCCGCGGGACCTCTATATACATCAGTAACGTAATATAACCTGACCTAACCCAACCTAACATCTCGGCGGTAATATTTCACAACATTCCTGGCGAGTTGGCCTCTAGATCTCCGTTTGACCTTCATATACATCAATAACGTAATATAACCTAACCTAACCCAACCTGTCATCTCGGCGGTAATATTTGACAACATTCCAGGCGAGTTGGCCTATACGTCTCCGTGTAACCCTCGTATACATCAATAACGTAATATAACGTAACCTAACCCAACCTATCATCTCGGCGGTAATATTTGACAACATTCCTGGCGAGTTGGCCTATACGTCTCCGTGTAACCCTCGTATACATCAATAACGTAATATAACGTAACCTAACCCAATCTAACATCTCGGCGGTAATATTTGACCACATTCCTGTCTTGTTGGCATCTACGTCTCCGTGGGACCTTTATATACATCAATAACGTAATATAACCTAACCTAACCCAACCTAACATCTCGGCGGTAATATTTGACCACATTCCTGTCTTGTTAGTCCCTACGTCTCCGCGGGACCTCTATATACATCAGTAACATAATATAACCTAACCTAACCCAACCTATCATCTCGGCGGTAATATTTGACAACATTCCTGGCGAGTTGGCCTCTACGTCTCCGATTGACCTTCATATACATCAATAACGTAATATAACCTAACCTAACCCAACCTAACATCTGGGCGGTGATATTTGACAACATTCCTGGCGAGTTGGCTTCTCCCTCTCCGTGGGACATTTATATACATCAATAACGTAATATAACCTAACCTAACCCAACCTAACATCTCGACGGTAATATTTGACCACATTGCTGGCGAGTTGGCCTATAGGTCTCCGTTTGACTTTCATATACATCAATAACGTAATATAACCTAACCTAACCCAACCTGTCATCTCGGCGGTAATATTTGACAACATTCCAGGCGAGTTGGCCTATACGTCTCCGTGTAACCCTCGTATACATCAATAACGTAATATAACGTAACCTAACCCAACCTATCATCTCGGCGGTAATATTTGACAACATTCCTGGCGAGTTGGCCTATACGTCTCCGTGTAACCCTCGTATACATCAATAACGTAATATAACGTAACCTAACCCAATCTAACATCTCGGCGGTAATATTTGACCACATTCCTGTCTTGTTGGCATCTACGTCTCCGTGGGACCTTTATATACATCAATAACGTAATATAACCTAACCTAACCCAACCTAACATCTCGGCGGTAATATTTGACCACATTCCTGTCTTGTTAGTCCCTACGTCTCCGCGGGACCTCTATATACATCAGTAACATAATATAACCTAACCTAACCCAACCTATCATCTCGGCGGTAATATTTGACAACATTCCTGGCGAGTTGGCCTCTACGTCTCCGATTGACCTTCATATACATCAATAACGTAATATAACCTAACCTAACCCAACCTAACATCTGGGCGGTGATATTTGACAACATTCCTGGCGAGTTGGCTTCTCCCTCTCCGTGGGACATTTATATACATCAATAACGTAATATAACCTAACCTAACCCAACCTAACATCTCGACGGTAATATTTGACCACATTGCTGGCGAGTTGGCCTATAGGTCTCCGTTTGACTTTCATATACATCAATAACGTAATATAACCTAACCTAACCCAACCTAACATCTCCGCGGTAATATTTGACCACATTCCTGTCTTGTTAGTCCCTACGTCTCCACGGGACCTCTATATACATCAGTAACATAATATAACCTAACCTAACCCAACCTATCATCTCGGCGGTAATATTTGATAACATTCCTGGCGAGTTGGCCTCTACGTCTCCGATTGACCTTCATATACATCAATAACGAAATATAACCTAACCTAACCCAACCTATCATCTCGGCGGTAATATTTGACCACATTCCTGTCTTGTTGGCATCTACGTCTCCGTGGGACCTTTATATACATCAATAACGTAATATAACCTAACCTAACCCAACCTATCATCTCGGCGGTAATATTCGACAACGTACCTGGCGAATTTGGCTTCTACGTCTACGTTTGACCTTCATATACATCAATAACGTAATATAACCTAACATAACCCAACCTATCATCTCGGCGGTAATATTTGACCACATTGCTGGCGAGTTGGCCTATAGGTCTCCGTTTGACTTTCATATACATCAATAACGTAATATAACCTCACCTAACCCAACCTATCATCTCGGCGGGAATCTTTGACAACATTCATGGCGAGATGGCCTCTACGTCTCCGTGGGACCTTTATATACATCTATTACGTAATATAACCTAACCTAACCCAACCAATCATTTCGGCGGTAATATTTGACAATATTCCTTGCGAGTTGGACTCTACGTTTCCGTGGCATCTTTATATACATCAATAACGTAATATAACATAACCTAACCCAATCTAACATCTCGGCGGTAATATTTGACCACATTCCTGCCTTGTTGGCCTCTACGTCTCCGTGGGACCTTTATATACATCTATAACGTAATATAACTTAACCTAACCCAACCCAGCATCTCGGCAGTAATATTCGACAACATACCTGGCGATTTGGCCTCTACGTCTACGTTTGACCTTCATATACCTCAATAACGTAATATAACCTAACCTAACCCAACCTAACATCTCCGCGGTAATATTTGACAACATTCCTGGCGAGTTGGCCTCTACGTCTCCGTGGGGCCTTTATATGCTTCAATAACGTAATATAACCAAACCTAACCCAATCTAACATCTCGCCGGTAATATTTGACCACATTCCAGTCTTGTTAGTCCCTATGTCTCCGCGGAACCTCTATATACATCAGTAACGTAATATAACCTAACCGAACCCAAACTAACATCACTTCGGTAATATTTGACAATATTCCTGGCGAGTTGGCCTCTACGTCTCCGTGGCATCTTTATATACATCAATAACGTAATATAACCTAACCTAACCCAACCTATAATCTCGGCGGTAATATTTGACAACATTCCTGGCGAGTTGGACTCTACGTCTCCGATTGACCTTCATATACATCAATAACGAAATATAACCTAACCTAACCCAACCTATCATCTCGGCGGTAATATTTGACAACATTCCTGGCTAGTTGGCCTCTACCTCTCCGCGGCATCTTTATATACATCAATAACGTAATATAACATAACCTAACCCAATCCAACATCTCGGCGATAATAATTGACCACATTCCTGGCTTGTTGGCCTCTACGTCTCCGTGAGACCTTTATATACATCAATAACGTAATACAACCTAACCTAGCCCAACCTAACATCTCGGCGGTAATATTCGACAACATACCTGGCGAGTTGGCCTCTACGTCTACGTTTGACCTTCATATACATCAATAACGTAATATAACCTAACCTAACCGAACCTAACATCTCCGCGGTAATATTTGACAACATTACTGGCGAGTTGGCCTCTACGTCTCTGTGGGGCCTTTATATATATGAATAACGTAATATAACCTAACCTAACCCAATCTAACATCTCGCCGGTAATATTTGACCACATTCCAGTCTTGTTAGTCCCTACGTCTCCGCGGGGCCTCTATATACATCAGTAACGTAATATAACCTAACCTAACCCAACCTAACATCTCGGCGGTAAAATTTGACAATATTCCTGGCGAGTTGGCCTCTACGTCTCCGTGGGACCTTTATATACAATTATAACCTAATATAACCTAACCCAACCCAACATAACATCTCGGCGGTAATATTTGACCACATGCCTGTCTTGTTGGCATCTACGTCTCCGTGGGACCTTTAGATACATCAATAACGTAATATAACCTAACCTAACCCAACCTAACACCTCGGCGGTAATATTTGACCACATTCCTGTCTTGTTGGCCTCTACGTCTCCGTGGGACCTTTATATACATCTATAACGTAATATAACCTAACCTAACCCAACCTAACATCTCGGCGGTTATATTTGACACCTTTCCTGGCGAGTTGGCCTATACGTCTCCGTGTAACCCTCGTATACATCAATAACGTAATATAACGTAACCTAACCCAACCTATCATCTCGGCGGTAATATTTGACAGCATTCCTGGCGAGTTGGCCTCTACGTCTCCGTGGGACCTTTATATGCACCAATAACGTAATATAACATAACGTAAACCAACCTAACATCTCCGGGGTAATATTTGACAACATTCCTGGCGAGTTGGCTTCTCCGTCTCCGTGGGACCTTTATATACATCAATAACGTAATATAACCTAACCTAACCCAACCTAACATCTGGGCGGTGATATTTGACAACATTCCTGGCGAGTTGGCTTCTCCCTCTCCGTGGGACATTTATATACATCAATAACGTAATATAACCTAACCTAAACCAACCAAACATCTCGGCGGTAACATTTGACCACATTCCTGGCGAGTTGGCCTCTAGGTCTCCGTTTGACTTTCATATACATCAATAACGTAATATAACCTAACCTAATCCAACCTATCATCTCGGCGGTAATATTTGACAACATTCCTGGCGAGTTGGCTTCTCCGTCTCCGTGGGAGCTTTATATACATCAATAACGTAATATAACATAACCTAACCCAATCTAACATCTCGGCGGTAATATTTGACCACATTCCTGTCTTGTTGGCATCTACGTCTCCGTGGGACCTTTATATACATCTATAACCTAGTATAATCTAACCTAACCCAACATAACATCTCGGCGGTAATATTTGACCACATTCCTGTCTTGTTGGCATCTACGTCTCCGTGGGACCTTTATATACACCAATAACGTAATATAACATAACCTAACCCAACCTAACATCTCCGGGGTAATATTTGACAACATACCTGGCGAGTTGGCCTCTACGTCTCCGTGGGACCTTTATATACATCAATAACGTAATATAACCTAACCTAACCCAGCCTAACATCTTGGCGGTAATATTTGACCACATTCCTGGCTTGTTGGCCTTTACGTCTACGTTTGACCTTCATATACATTAATAACGTAATATAAACTAACCTAACCCAATCTAACATCTCGGCGCTAATATTTGACCACATTCCTGTCTTGTTAGTCTCTACGCCTCCGCGGGACCTCTATATACATCAGTAACGTAATATAACCTGACCTAACCCAACCTAACATCTCGGCGGTAATATTTCACAACATTCCTGGCGAGTTGGCCTCTAGATCTCCGTTTGACCTTCATATACATCAATAACGTAATATAACCTAACCTAACCCAACCTGTCATCTCGGCGGTAATATTTGACAACATTCCAGGCGAGTTGGCCTATACGTCTCCGTGTAACCCTCGTATACATCAATAACGTAATATAACGTAACCTAACCCAACCTATCATCTCGGCGGTAATATTTGACAACATTCCTGGCGAGTTGGCCTATACGTCTCCGTGTAACCCTCGTATACATCAATAACGTAATATAACGTAACCTAACCCAATCTAACATCTCGGCGGTAATATTTGACCACATTCCTGTCTTGTTGGCATCTACGTCTCCGTGGGACCTTTATATACATCAATAACGTAATATAACCTAACCTAACCCAACCTAACATCTCGGCGGTAATATTTGACCACATTCCTGTCTTGTTAGTCCCTACGTCTCCGCGGGACCTCTATATACATCAGTAACATAATATAACCTAACCTAACCCAACCTATCATCTCGGCGGTAATATTTGACAACATTCCTGGCGAGTTGGCCTCTACGTCTCCGATTGACCTTCATATACATCAATAACGTAATATAACCTAACCTAACCCAACCTAACATCTGGGCGGTGATATTTGACAACATTCCTGGCGAGTTGGCTTCTCCCTCTCCGTGGGACATTTATATACATCAATAACGTAATATAACCTAACCTAACCCAACCTATCATCTCGGCGGTAATATTCGACAACGTACCTGGCGAATTTGGCTTCTACGTCTACGTTTGACCTTCATATACATCAATAACGTAATATAACCTAACATAACCCAACCTATCATCTCGGCGGTAATATTTGACCACATTGCTGGCGAGTTGGCCTATAGGTCTCCGTTTGACTTTCATATACATCAATAACGTAATATAACCTAACCTAACCCAACCTATCATCTCGGCGGGAATCTTTGACAACATTCATGGCGAGATGGCCTCTACGTCTCCGTGGGACCTTTATATACATCTATTACGTAATATAACCTAACCTAACCCAACCAATCATTTCGGCGGTAATATTTGACAATATTCCTTGCGAGTTGGACTCTACGTTTCCGTGGCATCTTTATATACATCAATAACGTAATATAACATAACCTAACCCAATCTAACATCTCGGCGGTAATATTTGACCACATTCCTGCCTTGTTGGCCTCTACGTCTCCGTGGGACCTTTATATACATCTATAACGTAATATAACTTAACCTAACCCAACCCAGCATCTCGGCAGTAATATTCGACAACATACCTGGCGATTTGGCCTCTACGTCTACGTTTGACCTTCATATACCTCAATAACGTAATATAACCTAACCTAACCCAACCTAACATCTCCGCGGTAATATTTGACAACATTCCTGGCGAGTTGGCCTCTACGTCTCCGTGGGGCCTTTATATGCTTCAATAACGTAATATAACCAAACCTAACCCAATCTAACATCTCGCCGGTAATATTTGACCACATTCCAGTCTTGTTAGTCCCTATGTCTCCGCGGAACCTCTATATACATCAGTAACGTAATATAACCTAACCGAACCCAAACTAACATCACTTCGGTAATATTTGACAATATTCCTGGCGAGTTGGCCTCTACGTCTCCGTGGCATCTTTATATACATCAATAACGTAATATAACCTAACCTAACCCAACCTATAATCTCGGCGGTAATATTTGACAACATTCCTGGCGAGTTGCACTCTACGTCTCCGTGGGACCTTTATATACATCTATTACGTAATATAACCTAACCTAACCCAACCAATCATTTCGGCGGTAATATTTGACAATATTCCTTGCGAGTTGGACTCTACGTTTCCGTGGCATCTTTATATACATCAATAACGTAATATAACATAACCTAACCCAATCCAACATCTCGGCGATAATATTTGACCACATTCCTGGCTTGTTGGCCTCTACGTCTCCGTGAGACCTTTATATACATCAATAACGTAATACAACCTAACCTAGCCCAACCTAACATCTCGGCGGTAATATTCGACAACATACCTGGCGAGTTGGCCTCTACGTCTACGTTTGACCTTCATATACATCAATAACGTAATATAACCTAACCTAACCGAACCTAACATCTCCGCGGTAATATTTGACAACATTACTGGCGAGTTGGCCTCTACGTCTCTGTGGGGCCTTTATATATATGAATAACGTAATATAACCTAACCTAACCCAATCTAACATCTCGCCGGTAATATTTGACCACATTCCAGTCTTGTTAGTCCCTACGTCTCCGCGGGGCCTCTATATACATCAGTAACGTAATATAACCTAACCTAACCCAACCTAACATCTCGGCGGTAAAATTTGACAATATTCCTGGCGAGTTGGCCTCTACGTCTCCGTGGGACCTTTATATACAATTATAACCTAATATAACCTAACCCAACCCAACATAACATCTCGGCGGTAATATTTGACCACATGCCTGTCTTGTTGGCATCTACGTCTCCGTGGGACCTTTAGATACATCAATAACGTAATATAACCTAACCTAACCCAACCTAACACCTCGGCGGTAATATTTGACCACATTCCTGTCTTGTTGGCCTCTACGTCTCCGTGGGACCTTTATATACATCTATAACGTAATATAACCTAACCTAACCGAACCTAACATCTCGGCGGTTATATTTGACACCTTTCCTGGCGAGTTGGCCTATACGTCTCCGTGTAACCCTCGTATACATCAATAACGTAATATAACGTAACCTAACCCAACCTATCATCTCGGCGGTAATATTTGACAGCATTCCTGGCGAGTTGGCCTCTACGTCTCCGTGGGACCTTTATATGCACCAATAACGTAATATAACATAACGTAAACCAACCTAACATCTCCGGGGTAATATTTGACAACATACCTGGCGAGTTGGCATCTACGTCTCCGTGGGACCTTCATATACATCAATAACGAAATATAACCTAACCTAACCCAACCTATCATCTCGGCGGTAATATTTGACAACATTCCTGGTGAGTTGGCTTCTCCGTCTCCGTGGGACCTTTATATACATCAATAACGTAATATAACCTAACCTAAACCAACCAAACATCTCGGCGGTAACATTTGACCACATTCCTGGCGAGTTGGCCTCTAGGTCTCCGTTTGACTTTCATATACATCAATAACGTAATATAACCTAACCTAATCCAACCTATCATCTCGGCGGTAATATTTGACAACATTCCTGGCGAGTTGGCTTCTCCGTCTCCGTGGGAGCTTTATATACATCAATAACGTAATATAACATAACCTAACCCAATCTAACATCTCGGCGGTAATATTTGACCACATTCCTGTCTTGTTGGCATCTACGTCTCCGTGGGACCTTTATATACATCTATAACCTAGTATAATCTAACCTAACCCAACATAACATCTCGGCGGTAATATTTGACCACATTCCTGTCTTGTTGGCATCTACGTCTCCGTGGGACCTTTATATACACCAATAACGTAATATAACATAACCTAACCCAACCTAACATCTCCGGGGTAATATTTGACAACATACCTGGCGAGTTGGCCTCTACGTCTCCGTGGGACCTTTATATACATCAATAACGTAATATAACCTAACCTAACCCAGCCTAACATCTTGGCGGTAATATTTGACCACATTCCTGGCTTGTTGGCCTTTACGTCTACGTTTGACCTTCATATACATTAATAACGTAATATAAACTAACCTAACCCAATCTAACATCTCGGCGCTAATATTTGACCACATTCCTGTCTTGTTAGTCTCTACGCCTCCGCGGGACCTCTATATACATCAGTAACGTAATATAACCTGACCTAACCCAACCTAACATCTCGGCGGTAATATTTCACAACATTCCTGGCGAGTTGGCCTCTAGATCTCCGTTTGACCTTCATATACATCAATAACGTAATATAACCTAACCTAACCCAACCTGTCATCTCGGCGGTAATATTTGACAACATTCCAGGCGAGTTGGCCTATACGTCTCCGTGTAACCCTCGTATACATCAATAACGTAATATAACGTAACCTAACCCAACCTATCATCTCGGCGGTAATATTTGACAACATTCCTGGCGAGTTGGCCTATACGTCTCCGTGTAACCCTCGTATACATCAATAACGTAATATAACGTAACCTAACCCAATCTAACATCTCGGCGGTAATATTTGACCACATTCCTGTCTTGTTGGCATCTACGTCTCCGTGGGACCTTTATATACATCAATAACGTAATATAACCTAACCTAACCCAACCTAACATCTCGGCGGTAATATTTGACGACATTCCTGTCTTGTTAGTCCCTACGTCTCCGCGGGACCTCTATATACATCAGTAACATAATATAACCTAACCTAACCCAACCTATCATCTCGGCGGTAATATTTGACAACATTCCTGGCGAGTTGGCCTCTACGTCTCCGATTGACCTTCATATACATCAATAACGTAATATAACCTAACCTAACCCAACCTATCATCTCGGCGGTAATATTTGACCACATTCCTGTCTTGTTGGCATCTACGTCTCCGTGGGACCTTTATATACATCAATAACGTAATATAACCTAACCTAACCCAACCTATCATCTCGGCGGTAATATTCGACAACGTACCTGGCGAATTTGGCTTCTACGTCTACGTTTGACCTTCATATACATCAATAACGTAATATAACCTAACATAACCCAACCTATCATCTCGGCGGTAATATTTGACCACATTGCTGGCGAGTTGGCCTATAGGTCTCCGTTTGACTTTCATATACATCAATAACGTAATATAACCTAACCTAACCCAACCTATCATCTCGGCGGGAATCTTTGACAACATTCATGGCGAGATGGCCTCTACGTCTCCGTGGGACCTTTATATACATCTATTACGTAATATAACCTAACCTAACCCAACCAATCATTTCGGCGGTAATATTTGACAATATTCCTTGCGAGTTGGACTCTACGTTTCCGTGGCATCTTTATATACATCAATAACGTAATATAACATAACCTAACCCAATCTAACATCTCGGCGGTAATATTTGACCACATTCCTGCCTTGTTGGCCTCTACGTCTCCGTGGGACCTTTATATACATCTATAACGTAATATAACTTAACCTAACCCAACCCAGCATCTCGGCAGTAATATTCGACAACATACCTGGCGATTTGGCCTCTACGTCTACGTTTGACCTTCATATACCTCAATAACGTAATATAACCTAACCTAACCCAACCTAACATCTCCGCGGTAATATTTGACAACATTCCTGGCGAGTTGGCCTCTACGTCTCCGTGGGGCCTTTATATGCTTCAATAACGTAATATAACCAAACCTAACCCAATCTAACATCTCGCCGGTAATATTTGACCACATTCCAGTCTTGTTAGTCCCTATGTCTCCGCGGAACCTCTATATACATCAGTAACGTAATATAACCTAACCGAACCCAAACTAACATCACTTCGGTAATATTTGACAATATTCCTGGCGAGTTGGCCTCTACGTCTCCGTGGCATCTTTATATACATCAATAACGTAATATAACCTAACCTAACCCAACCTATAATCTCGGCGGTAATATTTGACAACATTCCTGGCGAGTTGGACTCTACGTCTCCGATTGACCTTCATATACATCAATAACGAAATATAACCTAACCTAACCCAACCTATCATCTCGGCGGTAATATTTGACAACATTCCTGGCTAGTTGGCCTCTACCTCTCCGCGGCATCTTTATATACATCAATAACGTAATATAACATAACCTAACCCAATCCAACATCTCGGCGATAATATTTGACCACATTCCTGGCTTGTTGGCCTCTACGTCTCCGTGAGACCTTTATATACATCAATAACGTAATACAACCTAACCTAGCCCAACCTAACATCTCGGCGGTAATATTCGACAACATACCTGGCGAGTTGGCCTCTACGTCTACGTTTGACCTTCATATACATCAATAACGTAATATAACCTAACCTAACCGAACCTAACATCTCCGCGGTAATATTTGACAACATTACTGGCGAGTTGGCCTCTACGTCTCTGTGGGGCCTTTATATATATGAATAACGTAATATAACCTAACCTAACCCAATCTAACATCTCGCCGGTAATATTTGACCACATTCCAGTCTTGTTAGTCCCTACGTCTCCGCGGGGCCTCTATATACATCAGTAACGTAATATAACCTAACCTAACCCAACCTAACATCTCGGCGGTAAAATTTGACAATATTCCTGGCGAGTTGGCCTCTACGTCTCCGTGGGACCTTTATATACAATTATAACCTAATATAACCTAACCCAACCCAACATAACATCTCGGCGGTAATATTTGACCACATGCCTGTCTTGTTGGCATCTACGTCTCCGTGGGACCTTTAGATACATCAATAACGTAATATAACCTAACCTAACCCAACCTAACACCTCGGCGGTAATATTTGACCACATTCCTGTCTTGTTGGCCTCTACGTCTCCGTGGGACCTTTATATACATCTATAACGTAATATAACCTAACCTAACCCAACCTAACATCTCGGCGGTTATATTTGACACCTTTCCTGGCGAGTTGGCCTATACGTCTCCGTGTAACCCTCGTATACATCAATAACGTAATATAACGTAACCTAACCCAACCTATCATCTCGGCGGTAATATTTGACAGCATTCCTGGCGAGTTGGCCTCTACGTCTCCGTGGGACCTTTATATGCACCAATAACGTAATATAACATAACGTAAACCAACCTAACATCTCCGGGGTAATATTTGACAACATACCTGGCGAGTTGGCATCTACGTCTCCGTGGGACCTTCATATACATCAATAACGAAATATAACCTAACCTAACCCAACCTATCATCTCGGCGGTAATATTTGACAACATTCCTGGTGAGTTGGCTTCTCCGTCTCCGTGGGACCTTTATATACATCAATAAGGTAATATAACCTAACCTAAACCAACCAAACATCTCGGCGGTAACATTTGACCACATTCCTGGCGAGTTGGCCTCTAGGTCTCCGTTTGACTTTCATATACATCAATAACGTAATATAACCTAACCTAATCCAACCTATCATCTCGGCGGTAATATTTGACAACATTTCTGGCGAGTTGGCTTCTCCGTCTCCGTGGGAGCTTTATATACATCAATAACGTAATATAACATAACCTAACCCAATCTAACATCTCGGCGGTAATATTTGACCACATTCCTGTCTTGTTGGCATCTACGTCTCCGTGGGACCTTTATATACATCTATAACCTAGTATAATCTAACCTAACCCAACATAACATCTCGGCGGTAATATTTGACCACATTCCTGTCTTGTTGGCATCTACGTCTCCGTGGGACCTTTATATACACCAATAACGTAATATAACATAACCTAACCCAACCTAACATCTCCGGGGTAATATTTGACAACATACCTGGCGAGTTGGCCTCTACGTCTCCGTGGGACCTTTATATACATCAATAACGTAATATAACCTAACCTAACCCAGCCTAACATCTTGGCGGTAATATTTGACCACATTCCTGGCTTGTTGGCCTTTACGTCTACGTTTGACCTTCATATACATTAATAACGTAATATAAACTAACCTAACCCAATCTAACATCTCGGCGCTAATATTTGACCACATTCCTGTCTTGTTAGTCTCTACGCCTCCGCGGGACCTCTATATACATCAGTAACGTAATATAACCTGACCTAACCCAACCTAACATCTCGGCGGTAATATTTCACAACATTCCTGGCGAGTTGGCCTCTAGATCTCCGTTTGACCTTCATATACATCAATAACGTAATATAACCTAACCTAACCCAACCTGTCATCTCGGCGGTAATATTTGACAACATTCCAGGCGAGTTGGCCTATACGTCTCCGTGTAACCCTCGTATACATCAATAACGTAATATAACGTAACCTAACCCAACCTATCATCTCGGCGGTAATATTTGACAACATTCCTGGCGAGTTGGCCTATACGTCTCCGTGTAACCCTCGTATACATCAATAACGTAATATAACGTAACCTAACCCAATCTAACATCTCGGCGGTAATATTTGACCACATTCCTGTCTTGTTGGCATCTACGTCTCCGTGGGACCTTTATATACATCAATAACGTAATATAACCTAACCTAACCCAACCTAACATCTCGGCGGTAATATTTGACGACATTCCTGTCTTGTTAGTCCCTACGTCTCCGCGGGACCTCTATATACATCAGTAACATAATATAACCTAACCTAACCCAACCTATCATCTCGGCGGTAATATTTGACAACATTCCTGGCGAGTTGGCCTCTACGTCTCCGATTGACCTTCATATACATCAATAACGTAATATAACCTAACCTAACCCAACCTATCATCTCGGCGATAATATTTGACCACATTCCTGGCTTGTTGGCCTCTACGTCTCCGTGGGACTTTTATATACATCAATAACGTAATACAACCTAACCTAGCCCAACCAAACATCTCGGCGGTAATATTCGACAACATTCCTGGCTTGTTGGCCTCTACGACTCCGTAGGACCTTTATATACATCAATAACGTAATACAACCTAACCTAGACCAACCTAACATCTCCGCGGTAATATTTGACAACATTCCTGGCGAGTTGGCTTCTCCGTCTCCGTGGGACCTTTATATACATCAATAACGTAATATAACATAACCTAACCCAATCTAACATCTCGGCGGTAATATTTGACCACATTCCTGTCTTGCTGGCATCTACGTCTCCGTGGGACCTTTATATACATCAATAACGTAATATAACCTAACCTTACCCAACCTAACATCTCGGCGGTAATATTTGACCACATTCCTGTCTTGTTAGTCCCTACGTCTCCGCGGGACCTCTATATACATCAGTAACATAATATAACCTAACCTAACCCAACCTATCATCTCGGCGGTAATATTTGACAACATTCCTGGCGAGTTGGCCTCTACGTCTCCGATTGACCTTCATATACATCAATAACGAAATATAACCTAACCTAACCCAACCTATCATCTCGGCGGTAATATTTGACAACATTTCTGGCGAGTTGGCTTCTACGTCTACGTTTGACCTTCATATACATCAATAACGTAATATAACCTAACATAACCCAACCTATCATCTCAGCGGTAATATTTGACAACATTCCTGGCGAGTTGGCCTCTACGTCTCCGTTTGACCTTCATATACATCAATATCGTAATATAACCTAACCTAACCCAACCTATCATTTCGGCGGTAATATTTGACAATATTCCTTGCGAGTTGGCCTCTACGTTTCCGTGGCATCTTTATATACATCAATAACGTAATATAAACTAACCTAACCCAACCTATCATCTCGGCGTAATATTTGACCACATTCCTTGCTTGTTGGCCTCTACGACTCCGTGGGACCTTTATATACATCAATAACGTAATACAACCTAACCTAGCCCAACCTAACATCTCCGCGGTAATATTTGACAACATTCCTGGCGAGTTGGCTTCTCCGTCTCCGTGGGACCTTTATATACATCAATAACGTAATATAACATAACCTAACCCAATCTAACATCTCGGCGGTAATATTTGACCACATTCCTGTCTTGTTGGCCTCTACGTCTCCGTGGCATCTTTATATACATCAATAACGTAATATAACATAACCTAATCCAATCTAACATCTCGGCGGAAATATTTAACCACATTCCTGGCTTGTTGGCCTCTACGTCTCCGTGGGACCTTTATATACATCTATAACCTAGTATAATCTAACCTAACCCAACATAACATCTCGGCGGTAATATTTGACCACATTCCTGTCTTGTTGGCATCTACGTCTCCGTGGGACCTTTATATACACCAATAACGTAATATAACATAACCTAACCCAACCTAACATCTCCGGGGTAATACTTGACAACATACCTGGCGAGTTGGCCTCTATGTCTCCGTGGGACCTTTATATACATCAATAACGTAATATAACCTAACCTAACCCAACCTAACATCTGGGCGGTGATATTTGACAACATTCCTGGCGAGTTGGCTTCTCCCTCTCCGTGGGACATTTATATACATCAATAACGTAATATAACCTAACCTAACCCAACCTAACATCTCGACGGTAATATTTGACCACATTGCTGGCGAGTTGGCCTATAGGTCTCCGTTTGACTTTCTTATACATCAATAACGTAATATAACCTAACCTAACCCAACCTAACATCTCGGCGGTAATATTTGACCACATTCCTGTCTTGTTAGTCCCTACGTCTCCGCGGGACCTCTATATACATCAGTAACATAATATAACCTAACCTAACCCAACCTATCATCTCGG
The DNA here is from genome assembly GCA_963969225.1 of Xylocopa violacea. NCBI lineage: Eukaryota > Metazoa > Arthropoda > Insecta > Hymenoptera > Apidae > Xylocopa > Xylocopa violacea. The sequence continues at coordinate 57,784,502 of CAXAJV010000001.1, forward strand.
CGGTAATATTTGATAACATTCCTGGCGAGTTGGCCTCTACGTCTCCGATTGACCTTCATATACATCAATAACGAAATATAACATAACCTAACCCAACCTATCATCTCGGCGGTAATATTTGACCACATTCCTGTCTTGTTGGCATCTACGTCTCCGTGGGACCTTTATATACATCAATAACGTAATATAACCTAACCTAACCCAACCTAACATCTGGGCGGTGATATTTGACAACATTCCTGGCGAGTTGGCTTCTCCCTCTCCGTGGGACATTTATATACATCAATAACGTAATATAACCTAACCTAACCCAACCTAACATCTCGACGGTAATATTTGACCACATTGCTGGCTAGTTGGCCTATAGGTCTCCGTTTGACTTTCATATACATCAATAACGTAATATAACCTAACCTAACCCAACCTATCATCTCGGCGGGAATCTTTGACAACATTCATGGCGAGATGGCCTCTACGTCTCCGTGGGACCTTTATATACATCTATTACGTAATATAACCTAACCTAACCCAACCAATCATTTCGGCGGTAATATTTGACAATATTCCTTGCGAGTTGGACTCTACGTTTCCGTGGCATCTTTATATACATCAATAACGTAATATAACATAACCTAACCCAATCTAACATCTCGGCGGTAATATTTGACCACATTCCTGCCTTGTTGGCCTCTACGTCTCCGTGGGACCTTTATATACATCTATAACGTAATATAACTTAACCTAACCCAACCCAGCATCTCGGCGGTAATATTTGAAAACATTCATGGCGAGTTGGCCTCTACGTCTCCGTGGGACCTTTATATACATCAATAACGTAATACAACCTAACCTAACCCAACCTAACATCTCGGCAGTAATATTCGACAACATACCTGGCGATTTGGCCTCTACGTCTACGTTTGACCTTCATATACCTCAATAACGTAATATAACCTAACCTAACCCAACCTAACATCTCCGCGGTAATATTTGACAACATTCCTGGCGAGTTGGCATCTACGTCTCCGTGGGGCCTTTATATGCTTCAATAACGTAATATAACCTAACCTAACCCAATCTAACATCTCGCCGGTAATATTTGACCACATTCCAGTCTTGTTAGTCCCTACGTCTCCGCGGAACCTCTATATACATCAGTAACGTAATATAACCTAACCGAACCCAAACTAACATCACTTCGGTAATATTTGACAATATTCCTGGCGAGTTGGCCTCTACGTCTCCGTGGCATCTTTATATACATCAATAACGTAATATAACCTAACCTAACCCAACCTATAATCTCGGCGGTAATATTTGACAACATTCCTGGCGAGTTGGACTCTACGTCTCCGATTGACCTTCATATACATCAATAACGAAATATAACCTAACCTAACCCAACCTATCATCTCGGCGGTAATATTTGACAACATTCCTGGCTAGTTGGCCTCTACCTCTCCGCGGCATCTTTATATACATCAATAACGTAATATAACATAACCTAACCCAATCTAACATCTCGGCGATAATATTTGACCACATTCCTGGCTTGTTGGCCTCTACGTCTCCGTGAGACCTTTATATACATCAATAACGTAATACAACCTAACCTAGCCCAACCTAACATCTCGGCGGTAATATTCGACAACATACCTGGCGAGTTGGCCTCTACGTCTACGTTTGACCTTCATATACATCAATAACGTAATATAACCTAACCTAACCGAACCTAACATCTCCGCGGTAATATTTGACAACATTCCTGGCGAGTTGGCCTCTACGTCTCTGTGGGGCCTTTATATATATGAATAACGTAATATAACCTAACCTAACCCAATCTAACATCTCGCCGGTAATATTTGACCACATTCCAGTCTTGTTAGTCCCTACGTCTCCGCGGGGCCTCTATATACATCAGTAACGTAATATAACCTAACCTAACCCAACCTAACATCTCGGCGGTAAAATTTGACAATATTCCTGGCGAGTTGGCCTCTACGTCTCCGTGGGACCTTTATATACAACTATAACCTAATATAACCTAACCCAACACAACATAACATCTCGGCGGTAATATTTGACCACATGCCTGTCTTGTTGGCATCTACGTCTCCGTGGGACCTTTAGATACATCAATAACGTAATATAACCTAACCTAACCCAACCTAACACCTCGGCGGTAATATTTGACCACATTCCTGTCTTGTTGGCCTCTACGTCTCCGTGGGACCTTTATATACATCTATAACGTAATATAACCTAACCTAACCCAACCTAACATCTCGGCGGTTATATTTGACACCTTTCCTGGCGAGTTGGCCTATACGTCTCCGTGTAACCCTCGTATACATCAATAACGTAATATAACGTAACCTAACCCAACCTATCATCTCGGCGGTAATATTTGACAACATTCCTGGCGAGTTGGCCTCTACGTCTCCGTGGGACCTTTATATACACCAATAACGTAATATAACATAACGTAACCCAACCTAACATCTCCGGGGTAATATTTGACAACATACCTGGCGAGTTGGCATCTACGTCTCCGTGGGACCTTCATATACATCAATAACGAAATATAACCTAACCTAACCCAACCTAACACCTCGGCGGTAATATTTGACCACATTCCTGTCTTGTTGGCCTCTACGTCTCCGTGGGACCTTTATATACATCAATAACGTAATATAGCCTAAGCTAACCCAACCTAACATCTCGGCGGTTATATTTCACACCTTTCCTGGCGAGTTGGCCTATACGTCTCCGTGTAACCCTCGTATACATCAATAGCGTAATATAACATAACCTAACCCAATCTAACATCTCGGCGGTAATATTTGACCACATTCCTGCCTTGTTGGCCTCTACGTCTCCGTGGGACCTTTATATACATCTATAACGTAATATAACTTAACCTAACCCAACCCAGCATCTCGGCGGTAATATTTGAAAACATTCATGGCGAGTTGGCCTCTACGTCTCCGTGGGACCTTTATATACATCAATAACGTAATACAACCTAACCTAACCCAACCTAACATCTCGGCAGTAATATTCGACAACATACCTGGCGATTTGGCCTCTACGTCTACGTTTGACCTTCATATACCTCAGTAACGTAATATAACCTAACCTAACCCAACCTAACATCTCCGCGGTAATATTTGACAACATTCCTGGCGAGTTGGCCTCTACGTCTCCGTGGGGCCTTTATATGCTTCAATAACGTAATATAACCTAACCTAACCCAATCTAACATCTCGCCGGTAATATTTGACCACATTCCAGTCTTGTTAGTCCCTACGTCTCCGCGGAACCTCTATATACATCAGTAACGTAATATAACCTAACCGAACCCAAACTAACATCTCTTCGGTAATATTTGACAATATTCCTGGCGAGTTCGCCTCTACGTCTCCGTGGCATCTTTATATACATCAATAACGTAATATAACCTAACCTAACCCAACCTATAATCTCGGCGGTAATATTTGACAACATTCCTGGCGAGTTGGACTCTACGTCTCCGATTGACCTTCATATACATCAATAACGAAATATAACCTAACCTAACCCAACCTATCATCTCGGCCTTAATATTTGACAACATTCCTGGCTAGTTGGCCTCTACCTCTCCGCGGCATCTTTATATACATCAATAACGTAATATAACATAACCTAACCCAATCTAACATCTCGGCGATAATATTTGACCACATTCCTGGCTTGTTGGCCTCTACGTCTCCGTGAGACCTTTATATACATCAATAACGTAATACAACCTAACCTAGCCCAACCTAACATCTCGGCGGTAATATTCGACAACATACCTGGCGAGTTGGCCTCTACGTCTACGTTTGACCTTCATATACATCAATAACGTAATATAACCTAACCTAACCGAACCTAACATCTCCGCGGTAATATTTGACAACATTCCTGGCGAGTTGGCCTCTACGTCTCCGTGGGGCCTTTATATGCTTCAATAACGTAATATAACCTAACCTAACCCAATCTAACATCTCGCCGGTAATATTTGACCACATTCCAGTCTTGTTAGTCCCTACGTCTCCGCGGGGCCTCTATATACATCAGTAACGTAATATAACCTAACCTAACCCAACCTAACATCTCGGCGGTAAAATTTGACAATATTCCTGGCGAGTTGGCATCTACGTCTCCGTGAGACCTTCATATACATCAATAACGAAATATAACCTAACCTAACCCAACCTAACACCTCGGCGGTAATATTTGACCACATTCCTGTCTTCTTGGCCTCTACGTCTCCGTGGGACCTTTATATACATCTATAACGTAATATAACCTAACCTAACCCAACCTAACATCTCGGCGGTTATATTTGACACCTTTCCTGGCGAGTTGGCCTATACGTCTCCGTGTAAACCTCGTATACATCAATAACGTAATATAACCTAACCTAACCCAACCTAATATCTCGGCAGTAATATTTGACCACATTCCTGGCTTGTTGACCTCTACGTCTCCGTGGGACATTTATATACATCAATAACGTAATATAACCTAACCTAACCCAACCTAACATCTCCGGGGTAATATTTGACAACATACCTGGCGAGTTGGCCTCTACGTCTCCGTGGGACCTTTATATACATCAATAACGTAATATAACATAACCTAACCCAATCTAACATCTCGGCGGTAATATTTGACCACATTCCTGGCTTGTTGGCCTCTACGTCTCCGTGGGACCTTTGGATACATCAATAACGTAATATAACCTAACCTAACCCAACCTAACACCTCGGCGGTAATATTTGACCACATTCCTGTCTTGTTGGCCTCTACGTCTCCGTGGGACCTTTCTATACATCAATAACGTAATACAGCCTAAGCTAACCCAACCTAACATCTCGGCGGTTATATTTGACACCTTTCCTGGCGAGTTGGCCTATACGTCTCCGTGTAACCCTCGTATACATCAATAACGTAATATAACGTAACCTAACCCAACCTATCATCTCGGCGGTAATATTTGACAACATTCCTGGCGAGTTGGCCTATACGTCTCCGTGTAACCCTCGTATACATCAATAACGTAATATAACGTAACCTAACCCAACCTATCATCTCGGCGGTAATATTTGACAACATTCCTGGCGAGTTGGCCTATACGTCTCCGTGTAACCCTCGTATACATCAATAACGTAATATAACGTAACCTAACCCAACCTATCATCTCGGCGGTAATATTTGACAACATTCCTGGCGAGTTGGCCTCTACGTCTCCGTGGGGCCTTTATATATGTCAATAACGTAATATAACCTAACCTAACCCAATCTAACATCTCGCCGGTAATATTCGACCACATTCCAGTCTTGTTAGTCCCTACGTCTCCGCGGGGCCTCTATATACATCAGTAACGTAATATAACCTAACCTAACCCAACCTAACATCTGGGCGGTAATATTTGACAACATTCCTGGCGAGTTGGCTTCTCCGTCTCCGTGGGACCTTTATATACATCAATAACGTAATATAACCTAACCTAACCCAACGTAACATCTCGGAGGTAATATTTGACCACATTGCTCGCGAGTTGGCCTCTAGGTCTCCGTTTGACTTTCGTATACATCAATAACGTAATATAACGTAACCTAAGCCAACCTGACATCTCCGCGGTAATATTTTACAACATTCCTGGCGAGTTGGCCTCTACGTCTCCGTGGGGCCTTTATATATAACAATAACGTAATATAACCTAACCTAACCCAATCTAACATCTCGCCGGTAATATTCGACCACATTCCAGTCTTGTTAGTCCCTACGTCTCCGCGGGACCTCTATATACATCAGTAACATAATATAACCTAACCTAACCCAACCTATCATCTTGGCGGTAATATTTGACAACATTCCTGGCGAGTTGGCCTCTAGGTCTCCGTTTGACCTTCATTTACATCAATAACGTAATATAACGTAACCTAATCCAACCTATCATCTCGGCGGTAATATTTGACCACGTTCCTGTCTTGGTAGTCCCTACGTCTCCGCGGGACCTCTATATACATCAGTAACGTAATATAATCTAACCTAACCTAACCTAACATCTGGGCGGTGATATTTGACAACATTCCTGGCGAGTTGGCTTCTCCCTCTCCGTGGGACATTTATATACATCAATAACGTAATATAACCTAACCTAACCCAATCTAACATCTCGGCGGTAATATTTGACCACATTCCTGGCTTGTTGGCCTCTACGTCTCCGTGGGACCTTTATATACATCAATAACGTAATACAACCTAACGTAGCCCAACCTAATATCTCGGCGGTAATATTTGACAACATTCCTGTCGAGTTGGCCTCTACGTCTCCGTGGGACCTTTATATACACCAATAACGTAATATAACCTAACCTAACCCAACCTAGCATCTCCAGGGTAATATTTGACAACATACCTGGCGAGTTGGCATCTACGTCTCCGTGGGACCTTCATATACATCAATAACGAAATATAACATAACCTAACCCAATCTAACATCTCGGCGATAATATTTGACCACATTCCTGGCTTGTTGGCCTCTACGTCTCCGTGGGACCTTCATATACATCAATATCGTAATATAACCTAACCTAACCCAATCTAACATCTCGGCGGTAATATTTGACCACATTCCTGTCTTGTTAGACCCTACGTCTCCGCGGGACCTCTATATACATCAGTAACATAATATAACCTAACCTAACCCAACCTATCATCTCGGCGGTAATATTTGACAACATTCCTGGCGAGTTGGCCTCTACGTCACCGATTGACCTTCATATACATCAATAACGAAATATAACCTAACCTAACCCAACCTATCATCTCGTCGGTAATCTTTGACGTCATTCATGGCGAGATGGCCTCTACGTCTCCGTGGGAACTTTATGTACATCAATAACGTAATATAACCTAACCTAACACAACCTAACATCTCGGCGGTAATATTTGACCACATTCCTGGCGAGTTGGCCTCTAGGTCTCCGTTTGACTTTCATATACATCAATAACGTAATATAACCTAACCTAACCCAACCTATCATCTCGGCGGTAATATTTGACAACATTCCTGGCGAGTTGGCCTCTACGTCTCCGATTGACCTTCATATACATCAATAACGTAATATAACCTAACCTAACCCAACCTGACATCTCCGCGGTAATATTTTACAACATTCCTGGCGAGTTGGCCTCTACGTCTCCGTGGGGCCTTTATATATAACAATAACGTAATATAACCTAACCTAACCCAATCTAACATCTCGCCGGTAATATTCGACCACATTCCAGTCTTGTTAGTCCCTACGTCTCCGCGGGACCTCTATATACATCAGTAACATAATATAACCTAACCTAACCCAACCTATCATCTTGGCGGTAATATTTGACAACATTCCTGGCGAGTTGGCCTCTAGGTCTCCGTTTGACCTTCATATACATCAATAACGTAATATAACGTAACCTAATCCAACCTATCATCTCGGCGGTAATATTTGACCACGTTCCTGTCTTGTTAGTCCCTACGTCTCCGCGGGACCTCTATATACATCAGTAACGTAATATAACCTAACCTAACCTAACCTAACATCTGGGCGGTGATATTTGACAACATTCCTGGCGAGTTGGCTTCTCCCTCTCCGTGGGACATTTATATACATCAATAACGTAATATAACCTAACCTAACCCAACCTAACATCTCGACGGTAATATTTGACAACATTCCTGGCGAGTTGGCCTCTACCTCTCCGCGGCATCTTTATATACATCAATAACGTAATATAACATAACCTAACCCAATCTAACATCTCGGCGGTAATATTTGACCACATTCCTGGCTTGTTGGCCTCTACGTCTCCGTGGGACCTTTATATACATCAATAACGTAATACAACCTAACGTAGCCCAACCTAATATCTCGGCGGTAATATTTGACAACATTCCTGTCGAGTTGGCCTCTACGTCTCCGTGGGACCTTTATATACACCAATAACGTAATATAACCTAACCTAACCCAACCTAGCATCTCCAGGGTAATATTTGACAACATACCTGGCGAGTTGGCATCTACGTCTCCGTGGGACCTTCATATACATCAATAACGAAATATAACATAACCTAACCCAATCTTACATCTCGGCGATAATATTTGACCACATTCCTGGCTTGTTGGCCTCTACGTCTCCGTGGGACCTTCATATACATCAATATCGTAATATAACCTAACCTAACCCAATCTAACATCTCGGCGGTAATATTTGACCACATTCCTGTCTTGTTAGTCCCTACGTCACCGCGGGACCTCTATATACATCAGTAACATAATATAACCTAACCTAACCCAACCTATCATCTCGGCGGTAATATTTGACAACATTCCTGGCGAGTTGGCCTCTACGTCACCGATTGACCTTCATATACATCAATAACGAAATATAACCTAACCTAACCCAAACTATCATCTCGGCGGTAATCTTTGACAACATTCATGGCGAGATGGCCTCTACGTCTCCGTGGGAACTTTATGTACATCAATAACGTAATATAACCTAACCTAACACAACCTAACATCTCGGCGGTAATATTTGACCACATTCCTGGCGAGTTGGCCTCTAGGTCTCCGTTTGACTTCCATATACATCAATAACGTAATATAACCTAACCTAACCCAACCTATCATCTCGGCGGTAATATTTGACAACATTCCTGGCGAGTTGGCCTCTACGTCTCCGATTGACCTTCATATACATCAATAACGTAATATAACCTAACCTAACCCAATCTAACATCTCGCCGGTAATATTCGACCACATTCCAGTCTTGTTAGTCCCTACGTCTCCGCGGGACCTCTATATACATCAGTAACATAATATAACCTAACCTAACCCAACCTATCATCTTGGCGGTAATATTTGACAACATTCCTGGCGAGTTGGCCTCTAGGTCTCCGTTTGACCTTCATATACATCAATAACGTAATATAACGTAACCTAATCCAACCTATCATCTCGGCGGTAATATTTGACCACGTTCCTGTCTTGTTAGTCCCTACGTCTCCGCGGGACCTCTATATACATCAGTAACGTAATATAACCTAACCTAACCTAACCTAACATCTGGGCGGTGATATTTGACAACATTCCTGGCGAGTTGGCTTCTCCCTCTCCGTGGGACATTTATATACATCAATAACGTAATATAACCTAACCTAACCCAACCTAACATCTCGACGGTAATATTTGACAACATTCCTGGCGAGTTGGCCTCTACCTCTCCGCGGCATCTTTATATACATCAATAACGTAATATAACATAACCTAACCCAATCTAACATCTCGGCGGTAATATTTGACCACATTCCTGGCTTGTTGGCCTCTACGTCTCCGTGGGACCTTTATATACATCTATAACCTAATATAACCTAACCCAACCCAACATAACATCTCGGCGGTAATATTTGACCACATGCCTGTCTTGTTGGCATCTACGTCTCCGTGGGACCTTTAGATACATCAATAACGTAATATAACCTAACCTAACCCAACCTAACACCTCGGCGGTAATATTTGACCACATCCCTGTCTTGTTGGCCTCTACGTCTCCGTGGGACCTTTATATACATCAATAACGTAATATAACCTAACCTAACCCAACCTAACATCTCGGCGGTTATATTTGACACCTTTCCTGGCGAGTTGGCCTATACGTCTCCGTGTAACCCTCGTATACATCAATAACGTAATATAACGTAACCTAACCCAACCTATCATCTCGGCGGTAATATTTGACAACATTCCTGTCGAGTTGGCCTCTACGTCTCCGTGGGACCTTTATATACACCAATAACGTAATATGACCTAACCTAACCCAACCTAACATCTCCAGGGTAATATTTGACAACATACCTGGCGAGTTGGCATCTACGTCTCCGTGGGACCTTCATATATATCAATAACGAAATATAACATAACCTAACCCAATCTAACATTTCGGCGATAATATTTGACCACATTCCTGGCTTGTTGGCCTCTACGTCTCCGTGGGACCTTCATATACATCAATATCGTAATATAACCTAACCTAACCCAATCTAACATCTCGCCGGTAATATTCGACCACATTCCAGTCTTGTTAGTCCCTACGTCTCCGCGGGACCTCTATATACATCAGTAACATAATATAACCTAACCTAATCCAACCTATCATCTTGGCGGTAATATTTGACAACATTCCTGGCGAGTTGGCCTCTAGGTCTCCGTTTGACCTTCATATACATCAATAACGTAATATAACGTAACCTAATCCAACCTATCATCTCGGCGGTAATATTTGACCACGTTCCTGTCTTGTTAGTCCCTACGTCTCCGCGGGACCTCTATATACATCAGTAACGTAATATAACCTAACCTAACCTAACCTAACATCTGGGCGGTGATATTTGACAACATTCCTGGCGAGTTGGCTTCTCCCTCTCCGTGGGACATTTATATACATCAATAACGTAATATAACCTAACCTAACCCAACCTAACATCTCGACGGTAATATTTGACAACATTCCTGGCGAGTTGGCCTCTACCTCTCCGCGGCATCTTTATATACATCAATAACGTAATATAACATAACCTAACCCAATCTAACATCTCGGCGGTAATATTTGACCACATTCCTGGCTTGTTGGCCTCTACGTCTCCGTGGGACCTTTATATACATCAATAACGTAATACAACCTAACGTAGCCCAACCTAATATCTCGGCGGTAATATTTGACAACATACCTGGCGAGTTGGCCTCTACGTCTACGTATGACCTTCATATACATCAATAACGTAATATAACCTAACCTAACCGAACCTAACATCTCCGCGGTAATATTTGACAACATTCCTGGCGAGTTGGCCTCTACGTCTCCGTGGGGCCTTTATATACATCAATAACGTAATATAACCTAACCTAACCCAACCTAACATCTCGGCGGTTATATTTGACACCTTTCCTGGCGAGTTGGCCTATACGTCTCCGTGTAACCCTCGTATACATCAATAACGTAATATAACGTAACCTAACCCAACCTATCATCTCGGCGGTAATATTTGACAACATTCCTGTCGAGTTGGCCTCTACGTTTCCGTGGGACCTTTATATACACCAATAACGTAATATAACCTAACCTAACCCAACCTAACATCTCGGCGGTTATATTTGACACCTTTCCTGGCGAGTTGGCCTATATGTCTCCGTGGGAACTTTATGTACATCAATAACGTAATATAACCTAACCTAACACAACCTAACATCTCGGCGGTAATATTTGACCACATTCCTGGCGAGTTGGCCTCTAGGTCTCCGTTTGACTTTCATATACATCAATAACGTAATATAACCTAACCTAACCCAACCTATCATCTCGGCGGTAATATTTGACAACATTCCTGGCGAGTTGGCCTCTACGTCTCCGATTGACCTTCATATACATCAATAACGTAATATAACCTAACCTAACCCAACCTGACATCTCCGCGGTAATATTTTACAACATTCCTGGCGAGTTGGCCTCTACGTCTCCGTGGGGCCTTTATATATAACAATAACGTAATATAACCTAACCTAACCCAATCTAACATCTCGCCGGTAATATTCGACCACATTCCAGTCTTGTTAGTCCCTACGTCTCCGCGGGACCTCTATATACATCAGTAACATAATATAACCTAACCTAACCCATCCTATCATCTTGGCGGTAATATTTGACAACATTCCTGGCGAGTTGGCCTCTACGTCACCGATTGACCTTCATATACATCAATAACGAAATATAACCTAACCTAACCCAACCTATCATCTCGGCGGTAATCTTTGACAACATTCATGGCGAGATGGCCTCTACGTCTCCGTGGGAACTTTATGTACATCAATAACGTAATATAACCTAATCTAACACATCCTAACATCTCGGCCGTAATATTTGACCACATTCTTGGCGAGTTGGCCTCTAGGTCTCCGTTTGACTTTCATATACATCAATAACGTAATATAACCTAACCTAACCCAACCTATCATCTCGGCGGTAATATTTGACAACATTCCTGGCGAGTTGGCCTCTACGTCTCCGATTGACCTTCATATACATCAATAACCTAACCTAACCTAACCTAACCCAACCTGACATCTCCGCGGTAATATTTTACAACATTCCTGGCGAGTTGGCCTCTACGTCTCCGTGGGGCCTTTATATATATCAATAACGTAATATAACCTAACCTAACCCAATCTAACATCTCGCCGGTAATATTCGACCACATTCCAGTCTTGTTAGTCCCTACGTCTCCGCGGGGCCTCTATATACATCAGTAACGTAATATAACCTAACCTAACCCAACCTGACATCTCGGCGGTAAAATTTGACAATATTCCTGGCGAGATGGCCTCTACGTCTCCGTGGGAACTTTATGTACATCAATAACGTAATATAACCTAACCTAACACATCCTAACATCTCGGCGGTAATATTTGACCACATTCCTGGCGAGTTGGCCTCTAGGTCTCCGTTTGACTTTCATATACATCAATAACGTAATATAACCTAACCTAACCCAACCTATCATCTCGGCGGTAATATTTGACAACATTCCTCGCGAGTTGGCCTCTACGTCTCCGATTGACCTTCATATACATCAATAACGTAATATAACCTAACCTAACCCAACCTGACATCTCCGCGGTAATATTTTACAACATTCCTGGCGAGTTGGCCTCTACGTCTCCGTGGGGCCTTTATATATATCAATAACGTAATATAACCTAACCTAACCCAATCTAACATCTCGCCGGTAATATTCGACCACATTCCAGTCTTGTTAGTCCCTACGTCTCCGCGGGGCCTCTATATACATCAGTAACGTAATATAACCTAACCTAACCCAACCTGACATCTCGGCGGTAAAATTTGACAATATTCCTGGCGAGTTGGCCTCTACGTCTCCGTGGCATCTTTATATACATCAATAACGTAATATAACCTAACCTAACCCAACCTAACACCTCGGCGGTAATATTTGACGACATTCCTGCCTTGTTGGCCTCTACGTCTCCGTGGGACCTTTATATACATCAATAACGTAATATAACCTAACCTTACCCAACCTATCATCTCGGCGGTAATATTTGACAACATTCCTGGCGAGTTGGCCTCTACGACACCGTGGGACCTTTATATACACCAATAACGTAATATAACCTAACCTAACCCAACCTAACATCTCCAGGGTAATATTTGACAACATACCTGGCGAGTTGGCATCTACGTCTCCGTGGGACCTTCATATACATCAATAACGAAATATAACATAACCTAACCCAATCTAACATCTCGGCGATAATATTTGACCACATTCCTGGCTTGTTGGCCTCTACGTCTCCGTGGGACCTTCATATACATCAATATCGTAATATAACCTAACCTAACCCAATCTAACATCTCGCCGGTAATATTCGACCACATTCCAGTCTTGTTAGTCCCTACGTCTCCGCGGGACCTCTATATACATCAGTAACATAATATAACCTAACCTAATCCAACCTATCATCTTGGCGGTAATATTTGACAACATTCCTGGCGAGTTGGCCTCTAGGTCTCCGTTTGACCTTCATATACATCAATAACGTAATATAACGTAACCTAATCCAACCTATCATCTCGGCGGTAATATTTGACCACGTTCCTGTCTTGTTAGTCCCTACGTCTCCGCGGGACCTCTATATACATCAGTAACGTAATATAACCTAACCTAACCTAACCTAACATCTGGGCGGTGATATTTGACAACATTCCTGGCGAGTTGGCTTCTCCCTCTCCGTGGGACATTTATATACATCAATAACGTAATATAACCTAACCTAACCCAACCTAACATCTCGACGGTAATATTTGACAACATTCCTGGCGAGTTGGCCTCTACCTCTCCGCGGCATCTTTATATACATCAATAACGTAATATAACATAACCTAACCCAATCTAACATCTCGGCGGTAATATTTGACCACATTCCTGGCTTGTTGGCCTCTACGTCTCCGTGGGACCTTTATATACATCAATAACGTAATACAACCTAACGTAGCCCAACCTAATATCTCGGCGGTAATATTTGACAACATACCTGGCGAGTTGGCCTCTACGTCTACGTATGACCTTCATATACATCAATAACGTAATATAACCTAACCTAACCGAACCTAACATCTCCGCGGTAATATTTGACAACATTCCTGGCGAGTTGGCCTCTACGTCTCCGTGGGGCCTTTATATACATCAATAACGTAATATAACCTAACCTAACCCAACCTAACATCTCGGCGGTTATATTTGACACCTTTCCTGGCGAGTTGGCCTATACGTCTCCGTGTAACCCTCGTATACATCAATAACGTAATATAACGTAACCTAACCCAACCTATCATCTCGGCGGTAATATTTGACAACATTCCTGTCGAGTTGGCCTCTACGTTTCCGTGGGACCTTTATATACACCAATAACGTAATATAACCTAACCTAACCCAACCTAACATCTCGGCGGTTATATTTGACACCTTTCCTGGCGAGTTGGCCTATATGTCTCCGTGGGAACTTTATGTACATCAATAACGTAATATAACCTAACCTAACACAACCTAACATCTCGGCGGTAATATTTGACCACATTCCTGGCGAGTTGGCCTCTAGGTCTCCGTTTGACTTTCATATACATCAATAACGTAATATAACCTAACCTAACCCAACCTATCATCTCGGCGGTAATATTTGACAACATTCCTGGCGAGTTGGCCTCTACGTCTCCGATTGACCTTCATATACATCAATAACGTAATATAACCTAACCTAACCCAACCTGACATCTCCGCGGTAATATTTTACAACATTCCTGGCGAGTTGGCCTCTACGTCTCCGTGGGGCCTTTATATATAACAATAACGTAATATAACCTAACCTAACCCAATCTAACATCTCGCCGGTAATATTCGACCACATTCCAGTCTTGTTAGTCCCTACGTCTCCGCGGGACCTCTATATACATCAGTAACATAATATAACCTAACCTAACCCATCCTATCATCTTGGCGGTAATATTTGACAACATTCCTGGCGAGTTGGCCTCTACGTCACCGATTGACCTTCATATACATCAATAACGAAATATAACCTAACCTAACCCAACCTATCATCTCGGCGGTAATCTTTGACAACATTCATGGCGAGATGGCCTCTACGTCTCCGTGGGAACTTTATGTACATCAATAACGTAATATAACCTAATCTAACACATCCTAACATCTCGGCCGTAATATTTGACCACATTCTTGGCGAGTTGGCCTCTAGGTCTCCGTTTGACTTTCATATACATCAATAACGTAATATAACCTAACCTAACCCAACCTATCATCTCGGCGGTAATATTTGACAACATTCCTGGCGAGTTGGCCTCTACGTCTCCGATTGACCTTCATATACATCAATAACGTAATATAACCTAACCTAACCCAACCTGACATCTCCGCGGTAATATTTTACAACATTCCTGGCGAGTTGGCCTCTACGTCTCCGTGGGGCCTTTATATATATCAATAACGTAATATAACCTAACCTAACCCAATCTAACATCTCGCCGGTAATATTCGACCACATTCCAGTCTTGTTAGTCCCTACGTCTCCGCGGGGCCTCTATATACATCAGTAACGTAATATAACCTAACCTAACCCAACCTGACATCTCGGCGGTAAAATTTGACAATATTCCTGGCGAGTTGGCCTCTACGTCTCCGTGGCATCTTTATATACATCAATAACGTAATATAACCTAACCTAACCCAACCTAACACCTCGGCGGTAATATTTGACGACATTCCTGCCTTGTTGGCCTCTACGTCTCCGTGGGACCTTTATATACATCAATAACGTAATATAACCTAACCTTACCCAACCTATCATCTCGGCGGTAATATTTGACAACATTCCTGGCGAGTTGGCCTCTACGACACCGTGGGACCTTTATATACACCAATAACGTAATATAACCTAACCTAACCCAACCTAACATCTCCAGGGTAATATTTGACAACATACCTGGCGAGTTGGCATCTACGTCTCCGTGGGACCTTCATATACATCAATAACGAAATATAACATAACCTAACCCAATCTAACATCTCGGCGATAATATTTGACCACATTCCTGGCTTGTTGGCCTCTACGTCTCCGTGGGACCTTCATATACATCAATATCGTAATATAACCTAACCTAACCCAATCTAACATCTCGCCGGTAATATTCGACCACATTCCAGTCTTGTTAGTCCCTACGTCTCCGCGGGACCTCTATATACATCAGTAACATAATATAACCTAACCTAATCCAACCTATCATCTTGGCGGTAATATTTGACAACATTCCTGGCGAGTTGGCCTCTACGTCTCCGTGGGGCCTTTATATATAACAATAACGTAATATAACCTAAACTAACCCAATCTAACATCTCGCCGGTAATATTCGACCACATTCCAGTCTTGTTAGTCCCTACGTCTCCGCGGGACCTCTATATACATCAGTAACATAATATAACCTAACCTAACCCAACCTATCATCTTGGCGGTAATATTTGACAACATTCCTGGCGAGTTGGCCTCTACGTCACCGATTGACCTTCATATACATCAATAACGAAATATAACCTAACCTAACCCAACCTATCATCTCGGCGGTAATCTTTGACAACATTCATGGCGAGATGGCCTCTACGTCTCCGTGGGAACTTTATGTACATCAATAACGTAATATAACCTAACCTAACACATCCTAACATCTCGGCGGTAATATTTGACCACATTCCTGGCGAGTTGGCCTCTAGGTCTCCGTTTGACTTTCATATACATCAATAACGTAATATAACCTAACCTAACCCAACCTATCATCTCGGCGGTAATATTTGACAACATTCCTGGCGAGTTGGCCTCTACGTCTCCGATTGACCTTCATATACATCAATAACGTAATATAACCTAACCTAACCCAACCTGACATCTCCGCGGTAATATTTTACAACATTCCTGGCGAGTTGGCCTCTACGTCTCCGTGGGGCCTTTATATATATCAATAACGTAATATAACCTAACCTAACCCAATCTAACATCTCGCCGGTAATATTCGACCACATTCCAGTCTTGTTAGTCCCTACGTCTCCGCGGGGCCTCTATATACATCAGTAACGTAATATAACCTAACCTAACCCAATCTGACATCTCGGCGGTAAAATTTGACAATATTCCTGGCGAGATGGCCTCTACGTCTCCGTGGGAACTTTATGTACATCAATAACGTAATATAACCTAACCTAACACATCCTAACATCTCGGCGGTAATATTTGACCACATTCCTGGCGAGTTGGCCTCTACGTCTCCGTGGGACATTTATATACATCTATAACCTAATATAACCTAACCTAACCCAACCTATCATCTCGGCGGTAATATTTGACCACATTCCTGTCTTGTTAGTCCCTACGTCTCCGCGGGACCTCTATATACATCAGTAACGTAATATAACCTAACCTAACCCAACCTAACATCTGGGCGGTAATATTTGACAACATTCCTGGCGAGTTGGCTTCTCCGTCTCCGTGGGACCTTTATATACATCAATAACGTAATATAACCTAACTTAACCCAACCTAACATCTCGGCGGTAATATTTGACCACATTGCTGGCGAGTTGGCCTCTAGGTCTCCGTTTGACTTTCGTGTACATCAATAACGTAATATAACCTAACCTAACCCAACCTATCATCTCGGCGGTAATCTTTGACAACATTCATGGCGAGATGGCCTCTACGTCTCCGTGGGAACTTTATGTACATCAATAACGTAATATAACCTAACCTAACCCAACCTAACATCTCGGCGGTAATATTTGACAACATTCCTGGCGAGTTGGCCTCTAGGTCTCCGTTTGACCTTCATATACATCAATAACGTAATATAACGTAACCTAACCCAACCTATCATCTCGGCGGTAATATTTGACAACATTCCTGGCTTGTTGGCTTCTCCGTCTCCGTGGGACCTTTATATACATCAATAACGTAATACAACCTAACCTAGCCCAACCTAATATCTCGGCGGTAATATTTGACAACATACCTGGCGAGTTGGCCTCTACGTCTACGTTTGACCTTCATATACATCAATAACGTAATATAACCTAACCTAACCGAACGTAACATCTCCGCGGTAATATTTGACAACATTCCTGGCGAGTTGGCCTCTACGTCTCCGATTGACCTTCATATACATCAATAACGTAATATAACCTAACCTAACCCAACCTGACATCTCCGCGGTAATATTTTACAACATTCCTGGCGAGTTGGCCTCTACGTCTCCGTGGGGCCTTTATATATATCAATAACGTAATATAACCTAACCTAACCCAATCTAACATCTCGCCGGTAATATTCGACCACATTCCAGTCTTGTTAGTCCCTACGTCTCCGCGGGGCCTCTATATACATCAGTAACGTAATATAACCTAACCTAACCCAACCTAACATCTCGACGGTAATATTTGACAACATTCCTGGCGAGTTGGCCTCTACCTCTCCGCGGCATCTTTATATACATCAATAACGTAATATAACATAACCTAACCCAATCTAACATCTCGGCGGTAATATTTGACCACATTCCTGGCTTGTTGGCCTCTACGTCTCCGTGGGACCTTTATATACATCAATAACGTAATACAACCTAACGTAGCCCAACCTAATATCTCGGCGGTAATATTTGACAACATACCTGGCGAGTTGGCCTCTACGTCTACGTATGACCTTCATATACATCAATAACGTAATATAACCTAACCTAACCGAACCTAACATCTCCGCGGTAATATTTGACAACATTCCTGGCGAGTTGGCCTCTACGTCTCCGTGGGGCCTTTATATACATCAATAACGTAATATAACCTAACCTAACCCAACCTAACATCTCGGCGGTTATATTTGACACCTTTCCTGGCGAGTTGGCCTATACGTCTCCGTGTAACCCTCGTATACATCAATAACGTAATATAACGTAACCTAACCCAACCTATCATCTCGGCGGTAATATTTGACAACATTCCTGTCGAGTTGGCCTCTACGTTTCCGTGGGACCTTTATATACACCAATAACGTAATATAACCTAACCTAACCCAACCTAACATCTCGGCGGTTATATTTGACACCTTTCCTGGCGAGTTGGCCTATATGTCTCCGTGGGAACTTTATGTACATCAATAACGTAATATAACCTAACCTAACACAACCTAACATCTCGGCGGTAATATTTGACCACATTCCTGGCGAGTTGGCCTCTAGGTCTCCGTTTGACTTTCATATACATCAATAACGTAATATAACCTAACCTAACCCAACCTATCATCTCGGCGGTAATATTTGACAACATTCCTGGCGAGTTGGCCTCTACGTCTCCGATTGACCTTCATATACATCAATAACGTAATATAACCTAACCTAACCCAACCTGACATCTCCGCGGTAATATTTTACAACATTCCTGGCGAGTTGGCCTCTACGTCTCCGTGGGGCCTTTATATATAACAATAACGTAATATAACCTAACCTAACCCAATCTAACATCTCGCCGGTAATATTCGACCACATTCCAGTCTTGTTAGTCCCTACGTCTCCGCGGGACCTCTATATACATCAGTAACATAATATAACCTAACCTAACCCATCCTATCATCTTGGCGGTAATATTTGACAACATTCCTGGCGAGTTGGCCTCTACGTCACCGATTGACCTTCATATACATCAATAACGAAATATAACCTAACCTAACCCAACCTATCATCTCGGCGGTAATCTTTGACAACATTCATGGCGAGATGGCCTCTACGTCTCCGTGGGAACTTTATGTACATCAATAACGTAATATAACCTAATCTAACACATCCTAACATCTCGGCCGTAATATTTGACCACATTCTTGGCGAGTTGGCCTCTAGGTCTCCGTTTGACTTTCATATACATCAATAACGTAATATAACCTAACCTAACCCAACCTATCATCTCGGCGGTAATATTTGACAACATTCCTGGCGAGTTGGCCTCTACGTCTCCGATTGACCTTCATATACATCAATAACGTAATATAACCTAACCTAACCCAACCTGACATCTCCGCGGTAATATTTTACAACATTCCTGGCGAGTTGGCCTCTACGTCTCCGTGGGGCCTTTATATATATCAATAACGTAATATAACCTAACCTAACCCAATCTAACATCTCGCCGGTAATATTCGACCACATTCCAGTCTTGTTAGTCCCTACGTCTCCGCGGGGCCTCTATATACATCAGTAACGTAATATAACCTAACCTAACCCAACCTGACATCTCGGCGGTAAAATTTGACAATATTCCTGGCGAGATGGCCTCTACGTCTCCGTGGGAACTTTATGTACATCAATAACGTAATATAACCTAACCTAACACATCCTAACATCTCGGCGGTAATATTTGACCACATTCCTGGCGAGTTGGCCTCTAGGTCTCCGTTTGACTTTCATATACATCAATAACGTAATATAACCTAACCTAACCCAACCTATCATCTCGGCGGTAATATTTGACAACATTCCTCGCGAGTTGGCCTCTACGTCTCCGATTGACCTTCATATACATCAATAACGTAATATAACCTAACCTAACCCAACCTGACATCTCCGCGGTAATATTTTACAACATTCCTGGCGAGTTGGCCTCTACGTCTCCGTGGGGCCTTTATATATATCAATAACGTAATATAACCTAACCTAACCCAATCTAACATCTCGCCGGTAATATTCGACCACATTCCAGTCTTGTTAGTCCCTACGTCTCCGCGGGGCCTCTATATACATCAGTAACGTAATATAACCTAACCTAACCCAACCTGACATCTCGGCGGTAAAATTTGACAATATTCCTGGCGAGTTGGCCTCTACGTCTCCGTGGCATCTTTATATACATCAATAACGTAATATAACCTAACCTAACCCAACCTAACACCTCGGCGGTAATATTTGACGACATTCCTGCCTTGTTGGCCTCTACGTCTCCGTGGGACCTTTATATACATCAATAACGTAATATAACCTAACCTTACCCAACCTATCATCTCGGCGGTAATATTTGACAACATTCCTGGCGAGTTGGCCTCTACGACACCGTGGGACCTTTATATACACCAATAACGTAATATAACCTAACCTAACCCAACCTAACATCTCCAGGGTAATATTTGACAACATACCTGGCGAGTTGGCATCTACGTCTCCGTGGGACCTTCATATACATCAATAACGAAATATAACATAACCTAACCCAATCTAACATCTCGGCGATAATATTTGACCACATTCCTGGCTTGTTGGCCTCTACGTCTCCGTGGGACCTTCATATACATCAATATCGTAATATAACCTAACCTAACCCAATCTAACATCTCGCCGGTAATATTCGACCACATTCCAGTCTTGTTAGTCCCTACGTCTCCGCGGGACCTCTATATACATCAGTAACATAATATAACCTAACCTAATCCAACCTATCATCTTGGCGGTAATATTTGACAACATTCCTGGCGAGTTGGCCTCTACGTCTCCGTGGGGCCTTTATATATAACAATAACGTAATATAACCTAAACTAACCCAATCTAACATCTCGCCGGTAATATTCGACCACATTCCAGTCTTGTTAGTCCCTACGTCTCCGCGGGACCTCTATATACATCAGTAACATAATATAACCTAACCTAACCCAACCTATCATCTTGGCGGTAATATTTGACAACATTCCTGGCGAGTTGGCCTCTACGTCACCGATTGACCTTCATATACATCAATAACGAAATATAACCTAACCTAACCCAACCTATCATCTCGGCGGTAATCTTTGACAACATTCATGGCGAGATGGCCTCTACGTCTCCGTGGGAACTTTATGTACATCAATAACGTAATATAACCTAACCTAACACATCCTAACATCTCGGCGGTAATATTTGACCACATTCCTGGCGAGTTGGCCTCTAGGTCTCCGTTTGACTTTCATATACATCAATAACGTAATATAACCTAACCTAACCCAACCTATCATCTCGGCGGTAATATTTGACAACATTCCTGGCGAGTTGGCCTCTACGTCTCCGATTGACCTTCATATACATCAATAACGTAATATAACCTAACCTAACCCAACCTGACATCTCCGCGGTAATATTTTACAACATTCCTGGCGAGTTGGCCTCTACGTCTCCGTGGGGCCTTTATATATATCAATAACGTAATATAACCTAACCTAACCCAATCTAACATCTCGCCGGTAATATTCGACCACATTCCAGTCTTGTTAGTCCCTACGTCTCCGCGGGGCCTCTATATACATCAGTAACGTAATATAACCTAACCTAACCCAATCTGACATCTCGGCGGTAAAATTTGACAATATTCCTGGCGAGATGGCCTCTACGTCTCCGTGGGAACTTTATGTACATCAATAACGTAATATAACCTAACCTAACACATCCTAACATCTCGGCGGTAATATTTGACCACATTCCTGGCGAGTTGGCCTCTACGTCTCCGTGGGACATTTATATACATCTATAACCTAATATAACCTAACCTAACCCAACCTATCATCTCGGCGGTAATATTTGACCACATTCCTGTCTTGTTAGTCCCTACGTCTCCGCGGGACCTCTATATACATCAGTAACGTAATATAACCTAACCTAACCCAACCTAACATCTGGGCGGTAATATTTGACAACATTCCTGGCGAGTTGGCTTCTCCGTCTCCGTGGGACCTTTATATACATCAATAACGTAATATAACCTAACTTAACCCAACCTAACATCTCGGCGGTAATATTTGACCACATTGCTGGCGAGTTGGCCTCTAGGTCTCCGTTTGACTTTCGTGTACATCAATAACGTAATATAACCTAACCTAACCCAACCTATCATCTCGGCGGTAATCTTTGACAACATTCATGGCGAGATGGCCTCTACGTCTCCGTGGGAACTTTATGTACATCAATAACGTAATATAACCTAACCTAACCCAACCTAACATCTCGGCGGTAATATTTGACAACATTCCTGGCGAGTTGGCCTCTAGGTCTCCGTTTGACCTTCATATACATCAATAACGTAATATAACGTAACCTAACCCAACCTATCATCTCGGCGGTAATATTTGACAACATTCCTGGCTTGTTGGCTTCTCCGTCTCCGTGGGACCTTTATATACATCAATAACGTAATATAACCTAACCTAACCCAACCTAACATCTCGGCGGTAATATTTGACCACATTGCTGGCGAGTTGGCCTCTAGGTCTCCGTTTGACTTTCGTATACATCAATAACGTAATATAACCTAACCTAACCCAACCTATCATCTCGGCGGTAATCTTTGACAACATTCCTGGCGAGTTGGCCTCTACCTCTCCGCGGCATCTTTATATACATCAATAACGTAATATAACATAACCTAACCCAATCTAACATCTCGGCGATAATATTTGACCACATTCCTGGCTTGTTGGCCTCTACGTCTCCGTGGGACCTTTATATACATCAATAACGTAATACAACCTAACCTAGCCCAACCTAATATCTCGGCGGTAATATTTGACAACATACCTGGCGAGTTGGCCTCTACGTCTACGTTTGACCTTCATATACATCAATAACGTAATATAACCTAACCTAACCGAACCTAACATCTCCGCGGTAATATTTGACAACATTCCTGGCGAGTTGGCCTCTACGTCTCCGTGGGGCCTTTATATATATCAATAACGTAATATAACCTAACCTAACCCAATCTAACATCTCGCCGGTAATATTCGACCACATTCCAGTCTTGTTAGTCCCTACGTCTCCGCGGGACCTCTATATACATCAGTAACATAATATAACCTAACCTAACCCAACCTATCATCTCGGCGGTAATATTTGACAACATTCCTGGCGAGTTGGCCTCTACGTCTCCGATTGGCCTTCATATACATCAATAACGAAATATAACCTAACCTAACCCAACCTATCATCTCGGCGGTAATATTTGACAACATTCCTGGCGAGTTGGCCTCTACGTCTCCGCGGCATCTTTATATACATCAATAACGTAATATAACCTAACCTAACCGAACCTAACATCTCCGCGGTAATATTTGACAACATTCCTGGCGAGTTGGCCTCTACGTCTCCGTGGGGCCTTTATATATATCAATAACGTAATATAACCTAACCTAACCCAATCTAACATCTCGCCGGTAATATTTGACCACATTCCAGTCTTGTTAGTCCCTACGTCTCCGCGGGACCTCTATATACATCTGTAACATAATATAACCTAACCTAACCCAACCTATCATCTTGGCGGTAATATTTGACAACATTCCTGGCGAGTTGGCCTCTAGGCCTCCGTTTGACCTTCATATACATCAATAACGTAATATAACGTAACCTAACCCAACCTATCATCTTGGCGGTAATATTTGACAACATTCCTGGCGAGTTGGCCTCTACGTCACCGATTGACCTTCATATACATCAATAACGAAATATAACCTAACCTAACCCAACCTATCATCTCGGCGGTAATCTTTGACAACATTCATGGCGAGATGGCCTCTACGTCTCCGTGGGAACTTTATGTACATCAATAACGTAATATAACCTAACCTAACACAACCTAACATCTCGGCGGTAATATTTGACCACATTCCTGGCGAGTTGGCCTCTAGGTCTCCGTTTGACTTTCATATACATCAATAACGTAATATAACCTAACCTAACCCAACCTATCATCTCGGCGGTAATATTTGTCAACATTCCTGGCGAGTTGGCCTCTACGTCTCCGATTGACCTTCATATACATCAATAACGTAATATAACCTAACCTAACCCAACCTGACATCTCCGCGGTAATATTTGACAACATTCCTGGCGAGTTGGCCTCTACGTCTCCGTGTGGCCTTTATATATATCAATAACGTAATATAACCTAACCTAACCCAATCTAACATCTCGCCGGTAATATTCGACCACATTCCAGTCTTGTTAGTCCCTACGTCTCCGCGGGGCCTCTATATACATCAGTAACGTAATATAACCTAACCTAATCCAACCTGACATCTCGGCGGTAAAATTTGACAATATTCCTGGCGAGTTGGCCTCTACGTCTCCGTGGCATCTTTATATACATCAATAACGTAATATAACATAACTTAACCCAATCTAACATCTCGGCGGTAATATTTAACCACATTCCTGGCTTGTTGGCCTCTACGTCTCCGTGGGACCTTTATATACATCTATAACCTAATATAACCTAACCCAACCCAACATAACATCTCGGCGGTAATATTTGGCCACATGCCTGTCTTGTTGGCATCTACGTCTCCGTGGGACCTTTATATACACCAATAACGTAATATAACATAACCTAACCCAACCTAACATCTTGGCGGTTATATTTGACACCTTTCCTGGCGAGTTGGCCTATACGTCTCCGTGTAACCCTCGTATACATCAATGACGTAATATAACGTAACCTAACCCAACCTATCATCTCGGCGGTAATATTTGACAACATTCCTGGCGAGTTGGCCTCTACGTCTCCGATTGGCCTTCATATGCATCAATAACGAAATATAACCTAACCTAACCCAACCTATCATCTCGGCGGTAATATTTGACAACATTCCTGGCGAGTTGGCCTCTACGTCTCCGTGGGGCCTTTATATATATATCAATAACGTAATATAACCTAACCTAACCCAATCTAACATCTCGCCGGTAATATTTGACCACATTCCAGTCTTGTTAGTCCCTACGTCTCCGCGGGGCCTCTATATACATCAGTAACGTAATATAACCTAACTTAACCCAATCTAACATCTCGGCGGTAATATTTAACCACATTCCTGCCTTGTTGGCCTCTACGTCTCCGTGGGACCTTTATATACATCTATAACCTAATATAACCTAACCTAACCCAACCTATCATCTCGGCGGTAATATTTGACCACATTCCTGTCTTGTTAGTCCCTACGTCTCCGCGGGACCTCTATATACATCAGTAACGTAATATAACCTAACCTAACCCAACCTAACATCTGGGCGGTAATATTTGACAACATTCCTGGCGAGTTGGCCTCTACGTCACCGATTGACCTTCATATACATCAATAACGAAATATAACCTAACCTAACCCAACCTATCATCTCGGCGGTAATCTTTGACAACATTCATGGCGAGATGGCCTCTACGTCTCCGTGGGAACTTTATGTACATCAATAACGTAATATAACCTAACCTAACACAACCTAACATCTCGGCGGTAATATTTGACCACATTCCTGGCTTGTTGGCCTCTACGTCTCCGTGGGACCTTTATATACATCAATAACGTAATACAACCTAACCTAGCCCAACCTAATATCTCGGCGGTAATATTTGACAACATACCTGGCGAGTTGGCCTCTACGTCTACGTTTGACCTTCATATACATCAATAACGTAATATAACCTAACCTAACCGAACCTAACATCTCCGCGGTAATATTTGACAACATTCCTGGCGAGTTCGCCTCTACGTCTCCGTGGGGCCTTTATATATATCAATAACGTAATATAACCTAACCTAACCCAATCTAACATCTCGCCGGTAATATTTGACCACATTCCAGTCTTGTTAGTCCCTACGTCTCCGCGGGGCCTCTATATACATCAGTAACGTAATATAACCTAACCTAACCCAACCTAACATCTCGGCGGTAAAATTTGACAATATTCCTGGCGAGTTGGCCTCTACGTTTCCGTGGCATCTTTATATACATCAATAACGTAATATAACATAACTTAACCCAATCTAACATCTCGGCGGTAATATTTAACCACATTCCTGGCTTGTTAGCCTCTACGTCTCCGTGGGACCTTTATATACATCTATAACCTAATATAACCTAACCCAACCTAACATAACATCTCGGCGGTAATATTTGACCACATGCCTGTCTTGTTGGCATCTACGTCTCCGTGGGACCTTTAGATACATCAATAACGTAATATAACCTAACCTAACCCAACCTAACACCTCGGCGGTAATATTTGACCACATCCCTGTCTTGTTGGCCTCTACGTCTCCGTGGGACCTTTATATACATCAATAACGTAATATAACCTAACCTAACCCAACCTAACATCTCGGCGGTTATATTTGACACCTTTCCTGGCGAGTTGGCCTATACGTCTCCGTGTAACCCTCGTATACATCAATAACGTAATATAACGTAACCTAACCCAACCTATCATCTCGGCGGTAATATTTGACAACATTCCTGGCGAGTTGGCCTCTACGTCTCCGATTGGCCTTCATATACATCAATAACGAAATATAACCTAACCTAACCCAACCTATCATCTCGGCGGTAATATTTGACAACATTCCTGGCGAGTTGGCCTCTACGTCTCCGCGGCATCTTTATATACATCAATAACGTAATATAACCTAACCTAACCGAACCTAACATCTCCGCGGTAATATTTGACAACATTCCTGGCGAGTTGGCCTCTACGTCTCCGTGGGGCCTTTATATATATCAATAACGTAATATAACCTAACCTAACCCAATCTAACATCTCGCCGGTAATATTTGACCACATTCCAGTCTTGTTAGTCCCTACGTCTCCGCGGGACCTCTATATACATCAGTAACATAATATAACCTAACCTAACCCAACCTATCATCTCGGCGGTAATCTTTGACAACATTCCTGGCGAGTTGGCCTCTACCTCTCCGCGGCATGTTTATATACATCAATAACGTAATATAACATAACCTAACCCAATCTAACATCTCGGCGATAATATTTGACCACATTCCTGGCTTGTTGGCCTCTACGTCTCCGTGGGACCTTTATATACATCAATAACGTAATACACCCTAACCTAGCCCAACCTAATATCTCGGCGGTAATATTTGACAACATACCTGGCGAGTTGGCCTCTACGTCTACGTTTGACCTTCATATACATCAATAACGTAATATAACCTAACCTAACCGAACCTAACATCTCCGCGGTAATATTTGACAACATTCCTGGCGAGTTGGCCTCTACGTCTCCGTGGGGCCTTTATATATATCAATAACGTAATATAACCTAACCTAACCCAATCTAACATCTCGCCGGTAATATTTGACCACATTCCAGTCTTGTTAGTCCCTACGTCTCCGCGGGGCCTCTATATACATCAGTAACGTAATATAACCTAACCTAACCCAACCTAACATCTCGGCGGTAAAATTTGACAATATTCTTGGCGAGTTGGCCTCTACGTCTCCGTGGCATCTTTATATACATCAATAACGTAATATAACATAACTTAACCCAATCTAACATCTCGGCGGTAATATTTAACCACATTCCTGGCTTGTTGGCCTCTACGTCTCCGTGGGACCTTTATATACATCTATAACCTAATATAACCTAACCCAACCTAACATAACATCTCGGCGGTAATATTTGACCACATGCCTGTCTTGTTGGCATCTACGTCTCCGTGGGACCTTTAGATACATCAATAACGTAATATAACCTAACCTAACCCAACCTAACACCTCGGCGGTAATATTTGACCACATCCCTGTCTTGTTGGCCTCTACGTCTCCGTGGGACCTTTATATACATCAATAACGTAATATAACCTAACCTAACCCAACCTAACATCTCGGCGGTTATATTTGACACCTTTCCTGGCGAGTTGGCCTATACGTCTCCGTGTAACCCTCGTATAAATCAATAACGTAATATAACGTAACCTAACCCAACCTATCATATCGGCGGTAATATTTGACAACATTCCTGGCGAGTTGGCCTCTACGTCTCCGATTGGCCTTCATATACATCAATAACGAAATATAACCTAACCTAACCCAACCTATCATCTCGGCGGTAATATTTGACAACATTCCTGGCGAGTTGGCCTCTACGTCTCCGCGGCATCTTTATATACATCAATAACGTAATATAACCTAACCTAACCGAACCTAACATCTCCGCGGTAATATTTGACAACATTCCTGGCGAGTTGGCCTCTACGTCTCCGTGGGGCCTTTATATATATCAATAACGTAATATAACCTAACCTAACCCAATCTAACATCTCGCCGGTAATATTTGACCACATTCCAGTCTTGTTAGTCCCTACGTCTCCGCGGGACCTCTATATACATCAGTAACATAATATAACCTAACCTAACCCAACCTATCATCTTGGCGGTAATATTTGACAACATTCCTGGCGAGTTGGCCTCTAGGCCTCCGTTTGACCTTCATATACATCAATAACGTAATATAACGTAACCTAAGCCAACCTATCATCTTGGCGGTAATATTTGACAACATTCCTGGCGAGTTGGCCTCTACGTCACCGATTGACCTTCATATACATCAATAACGAAATATAACCTAACCTAACCCAACCTATCATCTCGGCGGTAATCTTTGACAACATTCATGGCGAGATGGCCTCTACGTCTCCGTGGGAACTTTATGTACATCAATAACGTAATATAACCTAACCTAACACAACCTAACATCTCGGCGGTAATATTTGACCACATTCCTGGCGAGTTGGCCTCTAGGTCTCCGTTTGACTTTCATATACATCAATAACGTAATATAACCTAACCTAACCCAACCTAACATCTCGGCGGTTATATTTGACACCTTTCCTGGCGAGTTGGCCTATACGTCTCCGTGTAACCCTCGTATACATCAATAACGTAATATAACGTAACCTAACCCAACCTATCATCTCGGCGGTAATATTTGACAACATTCCTGGCGAGTTGGCCTCTACGTCTCCGATTGGCCTTCATATACATCAATAACGAAATATAACCTAACCTAACCCAACCTATCATCTCGGCGGTAATATTTGACAACATTCCTGGCGAGTTGGCCTCTACGTCTCCGCGGCATCTTTATATACATCAATAACGTAATATAACCTAACCTAACCGAACCTAACATCTCCGCGGTAATATTTGACAACATTCCTGGCGAGTTGGCCTCTACGTCTCCGTGGGGCCTTTATATATATCAATAACGTAATATAACCTAACCTAACCCAATCTAACATCTCGCCGGTAATATTTGACCACATTCCAGTCTTGTTAGTCCCTACGTCTCCGCGGGACCTCTATATACATCAGTAACATAATATAACCTAACCTAACCCAACCTATCATCTCGGCGGTAATCTTTGACAACATTCCTGGCGAGTTGGCCTCTACCTCTCCGCGGCATCTTTATATACATCAATAACGTAATATAACATAACCTAACCCAATCTAACATCTCGGCGATAATATTTGACCACATTCCTGGCTTGTTGGCCTCTACGTCTCCGTGGGACCTTTATATACATCAATAACGTAATACACCCTAACCTAGCCCAACCTAATATCTCGGCGGTAATATTTGACAACATACCTGGCGAGTTGGCCTCTACGTCTACGTTTGACCTTCATATACATCAATAACGTAATATAACCTAACCTAACCGAACCTAACATCTCCGCGGTAATATTTGACAACATTCCTGGCGAGTTGGCCTCTACGTCTCCGTGGGGCCTTTATATATATCAATAACGTAATATAACCTAACCTAACCCAATCTAACATCTCGCCGGTAATATTTGACCACATTCCAGTCTTGTTAGTCCCTACGTCTCCGCGGGGCCTCTATATACATCAGTAACGTAATATAACCTAACCTAACCCAACCTAACATCTCGGCGGTAAAATTTGACAATATTCTTGGCGAGTTGGCCTCTACGTCTCCGTGGCATCTTTATATACATCAATAACGTAATATAACATAACTTAACCCAATCTAACATCTCGGCGGTAATATTTAACCACATTCCTGGCTTGTTGGCCTCTACGTCTCCGTGGGACCTTTATATACATCTATAACCTAATATAACCTAACCCAACCTAACATAACATCTCGGCGGTAATATTTGACCACATGCCTGTCTTGTTGGCATCTACGTCTCCGTGGGACCTTTAGATACATCAATAACGTAATATAACCTAACCTAACCCAACCTAACACCTCGGCGGTAATATTTGACCACATCCCTGTCTTGTTGGCCTCTACGTCTCCGTGGGACCTTTATATACATCAATAACGTAATATAACCTAACCTAACCCAACCTAACATCTCGGCGGTTATATTTGACACCTTTCCTGGCGAGTTGGCCTATACGTCTCCGTGTAACCCTCGTATAAATCAATAACGTAATATAACGTAACCTAACCCAACCTATCATATCGGCGGTAATATTTGACAACATTCCTGGCGA
This sequence comes from Xylocopa violacea, assembly GCA_963969225.1. Taxonomy (NCBI): domain Eukaryota; kingdom Metazoa; phylum Arthropoda; class Insecta; order Hymenoptera; family Apidae; genus Xylocopa; species Xylocopa violacea. Next base: position 57,816,033 of record CAXAJV010000001.1, read on the forward strand.
GTTGGCCTCTACGTCTCCGATTGGCCTTCATATACATCAATAACGAAATATAACCTAACCTAACCCAACCTATCATCTCGGCGGTAATATTTGACAACATTCCTGGCGAGTTGGCCTCTACGTCTCCGCGGCATCTTTATATACATCAATAACGTAATATAACCTAACCTAACCGAACCTAACATCTCCGCGGTAATATTTGACAACATTCCTGGCGAGTTGGCCTCTACGTCTCCGTGGGGCCTTTATATATATCAATAACGTAATATAACCTAACCTAACCCAATCTAACATCTCGCCGGTAATATTTGACCACATTCCAGTCTTGTTAGTCCCTACGTCTCCGCGGGACCTCTATATACATCAGTAACATAATATAACCTAACCTAACCCAACCTATCATCTCGGCGGTAATCTTTGACAACATTCCTGGCGAGTTGGCCTCTACCTCTCCGCGGCATCTTTATATACATCAATAACGTAATATAACATAACCTAACCCAATCTAACATCTCGGCGATAATATTTGACCACATTCCTGGCTTGTTGGCCTCTACGTCTCCGTGGGACCTTTATATACATCAATAACGTAATACACCCTAACCTAGCCCAACCTAATATCTCGGCGGTAATATTTGACAACATACCTGGCGAGTTGGCCTCTACGTCTACGTTTGACCTTCATATACATCAATAACGTAATATAACCTAACCTAACCGAACCTAACATCTCCGCGGTAATATTTGACAACATTCCTGGCGAGTTGGCCTCTACGTCTCCGTGGGGCCTTTATATATATCAATAACGTAATATAACCTAACCTAACCCAATCTAACATCTCGCCGGTAATATTTGACCACATTCCAGTCTTGTTAGTCCCTACGTCTCCGCGGGGCCTCTATATACATCAGTAACGTAATATAACCTAACCTAACCCAACCTAACATCTCGGCGGTAAAATTTGACAATATTCTTGGCGAGTTGGCCTCTACGTCTCCGTGGCATCTTTATATACATCAATAACGTAATATAACATAACTTAACCCAATCTAACATCTCGGCGGTAATATTTAACCACATTCCTGGCTTGTTGGCCTCTACGTCTCCGTGGGACCTTTATATACATCTATAACCTAATATAACCTAACCCAACCTAACATAACATCTCGGCGGTAATATTTGACCACATGCCTGTCTTGTTGGCATCTACGTCTCCGTGGGACCTTTAGATACATCAATAACGTAATATAACCTAACCTAACCCAACCTAACACCTCGGCGGTAATATTTGACCACATCCCTGTCTTGTTGGCCTCTACGTCTCCGTGGGACCTTTATATACATCAATAACGTAATATAACCTAACCTAACCCAACCTAACATCTCGGCGGTTATATTTGACACCTTTCCTGGCGAGTTGGCCTATACGTCTCCGTGTAACCCTCGTATAAATCAATAACGTAATATAACGTAACCTAACCCAACCTATCATATCGGCGGTAATATTTGACAACATTCCTGGCGAGTTGGCCTCTACGTCTCCGATTGGCCTTCATATACATCAATAACGAAATATAACCTAACCTAACCCAACCTATCATCTCGGCGGTAATATTTGACAACATTCCTGGCGAGTTGGCCTCTACGTCTCCGCGGCATCTTTATATACATCAATAACGTAATATAACCTAACCTAACCGAACCTAACATCTCCGCGGTAATATTTGACAACATTCCTGGCGAGTTGGCCTCTACGTCTCCGTGGGGCCTTTATATATATCAATAACGTAATATAACCTAACCTAACCCAATCTAACATCTCGCCGGTAATATTTGACCACATTCCAGTCTTGTTAGTCCCTACGTCTCCGCGGGACCTCTATATACATCAGTAACATAATATAACCTAACCTAACCCAACCTATCATCTTGGCGGTAATATTTGACAACATTCCTGGCGAGTTGGCCTCTAGGCCTCCGTTTGACCTTCATATACATCAATAACGTAATATAACGTAACCTAAGCCAACCTATCATCTTGGCGGTAATATTTGACAACATTCCTGGCGAGTTGGCCTCTACGTCACCGATTGACCTTCATATACATCAATAACGAAATATAACCTAACCTAACCCAACCTATCATCTCGGCGGTAATCTTTGACAACATTCATGGCGAGATGGCCTCTACGTCTCCGTGGGAACTTTATGTACATCAATAACGTAATATAACCTAACCTAACACAACCTAACATCTCGGCGGTAATATTTGACCACATTCCTGGCGAGTTGGCCTCTAGGTCTCCGTTTGACTTTCATATACATCAATAACGTAATATAACCTAACCTAACCCAACCTATCATCTCGGCGGTAATATTTGTCAACATTCCTGGCGAGTTGGCCTCTACGTCTCCGATTGACCTTCATATACATCAATAACGTAATATAACCTAACCTAACCCAACCTATCATCTCGGCGGTAATATTTGACAACATTCCTGGCGAGTTGGCCTCTACGTCTCCGTGGCATCTTTATATACATCAATAACGTAATATAACATAACTTAACCCAATCTAACATCTCGGCGGTAATATTTAACCACATTCCTGGCTTGTTGGCCTCTACGTCTCCGTGGGACCTTTATATACATCTATAACCTAATATAACCTAACCCAACCCAACATAACATCTCGGCGGTAATATTTGGCCACATGCCTGTCTTGTTGGCATCTACGTCTCCGTGGGACCTTTATATACATCAATAACGTAATATAACCTAATCTAACCCAACCTAACACCTCGGCGGTAATATTTGACGACATTCCTGCCTTGTTGGCCTCTACGTCTCCGTGGGACCTTTATATACATCAGTAACGTAATATAACCTAACCTAACCCAACCTATCATCTCGGCGGTAATCTTTGACAACATTCCTGGCGAGTTGGCCTCTACCTCTCCGCGGCATCTTTATATACATCAATAACGTAATATAACATAACCTAACCCAATCTAACATCTCGGCGATAATATTTGACCACATTCCTGGCTTGTTGGACTCTACGTCTCCGTGGGACCTTTATATACATCAATAACGTAATACAACCTAACCTAGCCCAACCTAATATCTCGGCGGTAATATTTGACAACATACCTGGCGAGTTGGCCTCTACGTCTACGTTTGACCTTCATATACATCAATAACGTAATATAACCTAACCTAACCGAACCTAACATCTCCGCGGTAATATTTGACAACATTCCTGGCGAGTTGGCCTCTACGTCTCCGTGGGGCCTTTATATATATCAATAACGTAATATAACCTAACCTAACCCAATCTAACATCTCGCCGGTAATATTTGACCACATTCCAGTCTTGTTAGTCCATACGTCTCCGCGGGGCCTCTATATACATCAGTAACGTAATATAACCTAACCTAACCCAACCTAACATCTCGGCGGTAAAATTTGACAATATTCTTGGCGAGTTGGCCTCTACGTCTCCGTGGCATCTTTATATACATCAATAACGTAATATAACATAACTTAACCCAATCTAACATCTCGGCGGTAATATTTAACCACATTCCTGGCTTGTTGGCCTCTACGTCTCCGATTGGCCTTCATATACATCAATAACGAAATATAACCTAACCTAACCCAACCTATCATCTCGGCGGTAATATTTGACAACATTCCTGGCGAGTTGGCCTCTACGTCTCCGCGGCATCTTTATATACATCAATAACGTAATATAACCTAACCTAACCGAACCTAACATCTCCGCGGTAATATTTGACAACATTCCTGGCGAGTTGGCCTCTACGTCTCCGTGGGGCCTTTATATATATCAATAACGTAATATAACCTAACCTAACCCAATCTAACATCTCGCCGGTAATATTTGACCACATTCCAGTCTTGTTAGTCCCTACGTCTCCGCGGGACCTCTATATACATCAGTAACATAATATAACCTAACCTAACCCAACCTATCATCTTGGCGGTAATATTTGACAACATTCCTGGCGAGTTGGCCTCTAGGCCTCCGTTTGACCTTCATATACATCAATAACGTAATATAACGTAACCTAAGCCAACCTATCATCTTGGCGGTAATATTTGACAACATTCCTGGCGAGTTGGCCTCTACGTCACCGATTGACCTTCATATACATCAATAACGAAATATAACCTAACCTAACCCAACCTATCATCTCGGCGGTAATCTTTGACAACATTCATGGCGAGATGGCCTCTACGTCTCCGTGGGAACTTTATGTACATCAATAACGTAATATAACCTAACCTAACACAACCTAACATCTCGGCGGTAATATTTGACCACATTCCTGGAGAGTTGGCCTCTAGGTCTCCGTTTGACTTTCATATACATCAATAACGTAATATAACCTAACCTAACCCAACCTATCATCTCGGCGGTAATATTTGTCAACATTCCTGGCGAGTTGGCCTCTACGTCTCCGATTGACCTTCATATACATCAATAACGTAATATAACCTAACCTAACCCAACCTATCATCTCGACGGTAATATTTGACAACATTCCTGGCGAGTTGGCCTCTACGTCTCCGTGGCATCTTTATATACATCAATAACGTAATATAACATAACTTAACCCAATCTAACATCTCGGCGGTAATATTTAACCACATTCCTGGCTTGTTGGCCTCTACGTCTCCGTGGGACCTTTATATACATCTATAACCTAATATAACCTAACCCAACCCAACATAACATCTCGGCGGTAATATTTGGCCACATGCCTGTCTTGTTGGCATCTACGTCTCCGTGGGACCTTTATATACATCAATAACGTAATATAACCTAACCTAACCCAACCTAACACCTCGGCGGTAATATTTGACGACATTCCTGCCTTGTTGGCCTCTACGTCTCCGTGGGACCTTTATATACATCAATAACGTAATATAACCTAACCTAACCCAACCTATCATCTCGGCGGTAATCTTTGACAACATTCCTGGCGAGTTGGCCTCTACCTCTCCGCGGCATCTTTATATACATCAATAACGTAATATAACATAACCTAACCCAATCTAACATCTCGGCGATAATATTTGACCACATTCCTGGCTTGTTGGCCTCTACGTCTCCGTGGGACCTTTATATACATCAATAACGTAATACAACCTAACCTAGCCCAACCTAATATCTCGGCGGTAATATTTGACAACATACCTGGCGAGTTGGCCTCTACGTCTACGTTTGACCTTCATATACATCAATAACGTAATATAACCTAACCTAACCGAACCTAACATCTCCGCGGTAATATTTGACAACATTCCTGGCGAGTTGGCCTCTACGTCTCCGTGGGGCCTTTATATATATCAATAACGTAATATAACCTAACCTAACCCAATCTAACATCTCGCCGGTAATATTTGACCACATTCCAGTCTTGTTAGTCCCTACGTCTCCGCGGGGCCTCTATATACATCAGTAACGTAATATAACCTAACCTAACCCAACCTAACATCTCGGCGGTAAAATTTGACAATATTCCTGGCGAGTTGGCCTCTACGTCTCCGTGGCATCTTTATATACATCAATAACGTAATATAACATAACTTAACCCAATCTAACATCTCGGCGGTAATATTTAACCACATTCCTGGCTTGTTGGCCTCTACGTCTCCGTGGGACCTTTATATACATCTATAACCTAATATAACCTAACCCAACCTAACATAACATCTCGGCGGTAATATTTGACCACATGCCTGTCTTGTTGGCATCTACGTCTCCGTGGGACCTTTAGATACATCAATAACGTAATATAACCTAACCTAACCCAACCTAACACCTCGGCGGTAATATTTGACCACATCCCTGTCTTGTTGGCCTCTACGTCTCCGTGGGACCTTTATATACATCAATAACGAAATATAACCTAACCTAACCCAACCTATCATCTCGGCGGTAATCTTTGACAACATTCATGGCGAGATGGCCTCTACGTCTCCGTGGGAACTTTATGTACATCAATAACGTAATATAACCTAACCTAACACAACCTAACATCTCGGCGGTAATATTTGACCACATTCCTGGCGAGTTGGCCTCTAGGTCTCCGTTTGACTTTCATATACATCAATAACGTAATATAACCTAACCTAACCCAACCTATCATCTCGGCGGTAATATTTGTCAACATTCCTGGCGAGTTGGCCTCTACGTCTCCGATTGACCTTCATATACATCAATAACGTAATATAACCTAACCTAACCCAACCTATCATCTCGGCGGTAATATTTGACAACATTCCTGGCGAGTTGGCCTCTACGTCTCCGTGGGGCCTTTATATATATCAATAACGTAATATAACCTAACCTAACCCAATCTAACATCTCGCCGGTAATATTTGACCACATTCCAGTCTTGTTAGTCCCTACGTCTCCGCGGGGCCTCTATATACATCAGTAACGTAATATAACCTAACCTAACCCAACCTAACATCTCGGCGGTAAAATTTGACAATATTCCTGGCGAGTTGGCCTCTACGTTTCCGTGGCATCTTTATATACATCAATAACGTAATATAACATAACTTAACCCAATCTAACATCTCGGCGGTAATATTTAACCACATTCCTGGCTTGTTGGCCTCTACGTCTCCGTGGGACCTTTATATACATCTATAACCTAATATAACCTAACCCAACCTAACATAACATCTCGGCGGTAATATTTGACCACATGCCTGTCTTGTTGGCATCTACGTCTCCGTGGGACCTTTAGATACATCAATAACGTAATATAACCTAACCTAACCCAACCTAACACCTCGGCGGTAATATTTGACCACATCCCTGTCTTGTTGGCCTCTACGTCTCCGTGGGACCTTTATATACATCAATAACGTAATATAACCTAACCTAACCCAACCTAACATCTCGGCGGTTATATTTGACACCTTTCCTGGCGAGTTGGCCTATACGTCTCCGTGTAACCCTCGTATACATCAATAACGTAATATAACGTAACCTAACCCAACCTATCATCTCGGCGGTAATATTTGACAACATTCCTGGCGAGTTGGCCTCTACGTCTCCGATTGGCCTTCATATACATCAATAACGAAATATAACCTAACCTAACCCAACCTATCATCTCGGCGGTAATATTTGACAACATTCCTGGCGAGTTGGCCTCTACGTCTCCGCGGCATCTTTATATACATCAATAACGTAATATAACCTAACCTAACCGAACCTAACATCTCCGCGGTAATATTTGACAACATTCCTGGCGAGTTGGCCTCTACGTCTCCGTGGGGCCTTTATATATATCAATAACGTAATATAACCTAACCTAACCCAATCTAACATCTCGCCGGTAATATTTGACCACATTCCAGTCTTGTTAGTCCCTACGTCTCCGCGGGACCTCTATATACATCAGTAACATAATATAACCTAACCTAACCCAACCTATCATCTCGGCGGTAATCTTTGACAACATTCCTGGCGAGTTGGCCTCTACCTCTCCGCGGCATCTTTATATACATCAATAACGTAATATAACATAACCTAACCCAATCTAACATCTCGGCGATAATATTTGACCACATTCCTGGCTTGTTGGCCTCTACGTCTCCGTGGGACCTTTATATACATCAATAACGTAATACAACCTAACCTAGCCCAACCTAATATCTCGGCGGTAATATTTGACAACATACCTGGCGAGTTGGCCTCTACGTCTACGTTTGACCTTCATATACATCAATAACGTAATATAACCTAACCTAACCGAACCTAACATCTCCGCGGTAATATTTGACAACATTCCTGGCGAGTTGGCCTCTACGTCTCCGTGGGGCCTTTATATATATCAATAACGTAATATAACCTAACCTAACCCAATCTAACATCTCGCCGGTAATATTTGACCACATTCCAGTCTTGTTAGTCCCTACGTCTCCGCGGGGCCTCTATATACATCAGTAACGTAATATAACCTAACCTAACCCAACCTAACATCTCGGCGGTAAAATTTGACAATATTCTTGGCGAGTTGGCCTCTACGTCTCCGTGGCATCTTTATATACATCAATAACGTAATATAACATAACTTAACCCAATCTAACATCTCGGCGGTAATATTTAACCACATTCCTGGCTTGTTGGCCTCTACGTCTCCGTGGGACCTTTATATACATCTATAACCTAATATAACCTAACCCAACCTAACATAACATCTCGGCGGTAATATTTGACCACATGCCTGTCTTGTTGGCATCTACGTCTCCGTGGGACCTTTATATACACCAATAACGTAATATAACATAACCTAACCCAACCTAACATCTCCGGGGTAATACTTGACAACATACCTGGCGAGTTGGCCTCTATGTCTCCGTGGGACCTTTATATACATCAATAACGTAATATAACCTAACCTAACCGAACCTAACACCTCGGCGGTAATATTTGACCACATCCCTGTCTTGTTGGCCTCTACGTCTCCGTGGGACCTTTATATACATCAATAACGTAATATAACCTAACCTAACCCAACCTAACATCTCGGCGGTTATATTTGACACCTTTCCTGGCGAGTTGGCCTATACGTCTCCGTGTAACCCTCGTATACATCAATAACGTAATATAACGTAACCTAACCCAACCTATCATATCGGCGGTAATATTTGACAACATTCCTGGCGAGTTGGCCTCTACGTCTCCGATTGGCCTTCATATACATCAATAACGAAATATAACCTAACCTAACCCAACCTATCATCTCGGCGGTAATATTTGACAACATTCCTGGCGAGTTGGCCTCTACGTCCCCGCGGCATCTTTATATACATCAATAACGTAATATAACCTAACCTAACCGAACCTAACATCTCCGCGGTAATATTTGACAACATTCCTGGCGAGTTGGCCTCTACGTCTCCGTGGGGCCTTTATATATATCAATAACGTAATATAACCTAACCTAACCCAATCTAACATCTCGCCGGTAATATTTGACCACATTCCAGTCTTGTTAGTCCCTACGTCTCCGCGGGACCTCTATATACATCAGTAACATAATATAACCTAACCTAACCCAACCTATCATCTTGGCGGTAATATTTGACAACATTCCTGGCGAGTTGGCCTCTAGGCCTCCGTTTGACCTTCATATACATCAATAACGTAATATAACGTAACCTAAGCCAACCTATCATCTTGGCGGTAATATTTGACAACATTCCTGGCGAGTTGGCCTCTACGTCACCGATTGACCTTCATATACATCAATAACGAAATATAACCTAACCTAACCCAACCTATCATCTCGGCGGTAATCTTTGACAACATTCATGGCGAGATGGCCTCTACGTCTCCGTGGGAACTTTATGTACATCAATAACGTAATATAACCTAACCTAACACAACCTAACATCTCGGCGGTAATATTTGACCACATTCCTGGCGAGTTGGCCTCTAGGTCTCCGTTTGACTTTCATATACATCAATAACGTAATATAACCTAACCTAACCCAACCTATCATCTCGGCGGTAATATTTGTCAACATTCCTGGCGAGTTGGCCTCTACGTCTCCGATTGACCTTCATATACATCAATAACGTAATATAACCTAACCTAACCCAACCTATCATCTCGGCGGTAATATTTGACAACATTCCTGGCGAGTTGGCCTCTACGTCTCCGTGGCATCTTTATATACATCAATAACGTAATATAACATAACTTAACCCAATCTAACATCTCGGCGGTAATATTTAACCACATTCCTGGCTTGTTGGCCTCTACGTCTCCGTGGGACCTTTATATACATCTATAACCTAATATAACCTAACCCAACCCAACATAACATCTCGGCGGTAATATTTGGCCACATGCCTGTCTTGTTGGCATCTACGTCTCCGTGGGACCTTTATATACATCAATAACGTAATATAACCTAACCTAACCCAACCTAACACCTCGGCGGTAATATTTGACGACATTCCTGCCTTGTTGGCCTCTACGTCTCCGTGGGACCTTTATATACATCAATAACGTAATATAACCTAACCTAACCCAACCTATCATCTCGGCGGTAATCTTTGACAACATTCCTGGCGAGTTGGCCTCTACCTCTCCGCGGCATCTTTATATACATCAATAACGTAATATAACATAACCTAACCCAATCTAACATCTCGGCGATAATATTTGACAACATTCCTGGCGAGTTGGCCTCTACGTCTCCGTGGGGCCTTTATATATATCAATAACGTAATATAACCTAACCTAACCCAATCTGACATCTCGGTGGTAATATTTGACCACATTCCAGTCTTGTTAGTCCCTACGTCTCCGCGGGGCCTCTATATACATCAGTAACGTAATATAACCTAACCTAACCCAACCTAACATCTCGGCGGTAAAATTTGACAATATTCTTGGCGAGTTGGCCTCTACGTCTCCGTGGCATCTTTATATACATCAATAACGTAATATAACATAACTTAACCCAATCTAACATCTCGGCGGTAATATTTAACCACATTCCTGGCTTGTTGGCCTCTACGTCTCCGTGGGACCTTTATATACATCTATAACCTAATATAACCTAACCCAACCTAACATAACATCTCGGCGGTAATATTTGACCACATGCCTGTCTTGTTGGCATCTACGTCTCCGTGGGACCTTTAGATACATCAATAACGTAATATAACCTAACCTAACCCAACCTAACACCTCGGCGGTAATATTTGACCACATCCCTGTCTTGTTGGCCTCTACGTCTCCGTGGGACCTTTATATACATCTATAACCTAATATAACCTAACCCAACCTAACATAACATCTCGGCGGTAATATTTGACCACATGCCTGTCTTGTTGGCATCTACGTCTCCGTGGGACCTTTAGATACATCAATAACGTAATATAACCTAACCTAACCCAACCTAACACCTCGGCGGTAATATTTGACCACATCCCTGTCTTGTTGGCCTCTACGTCTCCGTGGGACCTTTATATACATCAATAACGTAATATAACCTAACCTAACCCAACCTAACATCTCGGCGGTTATATTTGACACCTTTCCTGGCGAGTTGGCCTATACGTCTCCGTGTAACCCTCGTATACATCAATAACGTAATATAACGTAACCTAACCCAACCTATCATATCGGCGGTAATATTTGACAACATTCCTGGCGAGTTGGCCTCTACGTCTCCGATTGGCCTTCATATACATCAATAACGAAATATAACCTAACCTAACCCAACCTATCATCTCGGCGGTAATATTTGACAACATTCCTGGCGAGTTGGCCTCTACGTCTCCGCGGCATCTTTATATACATCAATAACGTAATATAACCTAACCTAACCGAACCTAACATCTCCGCGGTAATATTTGACAACATTCCTGGCGAGTTGGCCTCTACGTCTCCGTGGGGCCTTTATATATATCAATAACGTAATATAACCTAACCTAACCCAATCTAACATCTCGCCGGTAATATTTGACCACATTCCAGTCTTGTTAGTCCCTACGTCTCCGCGGGACCTCTATATACATCAGTAACATAATATAACCTAACCTAACCCAACCTATCATCTTGGCGGTAATATTTGACAACATTCCTGGCGAGTTGGCCTCTAGGCCTCCGTTTGACCTTCATATACATCAATAACGTAATATAACGTAACCTAAGCCAACCTATCATCTTGGCGGTAATATTTGACAACATTCCTGGCGAGTTGGCCTCTACGTCACCGATTGACCTTCATATACATCAATAACGAAATATAATCTAACCTAACCCAACCTATCATCTCGGCGGTAATCTTTGACAACATTCATGGCGAGATGGCCTCTACGTCTCCGTGGGAACTTTATGTACATCAATAACGTAATATAACCTAACCTAACACAACCTAACATCTCGGCGGTAATATTTGACCACATTCCTGGCGAGTTGGCCTCTAGGTCTCCGTTTGACTTTCATATACATCAATAACGTAATATAACCTAACCTAACCCAACCTATCATCTCGGCGGTAATATTTGTCAACATTCCTGGCGAGTTGGCCTCTACGTCTCCGATTGACCTTCATATACATCAATAACGTAATATAACCTAACCTAACCCAACCTATCATCTCGGCGGTAATATTTGACAACATTCCTGGCGAGTTGGCCTCTACGTCTCCGTGGCATCTTTATATACATCAATAACGTAATATAACATAACTTAACCCAATCTAACATCTCGGCGGTAATATTTAACCACATTCCTGGCTTGTTGGCCTCTACGTCTCCGTGGGACCTTTATATACATCTATAACCTAATATAACCTAACCCAACCCAACATAACATCTCGGCGGTAATATTTGGCCACATGCCTGTCTTGTTGGCATCTACGTCTCCGTGGGACCTTTATATACATCAATAACGTAATATAACCTAACCTAACCCAACCTAACACCTCGGCGGTAATATTTGACGACATTCCTGCCTTGTTGGCCTCTACGTCTCCGTGGGACCTTTATATACATCAATAACGTAATATAACCTAACCTAACCCAACCTATCATCTCGGCGGTAATCTTTGACAACATTCCTGGCGAGTTGGCCTCTACCTCTCCGCGGCATCTTTATATACATCAATAACGTAATATAACATAACCTAACCCAATCTAACATCTCGGCGATAATATTTGACCACATTCCTGGCTTGTTGGCCTCTACGTCTCCGTGGGACCTTTATATACATCAATAACGTAATACAACCTAACCTAGCCCAACCTAATATCTCGGCGGTAATATTTGACAACATACCTGGCGAGTTGGCCTCTACGTCTACGTTTGACCTTCATATACATCAATAACGTAATATAACCTAACCTAACCGAACCTAACATCTCCGCGGTAATATTTGACAACATTCCTGGCGAGTTGGCCTCTACGTCTCCGTGGGGCCTTTATATATATCAATAACGTAATATAACCTAACCTAACCCAATCTAACATCTCGGTGGTAATATTTGACCACATTCCAGTCTTGTTAGTCCCTACGTCTCCGCGGGGCCTCTATATACATCAGTAACGTAATATAACCTAACCTAACCCAACCTAACATCTCGGCGGTAAAATTTGACAATATTCTTGGCGAGTTGGCCTCTACGTCTCCGTGGCATCTTTATATACATCAATAACGTAATATAACATAACTTAACCCAATCTAACATCTCGGCGGTAATATTTAACCACATTCCTGGCTTGTTGGCCTCTACGTCTCCGTGGGACCTTTATATACATCTATAACCTAATATAACCTAACCCAACCTAACATAACATCTCGGCGGTAATATTTGACCACATGCCTGTCTTGTTGGCATCTACGTCTCCGTGGGACCTTTAGATACATCAATAACGTAATATAACCTAACCTAACCCAACCTAACACCTCGGCGGTAATATTTGACCACATCCCTGTCTTGTTGGCCTCTACGTCTCCGTGGGACCTTTATATACATCTATAACCTAATATAACCTAACCCAACCTAACATAACATCTCGGCGGTAATATTTGACCACATGCCTGTCTTGTTGGCATCTACGTCTCCGTGGGACCTTTAGATACATCAATAACGTAATATAACCTAACCTAACCCAACCTAACACCTCGGCGGTAATATTTGACCACATCCCTGTCTTGTTGGCCTCTACGTCTCCGTGGGACCTTTATATACATCAATAACGTAATATAACCTAACCTAACCCAACCTAACATCTCGGCGGTTATATTTGACACCTTTCCTGGCGAGTTGGCCTATACGTCTCCGTGTAACCCTCGTATACATCAATAACGTAATATAACGTAACCTAACCCAACCTATCATATCGGCGGTAATATTTGACAACATTCCTGGCGAGTTGGCCTCTACGTCTCCGATTGGCCTTCATATACATCAATAACGAAATATAACCTAACCTAACCCAACCTATCATCTCGGCGGTAATATTTGACAACATTCCTGGCGAGTTGGCCTCTACGTCTCCGCGGCATCTTTATATACATCAATAACGTAATATAACCTAACCTAACCGAACCTAACATCTCCGCGGTAATATTTGACAACATTCCTGGCGAGTTGGCCTCTACGTCTCCGTGGGGCCTTTATATATATCAATAACGTAATATAACCTAACCTAACCCAATCTAACATCTCGCCGGTAATATTTGACCACATTCCAGTCTTGTTAGTCCCTACGTCTCCGCGGGACCTCTATATACATCAGTAACATAATATAACCTAACCTAACCCAACCTATCATCTTGGCGGTAATATTTGACAACATTCCTGGCGAGTTGGCCTCTAGGCCTCCGTTTGACCTTCATATACATCAATAACGTAATATAACGTAACCTAAGCCAACCTATCATCTTGGCGGTAATATTTGACAACATTCCTGGCGAGTTGGCCTCTACGTCACCGATTGACCTTCATATACATCAATAACGAAATATAACCTAACCTAACCCAACCTATCATCTCGGCGGTAATCTTTGACAACATTCATGGCGAGATGGCCTCTACGTCTCCGTGGGAACTTTATGTACATCAATAACGTAATATAACCTAACCTAACACAACCTAACATCTCGGCGGTAATATTTGACCACATTCCTGGCGAGTTGGCCTCTACGTCTCCGTTTGACTTTCATATACATCAATAACGTAATATAACCTAACCTAACCCAACCTATCATCTCGGCGGTAATATTTGTCAACATTCCTGGCGAGTTGGCCTCTACGTCTCCGATTGACCTTCATATACATCAATAACGTAATATAACCTAACCTAACCCAACCTATCATCTCGGCGGTAATATTTGACAACATTCCTGGCGAGTTGGCCTCTACGTCTCCGTGGCATCTTTATATACATCAATAACGTAATATAACATAACTTAACCCAATCTAACATCTCGGCGGTAATATTTAACCACATTCCTGGCTTGTTGGCCTCTACGTCTCCGTGGGACCTTTATATACATCTATAACCTAATATAACCTAACCCAACCCAACATAACATCTCGGCGGTAATATTTGGCCACATGCCTGTCTTGTTGGCATCTACGTCTCCGTGGGACCTTTATATACATCAATAACGTAATATAACCTAACCTAACCCAACCTAACACCTCGGCGGTAATATTTGACGACATTCCTGCCTTGTTGGCCTCTACGTCTCCGTGGGACCTTTATATACATCAATAACGTAATATAACCTAACCTAACCCAACCTATCATCTCGGCGGTAATCTTTGACAACATTCCTGGCGTGTTGGCCTCTACCTCTCCGCGGCATCTTTATATACATCAATAACGTAATATAACATAACCTAACCCAATCTAACATCTCGGCGATAATATTTGACCACATTCCTGGCTTGTTGGCCTCTACGTCTCCGTGGGACCTTTATATACATCAATAACGTAATACAACCTAACCTAGCCCAACCTAATATCTCGGCGGTAATATTTGACAACATACCTGGCGAGTTGGCCTCTACGTCTACGTTTGACCTTCATATACATCAATAACGTAATATAACCTAACCTAACCGAACCTAACATCTCCGCGGTAATATTTGACAACATTCCTGGCGAGTTGGCCTCTACGTCTCCGTGGGGCCTTTATATATATCAATAACGTAATATAACCTAACCTAACCCAATCTAACATCTCGCCGGTAATATTTGACCACATTCCAGTCTTGTTAGTCCCTACGTCTCCGCGGGGCCTCTATATACATCAGTAACGTAATATAACCTAACCTAACCCAACCTAACATCTCGGCGGTAAAATTTGACAATATTCTTGGCGAGTTGGCCTCTACGTCTCCGTGGCATCTTTATATACATCAATAACGTAATATAACATAACTTAACCCAATCTA
The DNA here is from genome assembly GCA_963969225.1 of Xylocopa violacea. NCBI lineage: Eukaryota > Metazoa > Arthropoda > Insecta > Hymenoptera > Apidae > Xylocopa > Xylocopa violacea. The sequence goes on from CAXAJV010000001.1 coordinate 57,832,019, forward strand.
ACATCTCGGCGGTAATATTTAACCACATTCCTGGCTTGTTGGCCTCTACGTCTCCGTGGGACCTTTATATACATCTATAACCTAATATAACCTAACCCAACCTAACATAACATCTCGGCGGTAATATTTGACCACATGCCTGTCTTGTTGGCATCTACGTCTCCGTGGGACCTTTAGATACATCAATAACGTAATATAACCTAACCTAACCCAACCTAACACCTCGGCGGTAATATTTGACCACATCCCTGTCTTGTTGGCCTCTACGTCTCCGTGGGACCTTTATATACATCAATAACGTAATATAACCTAACCTAACCCAACCTAACATCTCGGCGGTTATATTTGACACCTTTCCTGGCGAGTTGGCCTATACGTCTCCGTGTAACCCTCGTATACATCAATAACGTAATATAACGTAACCTAACCCAACCTATCATATCGGCGGTAATATTTGACAACATTCCTGGCGAGTTGGCCTCTACGTCTCCGATTGGCCTTCATATACATCAATAACGAAATATAACCTAACCTAACCCAACCTATCATCTCGGCGGTAATATTTGACAACATTCCTGGCGAGTTGGCCTCTACGTCTCCGCGGCATCTTTATATACATCAATAACGTAATATAACCTAACCTAACCGAACCTAACATCTCCGCGGTAATATTTGACAACATTCCTGGCGAGTTGGCCTCTACGTCTCCGTGGGGCCTTTATATATATCAATAACGTAATATAACCTAACCTAACCCAATCTAACATCTCGCCGGTAATATTTGACCACATTCCAGTCTTGTTAGTCCCTACGTCTCCGCGGGACCTCTATATACATCAGTAACATAATATAACCTAACCTAACCCAACCTATCATCTTGGCGGTAATATTTGACAACATTCCTGGCGAGTTGGCCTCTAGGCCTCCGTTTGACCTTCATATACATCAATAACGTAATATAACGTAACCTAAGCCAACCTATCATCTTGGCGGTAATATTTGACAACATTCCTGGCGAGTTGGCCTCTACGTCACCGATTGACCTTCATATACATCAATAACGAAATATAACCTAACCTAACCCAACCTATCATCTCGGCGGTAATCTTTGACAACATTCATGGCGAGATGGCCTCTACGTCTCCGTGGGAACTTTATGTACATCAATAACGTAATATAACCTAACCTAACACAACCTAACATCTCGGCGGTAATATTTGACCACATTCCTGGCGAGTTGGCCTCTAGGTCTCCGTTTGACTTTCATATACATCAATAACGTAATATAACCTAACCTAACCCAACCTATCATCTCGGCGGTAATATTTGTCAACATTCCTGGCGAGTTGGCCTCTACGTCTCCGATTGACCTTCATATACATCAATAACGTAATATAACCTAACCTAACCCAACCTATCATCTCGACGGTAATATTTGACAACATTCCTGGCGAGTTGGCCTCTACGTCTCCGTGGCATCTTTATATACATCAATAACGTAATATAACATAACTTAACCCAATCTAACATCTCGGCGGTAATATTTAACCACATTCCTGGCTTGTTGGCCTCTACGTCTCCGTGGGACCTTTATATACATCTATAACCTAATATAACCTAACCCAACCCAACATAACATCTCGGCGGTAATATTTGGCCACATGCCTGTCTTGTTGGCATCTACGTCTCCGTGGGACCTTTATATACATCAAGAACGTAATATAACCTAACCTAACCCAACCTAACACCTCGGCGGTAATATTTGACGACATTCCTGCCTTGTTGGCCTCTACGTCTCCGTGGGACCTTTATATACATCAATAACGTAATATAACCTAACCTAACCCAACCTATCATCTCGGCGGTAATCTTTGACAACATTCCTGGCGAGTTGGCCTCTACCTCTCCGCGGCATCTTTATATACATCAATAACGTAATATAACATAACCTAACCCAATCTAACATCTCGGCGATAATATTTGACCACATTCCTGGCTTGTTGGCCTCTACGTCTCCGTGGGACCTTTATATACATCAATAACGTAATACAACCTAACCTAGCCCAACCTAATATCTCGGCGGTAATATTTGACAACATACCTGGCGAGTTGGCCTCTACGTCTACGTTTGACCTTCATATACATCAATAACGTAATATAACCTAACCTAACCGAACCTAACATCTCCGCGGTAATATTTGACAACATTCCTGGCGAGTTGGCCTCTACGTCTCCGTGGGGCCTTTATATATATCAATAACGTAATATAACCTAACCTAACCCAATCTAACATCTCGCCGGTAATATTTGACCACATTCCAGTCTTGTTAGTCCCTACGTCTCCGCGGGGCCTCTATATACATCAGTAACGTAATATAACCTAACCTAACCCAACCTAACATCTCGGCGGTAAAATTTGACAATATTCTTGGCGAGTTCGCCTCTACGTCTCCGTGGCATCTTTATATACATCAATAACGTAATATAACATAACTTAACCCAATCTAACATCTCGGCGGTAATATTTAACCACATTCCTGGCTTGTTGGCCTCTACGTCTCCGTGGGACCTTTATATACATCTATAACCTAATATAACCTAACCCAACCTAACATAACATCTCGGCGGTAATATTTGACCACATGCCTGTCTTGTTGGCATCTACGTCTCCGTGGGACCTTTAGATACATCAATAACGTAATATAACCTAACCTAACCCAACCTAACACCTCGGCGGTAATATTTGACCACATCCCTGTCTTGTTGGCCTCTACGTCTCCGTGGGACCTTTATATACATCAATAACGTAATATAACCTAACCTAACCCAACCTAACATCTCGGCGGTTATATTTGACACCTTTCCTGGCGAGTTGGCCTATACGTCTCCGTGTAACCCTCGTATACATCAATAACGTAATATAACGTAACCTAACCCAACCTATCATATCGGCGGTAATATTTGACAACATTCCTGGCGAGTTGGCCTCTACGTCTCCGATTGGCCTTCATATACATCAATAACGAAATATAACCTAACCTAACCCAACCTATCATCTCGGCGGTAATATTTGACAACATTCCTGGCGAGTTGGCCTCTACGTCTCCGCGGCATCTTTATATACATCAATAACGTAATATAACCTAACCTAACCGAACCTAACATCTCCGCGGTAATATTTGACAACATTCCTGGCGAGTTGGCCTCTACGTCTCCGTGGGGCCTTTATATATATCAATAACGTAATATAACCTAACCTAACCCAATCTAACATCTCGCCGGTAATATTTGACCACATTCCAGTCTTGTTAGTCCCTACGTCTCCGCGGGACCTCTATATACATCAGTAACATAATATAACCTAACCTAACCCAACCTATCATCTTGGCGGTAATATTTGACAACATTCCTGGCGAGTTGGCCTCTAGGCCTCCGTTTGACCTTCATATACATCAATAACGTAATATAACGTAACCTAAGCCAACCTATCATCTTGGCGGTAATATTTGACAACATTCCTGGCGAGTTGGCCTCTACGTCACCGATTGACCTTCATATACATCAATAACGAAATATAACCTAACCTAACCCAACCTATCATCTCGGCGGTAATCTTTGACAACATTCATGGCGAGATGGCCTCTACGTCTCCGTGGGAACTTTATGTACATCAATAACGTAATATAACCTAACCTAACACAACCTAACATCTCGGCGGTAATATTTGACCACATTCCTGGCGAGTTGGCCTCTAGGTCTCCGTTTGACTTTCATATACATCAATAACGTAATATAACCTAACCTAACCCAACCTATCATCTCGGCGGTAATATTTGTCAACATTCCTGGCGAGTTGGCCTCTACGTCTCCGATTGACCTTCATATACATCAATAACGTAATATAACCTAACCTAACCCAACCTATCATCTCGACGGTAATATTTGACAACATTCCTGGCGAGTTGGCCTCTACGTCTCCGTGGCATCTTTATATACATCAATAACGTAATATAACATAACTTAACCCAATCTAACATCTCGGCGGTAATATTTAACCACATTCCTGGCTTGTTGGCCTCTACGTCTCCGTGGGACCTTTATATACATCTATAACCTAATATAACCTAACCCAACCCAACATAACATCTCGGCGGTAATATTTGGCCACATGCCTGTCTTGTTGGCATCTACGTCTCCGTGGGACCTTTATATACATCAAGAACGTAATATAACCTAACCTAACCCAACCTAACACCTCGGCGGTAATATTTGACGACATTCCTGCCTTGTTGGCCTCTACGTCTCCGTGGGACCTTTATATACATCAATAACGTAATATAACCTAACCTAACCCAACCTATCATCTCGGCGGTAATCTTTGACAACATTCCTGGCGAGTTGGCCTCTACCTCTCCGCGGCATCTTTATATACATCAATAACGTAATATAACATAACCTAACCCAATCTAACATCTCGGCGATAATATTTGACCACATTCCTGGCTTGTTGGCCTCTACGTCTCCGTGGGACCTTTATATACATCAATAACGTAATACAACCTAACCTAGCCCAACCTAATATCTCGGCGGTAATATTTGACAACATACCTGGCGAGTTGGCCTCTACGTCTACGTTTGACCTTCATATACATCAATAACGTAATATAACCTAACCTAACCGAACCTAACATCTCCGCGGTAATATTTGACAACATTCCTGGCGAGTTGGCCTCTACGTCTCCGTGGGGCCTTTATATATATCAATAACGTAATATAACCTAACCTAACCCAATCTAACATCTCGCCGGTAATATTTGACCACATTCCAGTCTTGTTAGTCCCTACGTCTCCGCGGGGCCTCTATATACATCAGTAACGTAATATAACCTAACCTAACCCAACCTAACATCTCGGCGGTAAAATTTGACAATATTCTTGGCGAGTTCGCCTCTACGTCTCCGTGGCATCTTTATATACATCAATAACGTAATATAACATAACTTAAACCAATCTAACATCTCGGCGGTAATATTTAACCACATTCCTGGCTTGTTGGCCTCTACGTCTCCGTGGGACCTTTATATACATCTATAACCTAATATAACCTAACCCAACCTAACATAACATCTCGGCGGTAATATTTGACCACATGCCTGTCTTGTTGGCATCTACGTCTCCGTGGGACCTTTAGATACATCATTAACGTAATATAACCTAACCTAACCCAACCTAACACCTCGGCGGCAATATTTGACCACATCCCTGTCTTGTTGGCCTCTACGTCTCCGTGGGACCTTTATATACATCAATAACGTAATATAACCTAACCTAACCCAACCTAACATCTCGGCGGTTATATTTGACACCTTTCCTGGCGAGTTGGCCTATACGTCTCCGTGTAACCCTCGTATACATCAATAACGTAATATAACGTAACCTAACCCAACCTATCATATCGGCGGTAATATTTGACAACATTCCTGGCGAGTTGGCCTCTACGTCTCCGATTGGCCTTCACATACATCAATAACGAAATATAACCTAACCTAACCCAACCTATCATCTCGGCGGTAATATTTGACAACATTCCTGGCGAGTTGGCCTCTACGTCTCCGCGGCATCTTTATATACATCAATAACGTAATATAACCTAACCTAACCGAACCTAACATCTCCGCGGTAATATTTGACAACATTCCTGGCGAGTTGGCCTCTACGTCTCCGTGGGGCCTTTATATATATCAATAACGTAATATAACCTAACCTAACCCAATCTAACATCTCGCCGGTAATATTTGACCACATTCCAGTCTTGTTAGTCCCTACGTCTCCGCGGGACCTCTATATACATCAGTAACATAATATAACCTAACCTAACCCAACCTATCATCTTGGCGGTAATATTTGACAACATTCCTGGCGAGTTGGCCTCTAGGCCTCCGTTTGACCTTCATATACATCAATAACGTAATATAACGTAACCTAAGCCAACCTATCATCTTGGCGGTAATATTTGACAACATTCCTGGCGAGTTGGCCTCTACGTCACCGATTGACCTTCATATACATCAATAACGAAATATAACCTAACCTAACCCAACCTATCATCTCGGCGGTAATCTTTGACAACATTCATGGCGAGATGGCCTGTACGTCTCCGTGGGAACTTTATGTACATCAATAACGTAATATAACCTAACCTAACACAACCTAACATCTCGGCGGTAATATTTGACCACATTCCTGGCGAGTTGGCCTCTAGGTCTCCGTTTGACTTTCATATACATCAATAACGTAATATAACCTAACCTAACCCAACCTATCATCTCGGCGGTAATATTTGTCAACATTCCTGGCGAGTTGGCCTCTACGTCTCCGATTGACCTTCATATACTTCAATAACGTAATATAACCTAACCTAACCCAACCTATCATCTCGGCGGTAATATTTGACAACATTCCTGGCGAGTTGGCCTCTACGTCTCCGTGGGAACTTTATGTACATCAATAACGTAATATAACCTAACCTAACACAACCTAACATCTCGGCGGTAATATTTGACCACATTCCTGGCGAGTTGGCCTCTAGGTCTCCGTTTGACTTTCATATACATCAATAACGTAATATAACCTAACCTAACCCAACCTATCATCTCGGCGGTAATATTTGTCAACATTCCTGGCGAGTTGGCCTCTACGTCTCCGATTGACCTTCATATACATCAATAACGTAATATAACCTAACCTAACCCAACCTATCATCTCGACGGTAATATTTGACAACATTCCTGGCGAGTTGGCCTCTACGTCTCCGTGGCATCTTTATATACATCAATAACGTAATATAACATAACTTAACCCAATCTAACATCTCGGCGGTAATATTTAACCACATTCCTGGCTTGTTGGCCTCTACGTCTCCGTGGGACCTTTATATACATCTATAACCTAATATAACCTAACCCAACCCAACATAACATCTCGGCGGTAATATTTGGCCACATGCCTGTCTTGTTGGCATCTACGTCTTCGTGGGACCTTTATATACATCAATAACGTAATATAACCTAACCTAACCCAACCTAACACCTCGGCGGTAATATTTGACGACATTCCTGCCTTGTTGGCCTCTACGTCTCCGTGGGACCTTTATATACATCAATAACGTAATATAACCTAACCTAACCCAACCTATCATCTCGGCGGTAATCTTTGACAACATTCCTGGCGAGTTGGCCTCTACCTCTCCGCGGCATCTTTATATACATCAATAACGTAATATAACATAACCTAACCCAATCTAACATCTCGGCGATAATATTTGACCACATTCCTGGCTTGTTGGCCTCTACGTCTCCGTGGGACCTTTATATACATCAATAACGTAATACAACCTAACCTAGCCCAACCTAATATCTCGGCGGTAATATTTGACAACATACCTGGCGAGTTGGCCTCTACGTCTACGTTTGACCTTCATATACATCAATAACGTAATATAACCTAACCTAACCGAACCTAACATCTCCGCGGTAATATTTGACAACATTCCTGGCGAGTTGGCCTCTACGTCTCCGTGGGGCCTTTATATATATCAATAACGTAATATAACCTAACCTAACCCAATCTAACATCTCGCCGGTAATATTTGACCACATTCCAGTCTTGTTAGTCCCTACGTCTCCGCGGGGCCTCTATATACATCAGTAACGTAATATAACCTAACCTAACCCAACCTAACATCTCGGCGGTAAAATTTGACAATATTCCTGGCGAGTTGGCCTCTACGTCTCCGTGGCATCTTTATATACATCAATAACGTAATATAACATAACTTAACCCAATCTAACATCTCGGCGGTAATATTTAACCACATTCCTGGCTTGTTGGCCTCTACGTCTCCGTGGGACCTTTATATACATCTATAACCTAATATAACCTAACCCAACCTAACATAACATCTCGGCGGTAATATTTGACCACATGCCTGTCTTGTTGGCATCTACGTCTCCGTGGGACCTTTAGATACATCAATAACGTAATATAACCTAACCTAACCCAACCTAACACCTCGGCGGTAATATTTGACCACATCCCTGTCTTGTTGGCCTCTACGTCTCCGTGGGACCTTTATATACATCAATAACGTAATATAACCTAACCTAACCCAACCTAACATCTCGGCGGTTATATTTGACACCTTTCCTGGCGAGTTGGCCTATACGTCTCCGTGTAACCCTCGTATACATCAATAACGTAATATAACGTAACCTAACCCAACCTATCATCTCGGCGGTAATATTTGACAACATTCCTGGCGAGTTGGCCTCTACGTCTCCGATTGGCCTTCATATACATCAATAACGAAATATAACCTAACCTAACCCAACCTATCATCTCGGCGGTAATATTTGCCAACATTCCTGGCGAGTTGGCCTCTACGTCTCCGATTGACCTTCATATACATCAATAACGTAATATAACCTAACCTAACCCAACCTAACATCTCGGCGGTAAAATTTGACAATATTCCTGGCGAGTTGGCCTCTACGTCTCCGTGGCATCTTTATATACATCAATAACGTAATATAACATAACTTAACCCAATCTAACATCTCGGCGGTAATATTTAACCACATTCCTGGCTTGTTGGCCTCTACGTCTCCGTGGGACCTTTATATACATCTATAACCTAATATAACCTAACCCAACCTAACATAACATCTCGGCGGTAATATTTGACCACATGCCTGTCTTGTTGGCATCTACGTCTCCGTGGGACCTTTAGATACATCAATAACGTAATATAACCTAACCTAACCCAACCTAACACCTCGGCGGTAATATTTGACCACATCCCTGTCTTGTTGGCCTCTACGTCTCCGTGGGACCTTTATATACATCAATAACGTAATATAACCTAACCTAACCCAACCTAACATCTCGGCGGTTATATTTGACACCTTTCCTGGCGAGTTGGCCTATACGTCTCCGTGTAACCCTCGTATACATCAATAACGTAATATAACGTAACCTAACCCAACCTATCATCTCGGCGGTAATATTTGACAACATTCCTGGCGAGTTGGCCTCTACGTCTCCGATTGGCCTTCATATACATCAATAACGAAATATAACCTAACCTAACCCAACCTATCATCTCGGCGGTAATATTTGCCAACATTCCTGGCGAGTTGGCCTCTACGTCTCCGATTGACCTTCATATACATCAATAACGTAATATAACCTAACCTAACCCAACCTAACATCTCGGCGGTAAAATTTGACAATATTCCTGGCGAGTTGGCCTCTACGTCTCCGTGGCATCTTTATATACATCAATAACGTAATATAACATAACTTAACCCAATCTAACATCTCGGCGGTAATATTTAACCACATTCCTGGCTTGTTGGCCTCTACGTCTCCGTGGGACCTTTATATACATCTATAACCTAATATAACCTAACCCAACCTAACATAACATCTCGGCGGTAATATTTGACCACATGCCTGTCTTGTTGGCATCTACGTCTCCGTGGGACCTTTAGATACATCAATAACGTAATATAACCTAACCTAACCCAACCTAACACCTCGGCGGTAATATTTGACCACATCCCTGTCTTGTTGGCCTCTACGTCTCCGTGGGACCTTTATATACATCAATAACGTAATATAACCTAACCTAACCCAACCTAACATCTCGGCGGTTATATTTGACACCTTTCCTGGCGAGTTGGCCTATACGTCTCCGTGTAACCCTCGTATACATCAATAACGTAATATAACGTAACCTAACCCAACCTATCATCTCGGCGGTAATATTTGACAACATTCCTGGCGAGTTGGCCTCTACGTCTCCGATTGGCCTTCATATACATCAATAACGAAATATAACCTAACCTAACCCAACCTATCATCTCGGCGGTAATATTTGCCAACATTCCTGGCGAGTTGGCCTCTACGTCTCCGATTGACCTTCATATACATCAATAACGTAATATAACCTAACCTAACCCAACCTAACATCTCGGCGGTAAAATTTGACAATATTCCTGGCGAGTTGGCCTCTACGTCTCCGTGGCATCTTTATATACATCAATAACGTAATATAACATAACTTAACCCAATCTAACATCTCGGCGGTAATATTTAACCACATTCCTGGCTTGTTGGCCTCTACGTCTCCGTGGGACCTTTATATACATCTATAACCTAATATAACCTAACCCAACCTAACATAACATCTCGGCGGTAATATTTGACCACATGCCTGTCTTGTTGGCATCTACGTCTCCGTGGGACCTTTAGATACATCAATAACGTAATATAACCTAACCTAACCCAACCTAACACCTCGGCGGTAATATTTGACCACATCCCTGTCTTGTTGGCCTCTACGTCTCCGTGGGACCTTTATATACATCAATAACGTAATATAACCTAACCTAACCCAACCTAACATCTCGGCGGTTATATTTGACACCTTTCCTGGCGAGTTGGCCTATACGTCTCCGTGTAACCCTCGTATACATCAATAACGTAATATAACGTAACCTAACCCAACCTATCATCTCGGCGGTAATATTTGACAACATTCCTGGCGAGTTGGCCTCTACGTCTCCGATTGGCCTTCATATACATCAATAACGAAATATAACCTAACCTAACCCAACCTATCATCTCGGCGGTAATATTTGCCAACATTCCTGGCGAGTTGGCCTCTACGTCTCCGATTGACCTTCATATACATCAATAACGTAATATAACCTAACCTAACCCAACCTAACATCTCGGCGGTAAAATTTGACAATATTCCTGGCGAGTTGGCCTCTACGTCTCCGTGGCATCTTTATATACATCAATAACGTAATATAACATAACTTAACCCAATCTAACATCTCGGCGGTAATATTTAACCACATTCCTGGCTTGTTGGCCTCTACGTCTCCGTGGGACCTTTATATACATCTATAACCTAATATAACCTAACCCAACCTAACATAACATCTCGGCGGTAATATTTGACCACATGCCTGTCTTGTTGGCATCTACGTCTCCGTGGGACCTTTAGATACATCAATAACGTAATATAACCTAACCTAACCCAACCTAACACCTCGGCGGTAATATTTGACCACATCCCTGTCTTGTTGGCCTCTACGTCTCCGTGGGACCTTTATATACATCAATAACGTAATATAACCTAACCTAACCCAACCTAACATCTCGGCGGTTATATTTGACACCTTTCCTGGCGAGTTGGCCTATACGTCTCCGTGTAACCCTCGTATACATCAATAACGTAATATAACGTAACCTAACCCAACCTATCATCTCGGCGGTAATATTTGACAACATTCCTGGCGAGTTGGCCTCTACGTCTCCGATTGGCCTTCATATACATCAATAACGAAATATAACCTAACCTAACCCAACCTATCATCTCGGCGGTAATATTTGACAACATTCCTGGCGAGTTGGCCTCTACGTCTCCGCGGCATCTTTATATACATCAATAACGTAATATAACCTAACCTAACCGAACCTAACATCTCCGCGGTAATATTTGACAACATTCCTGGCGAGTTGGCCTCTACGTCTCCGTGGGGCCTTTATATATATCAATAACGTAATATAACCTAACCTAACCCAATCTAACATCTCGCCGGTAATATTTGACCACATTCCAGTCTTGTTAGTCCCTACGTCTCCGCGGGACCTCTATATACATCAGTAACATAATATAACCTAACCTAACCCAACCTATCATCTTGGCGGTAATATTTGACAACATTCCTGGCGAGTTGGCCTCTAGGCCTCCGTTTGACCTTCATATACATCAATAACGTAATATAACGTAACCTAACCCAACCTATCATCTTGGCGGTAATATTTGACAACATTCCTGGCGAGTTGGCCTCTACGTCACCGATTGACCTTCATATACATCAATAACGAAATATAACCTAACCTAACCCAACCTATCATCTCGGCGGTAATCTTTGACAACATTCATGGCGAGATGGCCTCTACGTCTCCGTGGGAACTTTATGTACATCAATAACGTAATATAACCTAACCTAACACAACCTAACATCTCGGCGGTAATATTTGACAACATTCCTGGCGAGTTGGCCTCTACGTCTCCGCGGCATCTTTATATACATCAATAACGTAATATAACCTAACCTAACCGAACCTAACATCTCCGCGGTAATATTTGACAACATTCCTGGCGAGTTGGCCTCTACGTCTCCGTGGGGCCTTTATATATATCAATAACGTAATATAACCTAACCTAACCCAATCTAACATCTCGCCGGTAATATTTGACCACATTCCAGTCTTGTTAGTCCCTACGTCTCCGCGGGACCTCTATATACATCAGTAACATAATATAACCTAACCTAACCCAACCTATCATCTTGGCGGTAATATTTGACAACATTCCTGGCGAGTTGGCCTCTAGGCCTCCGTTTGACCTTCATATACATCAATAACGTAATATAACGTAACCTAACCCAACCTATCATCTTGGCGGTAATATTTGACAACATTCCGGGCGAGTTGGCCTCTACGTCACCGATTGACCTTCATGTACATCAATAACGAAATATAACCTAACCTAACCCAACCTATCATCTCGGCGGTAATCTTTGACAACATTCATGGCGAGATGGCCTCTACGTCTCCGTGGGAACTTTATGTACATCAATAACGTAATATAACCTAACCTAACACAACCTAACATCTCGGCGGTAATATTTGACCACATTCCTGGCGAGTTGGCCTCTAGGTCTCCGTTTGACTTTCATATACATCAATAACGTAATATAACCTAACCTAACCCAACCTATCATCTCGGCGGTAATATTTGTCAACATTCCTGGCGAGTTGGCCTCTACGTCTCCGATTGACCTTCATATACATCAATAACGTAATATAACCTAACCTAACCCAACCTAACATCTCGGCGGTAAAATTTGACAATATTCCTGGCGAGTTGGCCTCTACGTCTCCGTGGCATCTTTATATACATCAATAACGTAATATAACATAACTTAACCCAATCTAACATCTCGGCGGTAATATTTAACCACATTCCTGGCTTGTTGGCCTCTACGTCTCCGTGGGACCTTTATATACATCTATAACCTAATATAACATAACCCAACCTAACATAACATCTCGGCGGTAATATTTGACCACATGCCTGTCTTGTTGGCCTCTACGTCTCCGTGGGACCTTTATATACATCAATAACGTAATATAACCTAACCTAACCCAACCTAACATCTCGGCGGTTATATTTGACACCTTTCCTGGCGAGTTGGCCTATACGTCTCCGTGTAACCCTCGTATACATCAATAACGTAATATAACGTAACCTAACCCAACCTATCATCTCGGCGGTAATATTTGACAACATTCCTGGCGAGTTGGCCTCTACGTCTCCGATTGGCCTTCATATACATCAATAACGAAATATAACCTAACCTAACCCAACCTATCATCTCGGCGGTAATATTTGACAACATTCCTGGCGAGTTGGCCTCTACGTCTCCGCGGCATCTTTATATACATCAATAACGTAATATAACCTAACCTAACCGAACCTAACATCTCCGCGGTAATGTTTGACAACATTCCTGGCGAGTTGGCCTCTACGTCTCCGTGGGACCTTTATATACACCAATAACGTAATATAACCTAACCTAACCCAATCTAACATCTCGCCGGTAATATTTGACCACATTCCAGTCTTGTTAGTCCCTACGTCTCCGCGGGCCTCTATATACATCAGTAACGTAATATAACCTAACTTAACCCAATCTAACATCTCGGCGGTAATATTTAACCACATTCCTGGCTTGTTGGCCTCTACGTCTCCGTGGGACCTTTATATACATCTATAACCTAATGTAGGATATTTATTATTTTAAAATTAGATACAAGGAGATTAAGAACGTCTTTATAACTATATGTTTACTCAATAACGCACGATGAACAACTGACTCGATTTGTTTGAAAACATTCACTTGAAAGACTCATTCACATGCACATTCGCTCTCGCTCACATTCTAGAATATTCCATAACATAAAAATTGAAACTCTTAAATTATTGATTAATATAAATTATTGATTAACAAACAAGGATATCTAAGATTATTATCCTTCATTCGGCCGTCCTGCATGGACATTCGTCTCGAATGTCTTCATTAACGTCATCTTCAGATAAATCATCATCGGCTTCGTCAATCCATAGTTTCATAAATTCGGCTGATGTAGATGTTTGTTGAGGTCCTTCTCCTTCGCCCACCTTCTGAACTAAATATCGTTGGTTACGAAGAACTCGAATTATTTCATATGGTCCAAGATATTTGTGAGCTACTTTTAAACCAGGACCCTGTTGCATACGTTTAATAGCTACTAGGTCTCCTTCTCGATAAATTTTAGCTTTCCGTCTACTTTTGTCAAAAGTTCGTCTATTTTCTTGTTGTATCTTGAATATATTTTTGTTTGCTTGAAATCGTAATTCGTCTCGTTCATCTTGAAAAGATGCGACTCTTTCTTTTTCAAGTAAATCTCGAATGTCTGGATAATCTTTACGTACAATAGCTTCAGTCTTGATCACAGAAAAATGTCCTCGTTCATGAGCTCGCTTTATTATTTGCATTTGCATTTGACGCGGCACCACAAGTCGAATGTCTCCTTCAGACTCTTTGTACAAAAGATTTCCTCGAATGATATAATCTTTCGTCTTGTTTTGAAGTACTAAATCTTGAAGTTTCTTTATACTTTCATCTTCTTCCTGTGCCTTCCGCAAACGCGCTGTAAGACTTATAACAGATTCGTCGATTAAGAAATTCATAGGTAGGGGATTTCGACTTAACGCGTCAACATGTAACATATTCTTTCCTGGTCGATGCTCTATCCGATAGTCGAATTCTTCTAACAATAATGCCCATCGCGCAACTCGCACACAAAGATCTTTCTTATTCATTGTAAGAGTGAAAGCGCGACAATCAGTGACAATAACAAACGAAATTCCTAACAAATAAACACGAAATTTCTTTAACGCTTTAACTACTGCTAAAACTTCTAACTCGTAACTGCTATATTTTGCTTCAGCAGGAGTTGTCTTACCGCTAGAATAATATATGGGATGAAAATATCGATCTTCGTTATTTCTTTGAAATAAAATTGCTCCATAACCTAAAGCAGAAGCATCTGTATGCAACTCTGTTTCCGCTCCGACTCGATACAGGTTTAATATTGGTTTTTCACTTAGTATAACTTTTAATTGCATAAACGCTTCTTTTTCAATCGGTCCAAAACAGAATTTAACATTCGCTCGCAAAAGATTTGACAACGGTCGCGCAATTACAGAGTATCTATGAATAAATTTACGAAAGTACCCAGTCAATCCAAGAAAACTTTGTACTTGTTTAACATTTGTCGGTTCTGGAAATCGTCGGACTGCATCAGTTTTACGATCCGAAGGACGAACACGACCATTATTGATTACATGCCCGAGAAATTCAACTGTAGTTTGCAGAAAACAACATTTTTTCCAATTAATTATTAAATTAGCTTCGCTTGCTGTTATTAAAACCTTTTCAAGATTTTTGATTCCACTCTCAATATCATCCGATGGAATAATTAAATCATCCATATAAGTTAAAACTATTCTCTTTCGAATAAGCTCTCTAAATACAGTATTTATAAATCTTTGAAAGACTGCCGGTGAGTTACAAAGACCAAAAGGAACTCGTAAGAATTCGTAATGACCATCTGGTACAATAAATGCTGTATACTTTCGACTTGATTCATCCATTCGTACATGAAAGAAACCATTTTTCAAATCGAGAGTACTAAAAATACGCGCGCCTTGTAACGAATCTAATTGATCTTCGATTAATGGTAACGGATACCTATCTTTGATAATTTTCTTATTTATTTGACGATAATCTACACATAATCTAAATGAATCATCTTTCTTTCGGACAAGAACAACTGGACTCGCATAATCAGAAGTTGATACTTGAGCGACTCCATCCGCAATCCATTGTTCGATTTGTGCATTAACAATTTCTTTATGTGACGGTGATAAACGTCTCGCAGATTGATAAACTGGCGCTTCGTCTTTTAATACTAATTTCATTGTAATTTCAGATTCATAGGTTTTGTTCGGCTTATAATTACTAACAAGGTTTTTAATCGTCTCCCGCTGATTAGGATCTAATACATGAGACAGGTCAATATGATTTGCGTCTAACACTTTATCATCTATTATATCTATTTTAAATATTTCCGGTACAATATTTTCGTCTTCCGCAGTTTTGCTCATTTTTTCTGATAATGGACGAATGCTCACTTTGCTACCTTTAAGACTAACATCTGTTACACTCAAGAAATTTGTTCCTATTAAGAATTTATATTGAAGCATAGTATCAGAGACTACCTGTACGCAAATCGGATATGAGTATCCATCTACAGTAATTTCTGCTTGAAATTCTCCTAATGTCACGTTATTCTTTGAACCTATACTATGAAAATGTAATTCACTGCGTCGTAATTGCGGAGAACCAAGTTTAATATATTCATCTGCGCGAATCAAACTAATATCGCTTCCTGAATCTATCAATGCTTCGATCTCATGTCCATTAAGCAAAACATTTTTAAGATATTTTCGACTTGATGATACTTTAAATGTTGCGCAACTTTCTTTACTCGCTTCATACTTCCTAGAACATTTCGACGCAATATGACCACGTTCCTGACAAATAAAGCATTTCACACCACGATCTTTCGTTGGACAATTTATGCTAATATGATCGCGCCCACCACAATTATAACATCGAATAACATTAGTTGTAGATTCTTTTTTCTTACCAACACTGGCCATCTCTTTTCGTTCACTCTTAACGAAACTATTTCCACGCTTCTCAAATTTCATTAAACTCTGTACACCTCGATCTCGAAAGGTTACCTTCTCGAACGCCTCCGAAAGTTGATCAATTGTTGTAAATCGTTGAATACGCGCCTGGTTTTGAAGTATTTCATCAGGGATGCCGTCAATTACATATTCAAGCATTTCGTCATCGTTGATCGGTACTCGATTTCCTAAAATGATCTTCTCGTGCAAATATTCGTGGAATGTTTCATTCTTCTTCCATAGTCGTTCTTCAAACTTCTTTCTCATCTCAATCTTGCTTTGGCGATGATAAAACATGGTTCTTAATTCATTCAATAATTGATTAAATGGCATGGTAATATAGTTTGGTTTAGAATGAAACCATTGAAGTGCCTTTCCTTTAAGTCGCATACCGATAAGTATTCGTGCAACATCATCTTCCAATTTATACGTTGTCTTCAGTAACTTAATTTGCTTCTCCCAAATTTCGTAGTCATCAGATTTACCGTCAAAATTACTAAGTAAATCTGCAACTGCTGAAATATTTGTTCGTGTTTGTTTCAATTGAGATGAAAGGTTGCACCCGACTCCATTGTTTGATGTCAAGAAATTGTCACCGTCACTGCCAACATCCAATTGCTCGCCTTCAAGATTACGCGTCGATTTTCGCTGCATTTCACGCATTATCTCTACTTCTCGTCTTAAAAGTTGAATTTCGCGCTCTGCAAGTTCCCGTTCCTTACGTAATATATCTATGCTTCTGGTATCAAGCCCCTCAATTGGTGGAGTTGGTGGTCTTAGCGAATTAATGCTAGGTACTACATTTACGCCTGAATCTTCGCTTGCAACCACTCCTGCACTATTGCTCGCTAGTTCATCCATCCAGGTTCCAGTTGGGTCAGTCATCATAAGTCTATTAATCAAATCGTGTTTTACTCCAACTGCACTTAAACCTTTAGCTTTTAAAATGTCTTTTAACTGCGCTACTGTGAATTCACACGGATTCCTATTTGTATTCATTACACGTCTTCTACACGATACACACGATATTACGATTTAATCGTCTTCACAATTTAAACAGTCTACACAATTCACTTTTATTATCACACAACTTATTCTCCTTGTTCGCTCTATCCCGGAGGGGCCCCCAAAATTATAGGATATTTATTATTTTAAAATTAGATACAAGGAGATTAAGAACGTCTTTATAACTATATGTTTACTCAATAACGCACGATGAACAACTGACTCGATTTGTTTGAAAACATTCACTTGAAAGACTCATTCACATGCACATTCGCTCTCGCTCACATTCTAGAATATTCCATAACATAAAAATTGAAACTCTTAAATTATTGATTAATATAAATTATTGATTAACAAACAAGGATATCTAAGGTTATTATCCTTCACTAATATAACCTAACCTAACCCAACCTATCATCTCGGCGGTAATATTTGACCACATTCCTGTCTTGTTAGTCCCTACGTCTCCGCGGGACCTCTATATACATCAGTAACGTAATATAACCTAACCTAACCCAACCTAACATCTGGGCGGTAATAATTGTCAACATTCCTGGCGAGTTGGCTTCTCCGTCTCCGTGGGACCTTTATATACATCAATAACGTAATATAACCTAACCTAACCCAACCTAACATCTCGGCGGTAATATTTGACCACATTCCAGGCTTGTTGGCCTCTACGTCTCCGTGGGACCTTCATATACATCAATAACGTAATATAACCTAACCTAACCCAACCTATCATCTCGGCGGTAATATTTGACAACATTCCTGGCTTGTTGGCTTCTACGTATCCGTGGGACCTTTATTTTCATCAATAACGAAATATAACCTAACCTAACCCAACCTAACATCTCGGCGGTAATATTTGACAACATTCCTGGCGAGTTGGCCTCTAGGTCTCCGTTTGACCTTCATATACATCAATAACGTAATATAACGTAACCTAACCCAACCTATCATCTCGGCGGTAATATTTGACAACATTCCTGGCTTGTTGGCTTCTCCGTCTCCGTGGGACCTTTATATACATCAATAACGTAATATAACCTAACCTAACCCAACCTAACATCTCGGCGGTAATATTTGACCACATTGCTGGCGAGTTGGCCTCTAGGTCTCCGTTTGACTTTCGTATACATCAATAACGTAATATAACCTAACCTAACCCAACCTATCATCTCGGCGGTAATCTTTGACAACATTCCTGGCGAGTTGGCCTCTACCTCTCCGCGGCATCTTTATATACATCAATAACGTAATATAACATAACCTAACCCAATCTAACATCTCGGCGATAATATTTGACCACATTCCTGGCTTGTTGGCCTCTACGTCTCCGTGGGACCTTTATATACATCAATAACGTAATACAACCTAACCTAGCCCAACCTAATATCTCGGCGGTAATATTTGACAACATACCTGGCGAGTTGGCCTCTACGTCTACGTTTGACCTTCATATACATCAATAACGTAATATAACCTAACCTAACCGAACCTAACACCTCGGCGGTAATATTTGACCACATCCCTGTCTTGTTGGCCTCTACGTCTCCGTGGGACCTTTATATACATCGATAACGTAATATAACCTAACCTAACCCAACCTAACATCTCGGCGGTTATATTTGACACCTTTCCTGGCGAGTTGGCCTATACGTCTCCGTGTAACCCTCGTATACATCAATAACGTAATATAACGTAACCTAACCCAACCTATCATCTCGGCGGTAATATTTGACCACATTCCAGTCTTGTTAGTCCCTACGTCTCCGCGGGACCTCTATATACATCAGTAACATAATATGACCTAACCTAACCCAACCTATCATCTCGGCGGTAATATTTGACAACATTCCTGGCGAGTTGGCCTCTACGTCTCCGATTGACCTTCATATACATCAATAACGAAATATAACCTAACATAACCCAACCTATCATCTCGGCGGTAATATTTGACCACATTCCTGTCTTGTTAGCATCTACGTCTCCGTGGGACCTTCATATACATCAATATCGTAATATAACCTAACCTAACCCAATCTAACATCTCGGCGGTAATATTTGACCACATTCCTGTCTTGTTAGTCCCTACGTCTCCGCGGGACCTCTATATACATCAGTAACGTAATATAACCGAACCTAACCCAACCTAACATCTGGGCGGTAATATTTGACAACATTCCTGGCGAGTTGGCTTCTCCGTCTCCGTGGGACCTTTATATACATCAATAACGTAATATAACCTAACCTAACCCAACCTATCATCTCGGCGGTAATATTTGACAACATTCCTGGCTTGTTGGCTTCTACGTATCCGTGGGACCTTTATTTTCATCAATAACGAAATATAACCTAACCTAACCCAACCTAACATCTCGGCGGTAATATTTGACAACATTCCTGGCGAGTTGGCCTCTAGGTCTCCGTTTGACCTTCATATACATCAATAACGTAATATAACGTAACCTAACCCAACCTATCATCTCGGCGGTAATATTTGACAACATTCCTGGCTTGTTGGCTTCTCCGTCTCCGTGGGACCTTTATATACATCAATAACGTAATATAACCTAACCTATCCCAACCTAATATCTCGGCGGTAATATTTGACCACATTGCTGGCGAGTTGGCCTCTAGGTCTCCGTTTGACTTTCGTATACATCAATAACGTAATATAACCTAACCTAACCCAACCTATCATCTCGGCGGTAATCTTTGACAACATTCCTGGCGAGTTGGCCTCTACCTCTCCGCGGCATCTTTATATACATCAATAACGTAATATAACATAACCTAACCCAATCTAACATCTCGGCGATAATATTTGACCACATTCCTGGCTTGTTGGCCTCTACGTCTCCGTGGGACCTTTATATACATCAATAACGTAATACAACCTAACCTAGCCCAACCTAATATCTCGGCGGTAATATTTGACAACATACCTGGCGAGTTGGCCTCTACGTCTACGTTTGACCTTCATATACATCAATAACGTAATATAACCTAACCTAACCGAACCTAACATCTCCGCGGTAATATTTGACAACATTCCTGGCGAGTTGGCCTCTACGTCTCCGTGGGGCCTTTATATATATCAATAACGTAATATAACCTAACCTTACCCAATCTAACATCTCGCCGGTAATATTTGACCACATTCCAGTCTTGTTAGTCCCTACGTCTCCGCGGGGCCTCTATATACATCAGTAACGTAATATAACATAACTTAACCCAATCTAACATCTCGGCGGTAATATTTAACCACATTCCTGGCTTGTTGGCCTCTACGTCTCCGTGGGACCTTTATATACATCTATAACCTAATATAACCTAACCTATCCCAACCTAACATCTCGGCGGTAATATTTGACCACATTGCTGGCGAGTTGGCCTCTAGGTCTCCGTTTGACTTTCGTATACATCAATAACGTAATATAACCTAACCTAACCCAACCTATCATCTCGGCGGTAATCTTTGACAACATTCCTGGCGAGTTGGCCTCTCCCTCTCCGCGGCATCTTTATATACATCAATAACGTAATATAACCTAACCTAACCCAACCTAACATCTCGGCGGTAATATTTGACCACATTGCTGGCGAGTTGGCCTCTAGGTCTCCGTTTGACTTTCGTGTACATCAATAACGTAATATAACCTAACCTAACCCAACCTATCATCTCGGCGGTAATCTTTGACAACATTCATGGCGAGATGGCCTCTACGTCTCCGTGGGAACTTTATGTACATCAATAACGTAATATAACCTAACCTAACCCAACCTAACATCTCGGCGGTAATATTTGACAACATTCCTGGCGAGTTGGCCTCTAGGTCTCCGTTTGACCTTCATATACATCAATAACGTAATATAACGTAACCTAACCCAACCTATCATCTCGGCGGTAATATTTGACAACATTCCTGGCTTGTTGGCTTCTCCGTCTCCGTGGGACCTTTATATACATCAATAACGTAATATAACCTAACCTATCCCAACCTAACATCTCGGCGGTAATATTTGACCACATTGCTGGCGAGTTGGCCTCTAGGTCTCCGTTTGACTTTCGTATACATCAATAACGTAATATAACCTAACCTAACCCAACCTATCATCTCGGCGGTAATCTTTGACAACATTCCTGGCGAGTTGGCCTCTACCTCTCCGCGGCATCTTTATATACATCAATAACGTAATGTAACATAACCTAACCCAATCTAACATCTCGGCGATAATATTTGACCACATTCCTGGCTTGTTGGCCTCTACGTCTCCGTGGGACCTTTATATACATCAATAACGTAATACAACCTAACCTAGCCCAACCTAATATCTCGGCGGTAATATTTGACAACATACCTGGCGAGTTGGCCTCTACGTCTACGTTTGACCTTCATATACATCAATAACGTAATATAACCTAACCTAACCGAACCTAACATCTCCGCGGTAATATTTGACAACATTCCTGGCGAGTTGGCCTCTACGTCTCCGTGGGGCCTTTATATATATCAATAACGTAATATAACCTAACCTAAGCCAATCTAACAACTCGCCGGTAATATTTGACCACATTCCAGTCTTGTTAGTCCCTACGTCTCCGCGGGGCCTCTATATACATCAGTAACGTAATATAACCTAACCTAACCCAACCTAACATCTCGGCGGTAAAATTTGACAATATTCCTGGCGAGTTGGCCTCTACGTCTCCGTGGCATCTTTATATACATCAATAACGTAATATAACATAACTTAACCCAATCTAACATCTCGGCGGTAATATTTAACCACATTCCTGGCTTGTTGGCCTCTACGTCTCCGTGGGACCTTTATATACATCTATAACCTAATATAACCTAACCCAACCTAACATAACATCTCGGCGGTAATATTTGACCACATGCCTGTCTTGTTGGCATCTACGTCTCCGTGGGACCTTTAGATACATCAATAACGTAATATAACCTAACCTAACCCAACCTAACACCTCGGCGGTAATATTTGACCACATCCCTGTCTTGTTGGCCTCTACGTCTCCGTGGGACCTTTATATACATCGATAACGTAATATAACCTAACCTAACCCAACCTAACATCTCGGCGGTTATATTTGACACCTTTCCTGGCGAGTTGGCCTATACGTCTCCGTGTAACCCTCGTATACATCAATAACGTAATATAACGTAACCTAACCCAACCTATCATCTCGGCGGTAATATTTGACCACATTCCAGTCTTGTTAGTCCCTACGTCTCCGCGGGACCTCTATATACATCAGTAACATAATATGACCTAACCTAACCCAACCTATCATCTCGGCGGTAATATTTGACAACATTCCTGGCGAGTTGGCCTCTACGTCTCCGATTGACCTTCATATACATCAATAACGAAATATAACCTAACATAACCCAACCTATCATCTCGGCGGTAATATTTGACCACATTCCTGTCTTGTTGGCATCTACGTCTCCGTGGGACCTTCATATACATCAATATCGTAATATAACCTAACCTAACCCAATCTAACATCTCGGCGGTAATATTTGACCACATTCCTGTCTTGTTAGTCCCTACGTCTCCGCGGGACCTCTATATACATCAGTAACGTAATATAACCGAACCTAACCCAACCTAACATCTGGGCGGTAATATTTGACAACATTCCTGGCGAGTTGGCTTCTCCGTCTCCGTGGGACCTTTATATACATCAATAACGTAATATAACCTAACCTAACCCAACCTATCATCTCGGCGGTAATATTTGACAACATTCCTGGCTTGTTGGCTTCTACGTATCCGTGGGACCTTTATTTTCATCAATAACGAAATATAACCTAACCTAACCCAACCTAACATCTCGGCGGTAATATTTGACAACATTCCTGGCGAGTTGGCCTCTAGGTCTCCGTTTGACCTTCATATACATCAATAACGTAATATAACGTAACCTAACCCAACCTATCATCTCGGCGGTAATATTTGACAACATTCCTGGCTTGTTGGCTTCTCCGTCTCCGTGGGACCTTTATATACATCAATAACGTAATATAACCTAACCTATCCCAACCTAACATCTCGGCGGTAATATTTGACCACATTGCTGGCGAGTTGGCCTCTAGGTCTCCGTTTGACTTTCGTATACATCAATAACGTAATATAACCTAACCTAACCCAACCTATCATCTCGGCGGTAATCTTTGACAACATTCCTGGCGAGTTGGCCTCTACCTCTCCGCGGCATCTTTATATACATCAATAACGTAATATAACATAACCTAACCCAATCTAACATCTCGGCGATAATATTTGACCACATTCCTGGCTTGTTGGCCTCTACGTCTCCGTGGGACCTTTATATACATCAATAACGTAATACAACCTAACCTAGCCCAACCTAATATCTCGGCGGTAATATTTGACAACATACCTGGCGAGTTGGCCTCTACGTCTACGTTTGACCTTCATATACATCAATAACGTAATATAACCTAACCTAACCGAACCTAACATCTCCGCGGTAATATTTGACAACATTCCTGGCGAGTTGGCCTCTACGTCTCCGTGGGGCCTTTATATATATCAATAACGTAATATAACCTAACCTTACCCAATCTAACATCTCGCCGGTAATATTTGACCACATTCCAGTCTTGTTAGTCCCTACGTCTCCGCGGGGCCTCTATATACATCAGTAACGTAATATAACATAACTTAACCCAATCTAACATCTCGGCGGTAATATTTAACCACATTCCTGGCTTGTTGGCCTCTACGTCTCCGTGGGACCTTTATATACATCTATAACCTAATATAACCTAACCTATCCCAACCTAACATCTCGGCGGTAATATTTGACCACATTGCTGGCGAGTTGGCCTCTAGGTCTCCGTTTGACTTTCGTATACATCAATAACGTAATATAACATAACCTAACCCAATCTAACATCTCGGCGATAATATTTGACCACATTCCTGGCTTGTTGGCCTCTACGTCTCCGTGGGACCTTTATATACATCAATAACGTAATACAACCTAACCTAGCCCAACCTAATATCTCGGCGGTAATATTTGACAACATACCTGGCGAGTTGGCCTCTACGTCTACGTTTGACCTTCATATACATCAATAACGTAATATAACCTAACCTAACCGAACCTAACATCTCCGCGGTAATATTTGACAACATTCCTGGCGAGTTGGCCTCTACGTCTCCGTGGGGCCTTTATATATATCAATAACGTAATATAACCTAACCTTACCCAATCTAACATCTCGCCGGTAATATTTGACCACATTCCAGTCTTGTTAGTCCCTACGTCTCCGCGGGGCCTCTATATACATCAGTAACGTAATATAACATAACTTAACCCAATCTAACATCTCGGCGGTAATATTTAACCACATTCCTGGCTTGTTGGCCTCTACGTCTCCGTGGGACCTTTATATACATCTATAACCTAATATAACCTAACCTATCCCAACCTAACATCTCGGCGGTAATATTTGACCACATTGCTGGCGAGTTGGCCTCTAGGTCTCCGTTTGACTTTCGTATACATCAATAACGTAATATAACCTAACCTAACCCAACCTATCATCTCGGCGGTAATCTTTGACAACATTCCTGGCGAGTTGGCCTCTCCCTCTCCGCGGCATCTTTATATACATCAATAACGTAATATAACCTAACCTAACCCAACCTAACATCTCGGCGGTAATATTTGACCACATTGCTGGCGAGTTGGCCTCTAGGTCTCCGTTTGACTTTCGTGTACATCAATAACGTAATATAACCTAACCTAACCCAACCTATCATCTCGGCGGTAATCTTTGACAACATTCATGGCGAGATGGCCTCTACGTCTCCGTGGGAACTTTATGTACATCAATAACGTAATATAACCTAACCTAACCCAACCTAACATCTCGGCGGTAATATTTGACAACATTCCTGGCGAGTTGGCCTCTAGGTCTCCGTTTGACCTTCATATACATCAATAACGTAATATAACGTAACCTAACCCAACCTATCATCTCGGCGGTAATATTTGACAACATTCCTGGCTTGTTGGCTTCTCCGTCTCCGTGGGACCTTTATATACATCAATAACGTAATATAACCTAACCTATCCCAACCTAACATCTCGGCGGTAATATTTGACCACATTGCTGGCGAGTTGGCCTCTAGGTCTCCGTTTGACTTTCGTATACATCAATAACGTAATATAACCTAACCTAACCCAACCTATCATCTCGGCGGTAATCTTTGACAACATTCCTGGCGAGTTGGCCTCTACCTCTCCGCGGCATCTTTATATACATCAATAACGTAATGTAACATAACCTAACCCAATCTAACATCTCGGCGATAATATTTGACCACATTCCTGGCTTGTTGGCCTCTACGTCTCCGTGGGACCTTTATATACATCAATAACGTAATACAACCTAACCTAGCCCAACCTAATATCTCGGCGGTAATATTTGACAACATACCTGGCGAGTTGGCCTCTACGTCTACGTTTGACCTTCATATACATCAATAACGTAATATAACCTAACCTAACCGAACCTAACATCTCCGCGGTAATATTTGACAACATTCCTGGCGAGTTGGCCTCTACGTCTCCGTGGGGCCTTTATATATATCAATAACGTAATATAACCTAACCTAAGCCAATCTAACAACTCGCCGGTAATATTTGACCACATTCCAGTCTTGTTAGTCCCTACGTCTCCGCGGGGCCTCTATATACATCAGTAACGTAATATAACCTAACCTAACCCAACCTAACATCTCGGCGGTAAAATTTGACAATATTCCTGGCGAGTTGGCCTCTACGTCTCCGTGGCATCTTTATATACATCAATAACGTAATATAACATAACTTAACCCAATCTAACATCTCGGCGGTAATATTTAACCACATTCCTGGCTTGTTGGCCTCTACGTCTCCGTGGGACCTTTATATACATCTATAACCTAATATAACCTAACCCAACCTAACATAACATCTCGGCGGTAATATTTGACCACATGCCTGTCTTGTTGGCATCTACGTCTCCGTGGGACCTTTAGATACATCAATAACGTAATATAACCTAACCTAACCCAACCTAACACCTCGGCGGTAATATTTGACCACATCCCTGTCTTGTTGGCCTCTACGTCTCCGTGGGACCTTTATATACATCGATAACGTAATATAACCTAACCTAACCCAACCTAACATCTCGGCGGTTATATTTGACACCTTTCCTGGCGAGTTGGCCTATACGTCTCCGTGTAACCCTCGTATACATCAATAACGTAATATAACGTAACCTAACCCAACCTATCATCTCGGCGGTAATATTTGACCACATTCCAGTCTTGTTAGTCCCTACGTCTCCGCGGGACCTCTATATACATCAGTAACATAATATGACCTAACCTAACCCAACCTATCATCTCGGCGGTAATATTTGACAACATTCCTGGCGAGTTGGCCTCTACGTCTCCGATTGACCTTCATATACATCAATAACGAAATATAACCTAACATAACCCAACCTATCATCTCGGCGGTAATATTTGACCACATTCCTGTCTTGTTGGCATCTACGTCTCCGTGGGACCTTCATATACATCAATATCGTAATATAACCTAACCTAACCCAATCTAACATCTCGGCGGTAATATTTGACCACATTCCTGTCTTGTTAGTCCCTACGTCTCCGCGGGACCTCTATATACATCAGTAACGTAATATAACCGAACCTAACCCAACCTAACATCTGGGCGGTAATATTTGACAACATTCCTGGCGAGTTGGCTTCTCCGTCTCCGTGGGACCTTTATATACATCAATAACGTAATATAACCTAACCTAACCCAACCTATCATCTCGGCGGTAATATTTGACAACATTCCTGGCTTGTTGGCTTCTACGTATCCGTGGGACCTTTATTTTCATCAATAACGAAATATAACCTAACCTAACCCAACCTAACATCTCGGCGGTAATATTTGACAACATTCCTGGCGAGTTGGCCTCTAGGTCTCCGTTTGACCTTCATATACATCAATAACGTAATATAACGTAACCTAACCCAACCTATCATCTCGGCGGTAATATTTGACAACATTCCTGGCTTGTTGGCTTCTCCGTCTCCGTGGGACCTTTATATACATCAATAACGTAATATAACCTAACCTATCCCAACCTAACATCTCGGCGGTAATATTTGACCACATTGCTGGCGAGTTGGCCTCTAGGTCTCCGTTTGACTTTCGTATACATCAATAACGTAATATAACCTAACCTAACCCAACCTATCATCTCGGCGGTAATCTTTGACAACATTCCTGGCGAGTTGGCCTCTACCTCTCCGCGGCATCTTTATATACATCAATAACGTAATATAACATAACCTAACCCAATCTAACATCTCGGCGATAATATTTGACCACATTCCTGGCTTGTTGGCCTCTACGTCTCCGTGGGACCTTTATATACATCAATAACGTAATACAACCTAACCTAGCCCAACCTAATATCTCGGCGGTAATATTTGACAACATACCTGGCGAGTTGGCCTCTACGTCTACGTTTGACCTTCATATACATCAATAACGTAATATAACCTAACCTAACCGAACCTAACATCTCCGCGGTAATATTTGACAACATTCCTGGCGAGTTGGCCTCTACGTCTCCGTGGGGCCTTTATATATATCAATAACGTAATATAACCTAACCTTACCCAATCTAACATCTCGCCGGTAATATTTGACCACATTCCAGTCTTGTTAGTCCCTACGTCTCCGCGGGGCCTCTATATACATCAGTAACGTAATATAACATAACTTAACCCAATCTAACATCTCGGCGGTAATATTTAACCACATTCCTGGCTTGTTGGCCTCTACGTCTCCGTGGGACCTTTATATACATCTATAACCTAATATAACCTAACCTATCCCAACCTAACATCTCGGCGGTAATATTTGACCACATTGCTGGCGAGTTGGCCTCTAGGTCTCCGTTTGACTTTCGTATACATCAATAACGTAATATAACCTAACCTAACCCAACCTATCATCTCGGCGGTAATCTTTGACAACATTCCTGGCGAGTTGGCCTCTCCCTCTCCGCGGCATCTTTATATACATCAATAACGTAATATAACCTAACCTAACCCAACCTAACATCTCGGCGGTAATATTTGACCACATTGCTGGCGAGTTGGCCTCTAGGTCTCCGTTTGACTTTCGTGTACATCAATAACGTAATATAACCTAACCTAACCCAACCTATCATCTCGGCGGTAATCTTTGACAACATTCATGGCGAGATGGCCTCTACGTCTCCGTGGGAACTTTATGTACATCAATAACGTAATATAACCTAACCTAACCCAACCTAACATCTCGGCGGTAATATTTGACAACATTCCTGGCGAGTTGGCCTCTAGGTCTCCGTTTGACCTTCATATACATCAATAACGTAATATAACGTAACCTAACCCAACCTATCATCTCGGCGGTAATATTTGACAACATTCCTGGCTTGTTGGCTTCTCCGTCTCCGTGGGACCTTTATATACATCAATAACGTAATATAACCTAACCTAACCCAACCTAACATCTCGGCGGTAATATTTGACCACATTGCTGGCGAGTTGGCCTCTAGGTCTCCGTTTGACTTTCGTATACATCAATAACGTAATATAACCTAACCTAACCCAACCTATCATCTCGGCGGTAATCTTTGACAACATTCCTGGCGAGTTGGCCTCTACCTCTCCGCGGCATCTTTATATACATCAATAACGTAATATAACATAACCTAACCCAATCTAACATCTCGGCGATAATATTTGACCACATTCCTGGCTTGTTGGCCTCTACGTCTCCGTGGGACCTTTATATACATCAATAACGTAATACAACCTAACCTAGCCCAACCTAATATCTCGGCGGTAATATTTGACAACATACCTGGCGAGTTGGCCTCTACGTCTACGTTTGACCATCATATACATCAATAACGTAATATAACCTAACCTAACCGAACCTAACATCTCCGCGGTAATATTTGACAACATTCCTGGCGAGTTGGCCTCTACGTCTCCGTGGGGCCTTTATATATATCAATAACGTAATATAACCTAACCTAACCCAATCTAACATCTCGCCGGTAATATTTGACCACATTCCAGTCTTGTTAGTCCCTACGTCTCCGCGGGGCCTCTATATACATCAGTAACGTAATATAACCTAACCTAACCCAACCTAACATCTCGGCGGTAAAATTTGACAATATTCCTGGCGAGTTGGCCTCTACGTCTCCGTGGGACCTTTATATACATCTATAACCTAATATAACATAACTTAACCCAATCTAACATCTCGGCGGTAATATTTAACCACATTCCTGGCTTGTTGGCCTCTACGTCTCCGTGGGACCTTTATATACATCTATAACCTAATATAACCTAACCTAACCCAACCTATCATCTCGGCGGTAATATTTGACCACATTCCTGTCTTGTTAGTCCCTACGTCTCCGCGGGACCTTTATATACATCGATAACGTAATATAACCTAACCTAACCCAACCTAACATCTCGGCGGTTATATTTGACACCTTTCCTGGCGAGTTGGCCTATACGTCTCCGTGTAACCCTCGTATACATCAATAACGTAATATAACGTAACCTAACCCAACCTATCATCTCGGCGGTAATATTTGACCACATTCCAGTCTTGTTAGTCCCTACGTCTCCGCGGGACCTCTATATACATCAGTAACATAATATGACCTAACCTAACCCAACCTATCATCTCGGCGGTAATATTTGACAACATTCCTGGCGAGTTGGCCTCTACGTCTCCGATTGTCCTTCATATACATCAATAACGAAATATAACCTAACATAACCCAACCTATCATCTCGGCGGTAATATTTGACCACATTCCTGTCTTGTTGGCATCTACGTCTCCGTGGGACCTTCATATACATCAATATCGTAATATAACCTAACCTAACCCAATCTAACATCTCGGCGGTAATATTTGACCACATTCCTGTCTTGTTAGTCCCTACGTCTCCGCGGGACCTCTATATACATCAGTAACGTAATATAACCGAACCTAACCCAACCTAACATCTGGGCGGTAATATTTGACAACATTCCTGGCGAGTTGGCTTCTCCGTCTCCGTGGGACCTTTATATACATCAATAACGTAATATAACCTAACCTAACCCAACCTATCATCTCGGCGGTAATATTTGACAACATTCCTGGCTTGTTGGCTTCTACGTATCCGTGGGACCTTTATTTTCATCAATAACGAAATATAACCTAACCTAACCCAACCTAACATCTCGGCGGTAATATTTGACAACATTCCTGGCGAGTTGGCCTCTAGGTCTCCGTTTGACCTTCATATACATCAATAACGTAATATAACGTAACCTAACCCAACCTATCATCTCGGCGGTAATATTTGACAACATTCCTGGCTTGTTGGCTTCTCCGTCTCCGTGGGACCTTTATATACATCAATAACGTAATATAACCTAACCTATCCCAACCTAACATCTCGGCGGTAATATTTGACCACATTGCTGGCGAGTTGGCCTCTAGGTCTCCGTTTGACTTTCGTATACATCAATAACGTAATATAACCTAACCTAACCCAACCTATCATCTCGGCGGTAATCTTTGACAACATTCCTGGCGAGTTGGCCTCTACCTCTCCGCGGCATCTTTATATACATCAATAACGTAATATAACATAACCTAACCCAATCTAACATCTCGGCGATAATATTTGACCACATTCCTGGCTTGTTGGCCTCTACGTCTCCGTGGGACCTTTATATACATCAATAACGTAATACAACCTAACCTAGCCCAACCTAATATCTCGGCGGTAATATTTGACAACATACCTGGCGAGTTGGCCTCTACGTCTACGTTTGACCTTCATATACATCAATAACGTAATATAACCTAACCTAACCGAACCTAACATCTCCGCGGTAATATTTGACAACATTCCTGGCGAGTTGGCCTCTACGTCTCCGTGGGGCCTTTATATATATCAATAACGTAATATAACCTAACCTTACCCAATCTAACATCTCGCCGGTAATATTTGACCACATTCCAGTCTTGTTAGTCCCTACGTCTCCGCGGGGCCTCTATATACATCAGTAACGTAATATAACATAACTTAACCCAATCTAACATCTCGGCGGTAATATTTAACCACATTCCTGGCTTGTTGGCCTCTACGTCTCCGTGGGACCTTTATATACATCTATAACCTAATATAACCTAACCTATCCCAACCTAACATCTCGGCGGTAATATTTGACCACATTGCTGGCGAGTTGGCCTCTAGGTCTCCGTTTGACTTTCGTATACATCAATAACGTAATATAACCTAACCTAACCCAACCTATCATCTCGGCGGTAATCTTTGACAACATTCCTGGCGAGTTGGCCTCTCCCTCTCCGCGGCATCTTTATATACATCAATAACGTAATATAACCTAACCTAACCCAACCTAACATCTCGGCGGTAATATTTGACCACATTGCTGGCGAGTTGGCCTCTAGGTCTCCGTTTGACTTTCGTGTACATCAATAACGTAATATAACCTAACCTAACCCAACCTATCATCTCGGCGGTAATCTTTGACAACATTCATGGCGAGATGGCCTCTACGTCTCCGTGGGAACTTTATGTACATCAATAACGTAATATAACCTAACCTAACCCAACCTAACATCTCGGCGGTAATATTTGACAACATTCCTGGCGAGTTGGCCTCTAGGTCTCCGTTTGACCTTCATATACATCAATAACGTAATATAACGTAACCTAACCCAACCTATCATCTCGGCGGTAATATTTGACAACATTCCTGGCTTGTTGGCTTCTCCGTCTCCGTGGGACCTTTATATACATCAATAACGTAATATAACCTAACCTAACCCAACCTAACATCTCGGCGGTAATATTTGACCACATTGCTGGCGAGTTGGCCTCTAGGTCTCCGTTTGACTTTCGTATACATCAATAACGTAATATAACCTAACCTAACCCAACCTATCATCTCGGCGGTAATCTTTGACATCATTCCTGGCGAGTTGGCCTCTACCTCTCCGCGGCATCTTTATATACATCAATAACGTAATATAACATAACCTAACCCAATCTAACATCTCGGCGATAATATTTGACCACATTCCTGGCTTGTTGGCCTCTACGTCTCCGTGGGACCTTTATATACATCAATAACGTAATACAACCTAACCTAGCCCAACCTAATATCTCGGCGGTAATATTTGACAACATACCTGGCGAGTTGGCCTCTACGTCTACGTTTGACCATCATATACATCAATAACGTAATATAACCTAACCTAACCGAACCTAACATCTCCGCGGTAATATTTGACAACATTCCTGGCGAGTTGGCCTCTACGTCTCCGTGGGGCCTTTATATATATCAATAACGTAATATAACCTAACCTAACCCAATCTAACAACTCGCCGGTAATATTTGACCACATTCCAGTCTTGTTAGTCCCTACGTCTCCGCGGGGCCTCTATATACATCAGTAACGTAATATAACCTAACCTAACCCAACCTAACATCTCGGCGGTAAAATTTGACAATATTCCTGGCGAGTTGGCCTCTACGTCTCCGTGGCATCTTTATATACATCAATAACGTAATATAACATAACTTAACCCAATCTAACATCTCGGCGGTAATATTTAACCACATTCCTGGCTTGTTGGCCTCTACGTCTCCGTGGGACCTTTATATACATCTATAACCTAATATAACCTAACCCAACCTAACATAACATCTCGGCGGTAATATTTGACCACATGCCTGTCTTGTTGGCATCTACGTCTCCGTGGGACCTTTAGATACATCAATAACGTAATATAACCTAACCTAACCCAACCTAACACCTCGGCGGTAATATTTGACCACATCCCTGTCTTGTTGGCCTCTACGTCTCCGTGGGACCTTTATATACATCAATAACGTAATATAACCTAACCTAACCCAACCTAACATCTCGGCGGTTATATTTGACACCTTTCCTGGCGAGTTGGCCTATACGTCTCCGTGTAACCCTCGTATACATCAATAACGTAATATAACGTAAGCTAACCCAACCTATCATCTCGGCGGTAATATTTGACCACATTCCTGTCTTGTTAGTCCCTACGTCTCCGCGGGACCTCTATATACATCAGTAACATAATATGACCTAACCTAACCCAACCTAACATCTGGGCGGTAATATTTGACAACATTCCTGGCGAGTTGGCTTCTCCGTCTCCGTGGGACCTTTATATACATCAATAACGTAATATAACCTAACCTAACCCAACCTATCATCTCGGCGGTAATATTTGACAACATTCCTGGCTTGTTGGCTTCTACGTATCCGTGGGACCTTTATTTTCATCAATAACGAAATATAACCTAACCTAACCCAACCTAACATCTCGGCGGTAATATTTGACAACATTCCTGGCGAGTTGGCCTCTAGGTCTCCGTTTGACCTTCATATACATCAATAACGTAATATAACGTAACCTAACCCAACCTATCATCTCGGCGGTAATATTTGACAACATTCCTGGCTTGTTGGCTTCTCCGTCTCCGTGGGACCTTTATATACATCAATAACGTAATATAACCTAACCTATCCCAACCTAACATCTCGGCGGTAATATTTGACCACATTGCTGGCGAGTTGGCCTCTAGGTCTCCGTTTGACTTTCGTATACATCAATAACGTAATATAACCTAACCTAACCCAACCTATCATCTCGGCGGTAATCTTTGACAACATTCCTGGCGAGTTGGCCTCTCCCTCTCCGCGGCATCTTTATATACATCAATAACGTAATATAACATAACCTAACCCAACCTAATATCTCGGCGGTAATATTTGACAACATACCTGGCGAGTTGGCCTCTACGTCTACGTTTGACCTTCAT
The DNA here is from genome assembly GCA_963969225.1 of Xylocopa violacea. Lineage (NCBI taxonomy): Eukaryota > Metazoa > Arthropoda > Insecta > Hymenoptera > Apidae > Xylocopa > Xylocopa violacea. The sequence continues at coordinate 57,867,019 of CAXAJV010000001.1, forward strand.
ATACATCAATAACGTAATATAACGTAACCTAACCCAACCTAACATCTCCGCGGTAATATTTGACAACATTCCTGGCGAGTTGGCCTCTACGTCTCCGTGGGGCCTTTATATATATCAATAACGTAATATAACCTAACCTAACCCAATCTAACATCTCGCCGGTAATATTTGACCACATTCCAGTCTTGTTAGTCCCTACGTCTCCGCGGGGCCTCTATATACATCAATAACGTAATACAACCTAACCTAGCCCAACCTAATATCTCGGCGGTCATATTCGACAACGTGCCTGGCGAATTTGGCCTCTACGTCTCCGTGGCATCTTTATATACATCAATAACGTAATATAACATAACTTAACCCAATCTAACATCTCGGCGGTAATATTTGACAACATTCCTGGCGAGTTGGCCTCTACGTATCCGTGGGGCCTTTATATATATCAATAACGTAATATAACCTAACCTAACCCAATCTAACATCTCGCCGGTAATATTTGACCACATTCCAGTCTTGTTAGTCCCTACGTCTCCGCGGGGCCTCTATATACATCAGTAACGTAATATAACCTAACCTAACCCAACCTAACATCTGGGCGGTAATATTTGACAACATTCCTGGCGAGTTGGCTTCTCCGTCTCCGTGGGACCTTTATATACATCAATAACGTAATATAACCTAACCTAACCCAACCTATCATCTCGGCGGTAATATTTGACAACATTCCTGGCTTGTTGGCTTCTACGTATCCGTGGGACCTTTATTTTCATCAATAACGAAATATAACCTAACCTAACCCAACCTAACATCTCGGCGGTAATATTTGACAACATTCCTGGCGAGTTGGCCTCTAGGTCTCCGTTTGACCTTCATATACATCAATAACGTAATATAACGTAACCTAACCCAACCTATCATCTCGGCGGTAATATTTGACAACATTCCTGGCTTGTTGGCTTCTCCGTCTCCGTGGGACCTTTATATACATCAATAACGTAATATAACCTAACCTATCCCAACCTAACATCTCGGCGGTAATATTTGACCACATTGCTGGCGAGTTGGCCTCTAGGTCTCCGTTTGACTTTCGTATACATCAATAACGTAATATAACCTAACCTAACCCAACCTATCATCTCGGCGGTAATCTTTGACAACATTCCTGGCGAGTTGGCCTCTACCTCTCCGCGGCATCTTTATATACATCAATAACGTAATATAACATAACCTAACCCAATCTAACATCTCGGCGATAATATTTGACCACATTCCTGGCTTGTTGGCCTCTACGTCTCCGTGGGACCTTTATATACATCAATAACGTAATACAACCTAACCTAGCCCAACCTAATATCTCGGCGGTAATATTTGACAACATACCTGGCGAGTTGGCCTCTACGTCTACGTTTGACCTTCATATACATCAATAACGTAATATAACCTAACCTAACCGAACCTAACATCTCCGCGGTAATATTTGACAACATTCCTGGCGAGTTGGCCTCTACGTCTCCGTGGGGCCTTTATATATATCAATAACGTAATATAACCTAACCTAACCCAATCTAACATCTCGCCGGTAATATTTGACCACATTCCAGTCTTGTTAGTCCCTACGTCTCCGCGGGGCCTCTATATACATCAGTAACGTAATATAACCTAACCTAATCCAACCTATCATCTCGGCGGTAATCTTTGACAACATTCATGGCGAGATGGCATCTACGTCTCCGTGGGACCTTTATATACATCAATAACGTAATATAATCTAACCTAACCCAACCTAACATCTTGGTGGTTATATTTGACACCTTTCCTGGCGAGTTGGCCTCTACGTCTCCGTGGGACCTTTATATACATCAATAACGTAATATAACCTAACCTAAACCAACCTAACATCTCGGCGGTAACATTTGACCACATTCCTGGCGAGTTGGCCTCTAGGTCTCCGTTTCACTTTCATATACATCAATAACGTAATATAACCTAACCTAATCCAACCTATCATCTCGGCGGTAATCTTTGACAACATTCATGGCGAGATGGCATCTACGTCTCCGTGGGACCTTTATATACATCAATAACGTAATATAACCTAACCTAACCCAACCTAACATCTTGGCGGTTATATTTGACACCTTTCCTGGCGAGTTGGCCTATACGTCTCCGTGTAACCCTCGTATACATCAATAACGTAATATAACGTAACCTAACCCAACCTATCATCTCGGCGGTAATATTTGACAACATTCCTGGCGAGTTGGCCTCTACGTCTCCGATTGGCCTTCATATACATCAATAACGAAATATAACCTAACCTAACCCAACCTATCATCTCGGCGGTAATATTTGACCACATTCCTGTCTTGTTGGCATCTACGTCTCCGTGGGACCTTTATATACATCATTAACGTAATATAGCCTAACCTAACCCAACCTATCATCTCGGCGGTAATATTCGACAACGTACCTGGCGAATTTGGCCTCTACGTCTACGTTTGACCTTCATATACATCAATAACGTAATATAACCTAACATAACCCAACCAATCATCTCGGCGGTAATATTTGACAACATTCCTGGCGAGTTGGCCTCTACGTCTCCGTTTGACCTTCATATACATCAATATCGTAATATAACCTAACCTAACCCAATCTAACATCTCGGCGGGAATATTTGACCACATTCCTGTCTTGTTAGTCCCTACGTCTCCGCGGGACCTCTATATACATCAGTAACGTAATATAACCTAACCTAACCCAACCTAACATCTGGGCGGTAATATTTGACAAAATTCCTGGCGAGTTGGCTTCTCCGTCTCCGTGGGACCTTTATATACATCAATAACGTAATATAACCGAACCTAACCCAACCTAACATCTCGGCGGTAATATTTGACCACATTGCTGGCTTGTTGGCCTCTACGTCTCCGTGGGACCTTTATATACATCTATAACCTAATATAACCTAACCCAACCCAACATAACATCTCGGCGGTAATATTTGACCACATGCCTGTCTTGTTGGCATCTACGTCTCCGTGGGACCTTTATATACATCAATAACGTAATATAACCTAACCTAACCCAACCAAACATCTCGCCGGTAATATTTGACCACATTCCAGTCTTGTTAGTCCCTACGTCTCCGCGGGGCCTCTATATACATCAGTAACGTAATATAACCTAACCTAACCCAACCTAACATCTGGGCGGTAATATTTGACAACATTCCTGGCGAGTTGGCTTCTCCGTCTCCGTGGGACCTTTATATACATCAATAACGTAATATAACCTAACCTAACCCAACCTATCATCTCGGCGGTAATATTTGACAACATTCCTGGCTTGTTGGCTTCTACGTATCCGTGGGACCTTTATTTTCATCAATAACGAAATATAACCTAACCTAACCCAACCTAACATCTCGGCGGTAATATTTGACAACATTCCTGGCGAGTTGGCCTCTAGGTCTCCGTTTGACCTTCATATACATCAATAACGTAATACAACCTAACCTAGCCCAACCTAATATCTCGGCGGTAATATTTGACAACATACCTGGCGAGTTGGCCTCTACGTCTACGTTTGACCTTCATATACATCAATAACGTAATATAACCTAACCTAACCGAACCTAACATCTCCGCGGTAATATTTGACAACATTCCTGGCGAGTTGGCCTCTACGTCTCCGTGGGGCCTTTATATATATCAATAACGTAATATAACCTAACCTAACCCAATCTAACATCTCGCCGGTAATATTTGACCACATTCCAGTCTTGTTAGTCCCTACGTCTCCGCGGGGCCTCTATATACATCAGTAACGTAATATAACCTAACCTAACCCAACCTAACATCTCGGCGGTAAAATTTGACAATATTCCTGGCGAGTTGGCCTCTACGTCTCCGTGGCATCTTTATATACATCAATAACGTAATATAACATAACTTAACCCAATCTAACATCTCGGCGGTAATATTTAACCACATTCCTGGCTTGTTCGCCTCTACGTCTCCGTGGGACCTTTATATACATCTATAACCTAATATAACCTAACCCAACCCAACATAACATCTCGGCGGTAATATTTGACCACATGCCTGTCTTGTTGGCATCTACGTCTCCGTGGGACCTTTAGATACATCAATAACGTAATATAACCTAACCTAACCCAACCTAACACCTCGGCGGTAATATTTGACCACATCCCTGTCTTGTTGGCCTCTACGTCTCCGTGGGACCTTTATATACATCAATAACGTAATATAACCTAACCTAACCCAACCTAACATCTCGGCGGTTATATTTGACACCTTTCCTGGCGAGTTGGCCTATACGTCTCCGTGTAACCCTCGTATACATCAATAACGTAATATAACGTAACCTAACCCAACCTATCATCTCGGCGGTAATATTTGACAACATTCCTGTCGAGTTGGCCTCTACGTCTCCGTGGGACCTTTATATACACCAATAACGTAATATAACCTAACCTAACCCAACCTAACATCTCCAGGGTAATATTTGAAAACATACCTGGCGAGTTGGCATCTACGTCTCCGTGGGACCTTCATATACATCAATAACGAAATATAACATAACCTAACCCAATCTAACATCTCGGCGATAATATTTGACCACATTCCTGGCTTGTTGGCCTCTACGTCTCCGTGGGACCTTCATATACATCAATATCGTAATATATCCTAATCTAACCCAATCTAACATCTCGGCGGTAATATTTGACCACATTCCTGTCTTGTTAGTCCCTACGTCTCCGCGGGACCTCTATATACATCAGTAACATAATATGACCTAACTTAACCCAACCTGTCATCTCGGCGGTAATATTTGACAACATTCCTGGCGAGTTGGCCTCTACGTCTCCGATTGACCTTCATATACATCAATAACGAAATATAACCTAACCTAACCCAACGTATCATCTCGGCGGTAATATTTGACCACATTCCTGTCTTGTTGGCATCTACGTCTTCGTGGGACCTTTATATACATCAATAACGTAATATAACCTAACCTAACACAACCTATCATCTCGGCGGTAATATTCGACAACGTACCTGGCGAATTTGGCCTCTACGTCTACGTTTGACCTTCATATACATCAATAACGTAATATAACCTAACATAACCCAACCTATCATCTCGGCGGTAATATTTGACAACATTCCTGGCGAGTTGGCCTCTACGTCTCCGTTTGACCTTCATATACATCAATATCGTAATATAACCTAACCTAACCCAATCTAACATCTCGGCGGTAATATTTGACCACATTCCTGTCTTGTTAGTCCCTACGTCTCCGCGGGACCTCTATATACATCAGTAACGTAATATAACCTAACCTAACCCAACCTAACATCTGGGCGGTAATATTTGACAACATTCCTGGCGAGTTGGCTTCTCCGTCTCCGTGGGACCTTTATATACATCAATAACGTAATATAACCTAACCTAACCCAACCTAACATCTCGGCGGTAATATTTGACCACATTGCTGGCGAGTTGGTCTCTAGGTCTCCGTTTGACTTTCGTATACATCAATAACGTAATATAACCTAACCTAACCCAACCTATCATCTCGGCGGTAATCTTTGACAACATTCAGGGCGAGATGGCCTCTACGTCTCCGTGGGAACTTTATGTACATCAATAACGTAATATAACCTAACCTAACACAACCTAACATCTCGGCGGTAATATTTGACCACATTCCTGGCGAGTTGGCCTCTAGGTCTCCGTTTGACTTTCATATACATCAATAACGTAATATAACCTAACCTAACCCAACCTATCATCTCGGCGGTAATATTTGACAACATTCCTGGCGAGTTGGCCTCTACGTCTCCGATTGACCTTCATATACATCAATAACGTAATATAACCTAACCTAACCCAACCTAACATCTCCGCGGTAATATTTTACAACATTCCTGGCGAGTTGGCCTCTACGTCTCCGTGGGGCCTTTATATATATCAATAACGTAATATAACCTAACCTAACCCAATCTAACATCTCGCCGGTAATATTCGACCACATTCCAGTCTTGTTAGTCCCTACGTCTCCGCGGGGCCTCTATATACATCAGTAACGTAATATAACCTAACCTAACCCAACCTGACATCTCGGCGGTAAAATTTGACAATATTCCTGGCGAGTTGGCCTCTACGTCTCCGTGGCATCTTTATATACATCAATAACGTAATATAACCTAACCTAACCCAACCTATCATCTCGGCGGTAATATTTGACAACATTCCTGGCGAGTTGGCCTCTACGTCTCCGATTGACCTTCATATACATCAATAATGAAATATAACATAACCTAACCCAACCTATCATCTCGGCTGTAATATTTGACCACATTCCTGTCTTGTTGGCATCTACGTCTCCGTGGGACCTTTATATACATCATTAACGTAATATAGCCTAACCTAACCCAACCTATCATCTCGGCGGTAATATTCGACAACGTACCTGGCGAATTTGGCCTCTACGTCTACGTTTGACCTTCATATATATCAATAACGTAATATAACCTAACATAACCCAACCTATCATCTCGGCGGTAATATTTGACAACATTCCTGGCGAGTTGGCCTCTACGTCTCCGTTTGACCTTCATATACATCAATATCGTAATATAACCTAACCTAACCCAATCTAACATCTCGGCGGGAATATTTGACCACATTCCTGTCTTGTTAGTCCCTACGTCTCCGCGGGACCTCTATATACATCAGTAACGTAATATAACCTAACCTAACCCAACCTAACATCTGGGCGGTAATATTTGACAAAATTCCTGGCGAGTTGGCTTCTCCGTCTCCGTGGGACCTTTATATACATCAATAACGTAATATAACCGAACCTAACCCAACCTAACATCTCGGCGGTAATATTTGACCACATTGCTGGCGAGTTGGCCTATAGGTCTCCGTTTGACTTTCGTATACATCAATAACGTAATATAACCTAACCTAACCCAACCTATCATCTCGGCGGTAATATTTAACCACATTCCTGGCTTGTTGGCCTCTACGTCTCCGTGGGACCTTTATATACATCTATAACCTAATATAACCTAACCCAACCCAACATAACATCTCGGCGGTAATATTTGACCACATGCCTGTCTTGTTGGCATCTACGTCTTCGTGGGACCTTTATATACATCAATAACGTAATATAACCTAACCTAACCCAACCAAACATCTCGCCGGTAATATTTGACCACATTCCAGTCTTGTTAGTCCCTACGTCTCCGCGGGGCCTCTATATACATCAGTAACGTAATATAACCTAACCTAACCCAACCTAACACCTCGGCGGTAATATTTGACCACATTCCTGCCTTGTTGGCCTCTACGTCTCCGTAGGACCTTTATATACATCAATAACATAATATAACCTAACCTAACCCAACCTATCATCTCGGCGGTAATATTTGACAACATTCCTGGCGAGTTGGCCTCTACGTCTCCGTGGGACCTTTATATACACCAATAACGTAATATAACATAACCTAATCCAACCTAACATCTCCGGGGTAATATTTGACAACGTACCTGGCGAGTTGGCCTCTAGGTCTCCGTTTGACTTTCGTATACATCAATAACGTAATATAACCTAACCTAACCCAACCTATCATCTCGGCGGTAATCTTTGACAACATTCATGGCGAGATGGCCTCTACGTCTCCGTGGGAACTTTATGTACATCAATAACGTAATATAACCTAACCTAACACAACCTAACATCTCGGCGGTAATATTTGACCCCATTCCTGGCGAGTTGGCCTCTAGGTCTCCGTTTGACTTTCATATACATCACTAACGTAATATAACCTAACCTAACCCAACCTATCATCTCGGCGGTAATCTTTGACATCATTCATGGCGAGTTGGCCTCTACGTCTCCGTGGGACCTTTATATACATCTATTACGTAATATAACCTAACCTAACCCAACCTATCATTTCGGCGGTAATATTTGACAATATTCCTTGCGAGTTGGCCTCTACGTTTCCGTGGCATCTTTATATACATCAATAACGTAATATAACCTAACCTAACCCAACCTGTCATCTCGGCGGTAATATTTGACAACATTCCTGCCTTGTTGGCCTCTACGTCTCCGTAGGACCTTTATATACATCAATAACGTAATATAACCTAACCTAACCCAACCTATCATCTCCGGGGTAATATTTGACAACATACCTGGCGAGTTGGCCTCTAGGTCTCCGTTTGACTTTCGTATACATCAATAACGTAATATAACCTAACCTAACCCAACCTATCATCTCGGCGGTAATCTTTGACAACATTCATGGCGAGATGGCCTCTACGTCTCCGTGGGAACTTTATGTACATCAATAACGTAATATAACCTAACCTAACACAACCTAACATCTCGGCGGTAATATTTGACCCCATTCCTGGCGAGTTGGCCTCTAGGTCTCCGTTTGACTTTCATATACATCACTAACGTAATATAACCTAACCTAACCCAACCTATCATCTCGGCGGTAATCTTTGACATCATTCATGGCGAGTTGGCCTCTACGTCTCCGTGGGACCTTTATATACATCTATTACGTAATATAACCTAACCTAACCCAACCTATCATTTCGGCGGTAATATTTGACAATATTCCTTGCGAGTTGGCCTCTACGTTTCCGTGGCATCTTTATATACATCAATAACGTAATATAACCTAACCTAACCCAACCTGTCATCTCGGCGGTAATATTTGACAACACTCCTGGCGAGTTGGCCTCTACGTCTCCGATTGAACTTCATATACATCAATAACGAAATATAACCTAACCTAACCCAACCTATATTCTCGGCGGTAATATTGGACAACATTCCTGGCGAGTTGGCCTCTACGTCTCCGCGGCATCTTTATACACATCAATAACGTAATATAACATAACCTAACCCAATCTAACATCTCGGCGATAATATTTGACCACATTCCTGGCTTGTTGGCCTCTACGTCTCCGTGGGACCTTTATATACATCAATAACGTAATACAACCTAACCTAGCCCAACGTAACATCTCGGCGGTAATATTCGACAACATACCTGGCGAGTTGGCCTCTACGTCTACGTTTGACCTTCATATACATCAATAACGTAATATAACCTAACCTAACCCAACCTAACATCTCCGCGGTAATATTTGACAACATTCCTGGCGAGTTGGCCTCTACGTCTCCGTGGTGCCTTTATATATATCAATAACGTAATATAACCTAACCTAACCCAATCTAACATCTCGCCGGTAATATTCGACCACATTCCAGTCTTGTTAGTCCCTACGTCTCCGCGGGGCCTCTATATACATCAGTAACGTAATATAACCTAACCTAACCCAACCTAACATCTCGGCGGTAAAATTTGACAATATTCCTGGCGAGTTGGCCTCTACGTCTCCGTGGCATCTTTATGTACACCAATAACGTAATATAACATAACCTAACCCAACCTAACATCTCCGGGGTAATATTTGACAACATACCTGGCGAGTTGGCATCTACGTCTCCGTGGGACCTTCATATACATCAATAACGAAATGTAACCTAACCTAACCCAACCTATCATCTCGGCGGTAATATTTGACAACATTCCTGGCGAGTTGGCTTCTCCGTCACCGTGGGACCTTTATATACATCAATAACGTAATATAACCTAACCTAAACCAACCTAACATTTCGGCGGTAATATTTGACCACATTCCTGGCGAGTTGGCCTCTAGGTCTCCGTTTGACTTTCGTATACATCAATAACGTAATATAACCTAACCTAATCCAACCTATCATCTGGGCGGTAATCTTTAACAACATTCATGGCGAGATGGCCTCTACGTCTCCGTGGGACCTTTATATACATCAATAAATTAATATAACCTAACCTAACCCAACCTATCATCTCGGCGGTAATATTCGACAACGTACCTGGCGAATTTGGCCTCTACGTCTACGTTTGACCTTCATATACATCAATAACGTAATATAACCTAACATAACCCAATCTAACATCTCGGCGGTAATATCTGACCACATTCCTGTCTTGTTAGTCCCTACGTCTCCGCGGGACCTCTATATACATCAGTAACGTATTATATCCTAACCTAACCCAACCTAACATCTGGGCGGTAATATTTGACAACATTCCTGGCGAGTTGGCTTCTCCGTCTCCGTGGGACCTTTATATACATCAATAACGTAATATAACCTAACCTAACCCAACCTATCATCTCGGCGGTAATATTTGACAATATTCCTGGCGAGTTGGCCTCTACGTCTCCGTGGGACCTTTATATACACCAATAACGTAATATAACATAACCTAATCCAACCTAACATCTCGGCGGTAATATTTCACCACATTCCTGGCAAGTTGGCCTCTAGGTCTCCGTTTGACTTTCATATACATCAATAACGAAATGTAACCTAACCTAACCCAACCTATCATCTCGGCGGTAATATTTGACCACATTCCTGTCTTGTTGGCATCTACGTCTCCGTGGGACCTTTATATACATCATTAACGTAATATAGCCTAACCTAACCCAGCCTATCATCTCGGCGGTAATATTCGACAACGTACCTGGCGAATTTGGCCTCTACGTCTACGTTTGACCTTCATATACATCAATAACGTAATATAACCTAACATAACCCAACCAATCATCTCGGCGGTAATATTTGACAACATTCCTGGCGAGTTAGCCTCTACGTCTCCGTTTGACCTTCATATACATCAATATCGTAATATAACCTAACCTAACCCAATCTAACATCTCGGCGGGAATATTTGACCACATTCCTGTCTTGTTAGTCCCTACGTCTCCGCGGGACCTCTATATACATCAGTAACGTAATATAACCTAACCTAACCCAACCTAACATCTGGGCGGTAATATTTGACAAAATTCCTGGCGAGTTGGCTTCTCCGTCTCCGTGGGACCTTTATATACATCAATAACGTAATATAACCGAACCTAACCCAACCTAACATCTCGGCGGTAATATTTGACCACATTGCTGGCTTGTTGGCCTCTACGTCTCCGTGGGACCTTTATATACATCTATAACCTAATATAACCTAACCCAACCCAACATAACATCTCGGCGGTAATATTTGACCACATGCCTGTCTTGTTGGCATCTACGTCTCCGTGGGACCTTTATATACATCAATAACGTAATATAACCTAACCTAACCCAACCAAACATCTCGCCGGTAATATTTGACCACATTCCAGTCTTGTTAGTCCCTACGTCTCCGCGGGGCCTCTATATACATCAGTAACGTAATATAACCTAACCTAACCCAACCTAACATCTGGGCGGTAATATTTGACAACATTCCTGGCGAGTTGGCTTCTCCGTCTCCGTGGGACCTTTATATACATCAATAGCGTAATATAACCTAACCTAACCCAACCTATCATCTCGGCGGTAATATTTGACAACATTCCTGGCTTGTTGGCTTCTACGTATCCGTGGGACCTTTATTTTCATCAATAACGAAATATAACCTAACCTAACCCAACCTAACATCTCGGCGGTAATATTTGACAACATTCCTGGCGAGTTGGCCTCTAGGTCTCCGTTTGACCTTCATATACATCAATAACGTAATACAACCTAACCTAGCCCAACCTAATATCTCGGCGGTAATATTTGACAACATACCTGGCGAGTTGGCCTCTACGTCTACGTTTGACCTTCATATACATCAATAACGTAATATAACCTAACCTAACCGAACCTAACATCTCCGCGGTAATATTTGACAACATTCCTGGCGAGTTGGCCTCTACGTCTCCGTGGGGCCTTTATATATATCAATAACGTAATATAACCTAACCTAACCCAATCTAACATCTCGCCGGTAATATTTGACCACATTCCAGTCTTGTTAGTCCCTACGTCTCCGCGGGGCCTCTATATACATCAGTAACGTAATATAACCTAACCTAACCCAACCTAACATCTCGGCGGTAAAATTTGACAATATTCCTGGCGAGTTGGCCTCTACGTCTCCGTGGCATCTTTATATACATCAATAACGTAATATAACATAACTTAACCCAATCTAACATCTCGGCGGTAATATTTAACCACATTCCTGGCTTGTTCGCCTCTATGTCTCCGTGGGACCTTTATATACATCTATAACCTAATATAACCTAACCCAACCCAACATAACATCTCGGCGGTAATATTTGACCACATGCCTGTCTTGTTGGCATCTACGTCTCCGTGGGACCTTTAGATACATCAATAACGTAATATAACCTAACCTAACCCAACCTAACACCTCGGCGGTAATATTTGACCACATCCCTGTCTTGTTGGCCTCTACGTCTCCGTGGGACCTTTATATACATCAATAACGTAATATAACCTAACCTAACCCAACCTAACATCTCGGCGGTTATATTTGACACCTTTCCTGGCGAGTTGGCCTATACGTCTCCGTGTAACCCTCGTATACATCAATAACGTAATATAACGTAACCTAACCCAACCTATCATCTCGGCGGTAATATTTGACAACATTCCTGTCGAGTTGGCCTCTACGTCTCCGTGGGACCTTTATATACACCAATAACGTAATATAACCTAACCTAACCCAACCTAACATCTCCAGGGTAATATTTGAAAACATACCTGGCGAGTTGGCATCTACGTCTCCGTGGGACCTTCATATACATCAATAACGAAATATAACATAACCTAACCCAATCTAACATCTCGGCGATAATATTTGACCACATTCCTGGCTTGTTGGCCTCTACGTCTCCGTGGGACCTTCATATACATCAATATCGTAATATATCCTAATCTAACCCAATCTAACATCTCGGCGGTAATATTTGACCACATTCCTGTCTTGTTAGTCCCTACGTCTCCGCGGGACCTCTATATACATCAGTAACATAATATGACCTAACTTAACCCAACCTGTCATCTCGGCGGTAATATTTGACAACATTCCTGGCGAGTTGGCCTCTACGTCTCCGATTGACCTTCATATACATCAATAACGAAATATAACCTAACCTAACCCAACGTATCATCTCGGCGGTAATATTTGACCACATTCCTGTCTTGTTGGCATCTACGTCTCCGTGGGACCTTTATATACATCAATAACGTAATATAACCTAACCTAACACAACCTATCATCTCGGCGGTAATATTCGACAACGTACCTGGCGAATTTGGCCTCTACGTCTACGTTTGACCTTCATATACATCAATAACGTAATATAACCTAACATAACCCAACCTATCATCTCGGCGGTAATATTTGACAACATTCCTGGCGAGTTGGCCTCTACGTCTCCGTTTGACCTTCATATACATCAATATCGTAATATAACCTAACCTAACCCAATCTAACATCTCGGCGGTAATATTTGACCACATTCCTGTCTTGTTAGTCCCTACGTCTCCGCGGGACCTCTATATACATCAGTAACGTAATATAACCTAACCTAACCCAACCTAACATCTGGGCGGTAATATTTGACAACATTCCTGGCGAGTTGGCTTCTCCGTCTCCGTGGGACCTTTATATACATCAATAACGTAATATAACCTAACCTAACCCAACCTAACATCTCGGCGGTAATATTTGACCACATTGCTGGCGAGTTGGTCTCTAGGTCTCCGTTTGACTTTCGTATACATCAATAACGTAATATAACCTAACCTAACCCAACCTGTCATCTCGGCGGTAATCTTTGACAACATTCAGGGCGAGATGGCCTCTACGTCTCCGTGGGAACTTTATGTACATCAATAACGTAATATAACCTAACCTAACACAACCTAACATCTCGGCGGTAATATTTGACCACATTCCTGGCGAGTTGGCCTCTAGGTCTCCGTTTGACTTTCATATACATCAATAACGTAATATAACCTAACCTAACCCAACCTATCATCTCGGCGGTAATATTTGACAACATTCCTGGCGAGTTGGCCTCTACGTCTCCGATTGACCTTCATATACATCAATAACGTAATATAACCTAACCTAACCCAACCTAACATCTCCGCGGTAATATTTTACAACATTCCTGGCGAGTTGGCCTCTACGTCTCCGTGGGGCCTTTATATATATCAATAACGTAATATAACCTAACCTAACCCAATCTAACATCTCGCCGGTAATATTCGACCACATTCCAGTCTTGTTAGTCCCTACGTCTCCGCGGGGCCTCTATATACATCAGTAACGTAATATAACCTAACCTAACCCAACCTGACATCTCGGCGGTAAAATTTGACAATATTCCTGGCGAGTTGGCCTCTACGTCTCCGTGGCATCTTTATATACATCAATAACGTAATATAACCTAACCTAACCCAACCTATCATCTCGGCGGTAATATTTGACAACATTCCTGGCGAGTTGGCCTCTACGTCTCCGATTGAACTTCATATACATCAATAACGAAATATAACATAACCTAACCCAACCTATCATCTCGGCGGTAATATTTGACCACATTCCTGTCTTGTTGGCATCTACGTCTCCGTGGGACCTTTATATACATCATTAACGTAATATAGCCTAACCTAACCCAACCTATCATCTCGGCGGTAATATTCGACAACGTACCTGGCGAATTTGGCCTCTACGTCTACGTTTGACCTTCATATATATCAATAACGTAATATAACCTAACATAACCCAACCTATCATCTCGGCGGTAATATTTGACAACATTCCTGGCGAGTTGGCCTCTACGTCTCCGTTTGACCTTCATATACATCAATATCGTAATATAACCTAACCTAACCCAATCTAACATCTCGGCGGGAATATTTGACCACATTCCTGTCTTGTTAGTCCCTACGTCTCCGCGGGACCTCTATATACATCAGTAACGTAATATAACCTAACCTAACCCAACCTAACATCTGGGCGGTAATATTTGACAAAATTCCTGGCGAGTTGGCTTCTCCGTCTCCGTGGGACCTTTATATACATCAATAACGTAATATAACCGAACCTAACCCAACCTAACATCTCGGCGGTAATATTTGACCACATTGCTGGCGAGTTGGCCTCTAGGTCTCCGTTTGACTTTCGTATACATCAATAACGTAATATAACCTAACCTAACCCAACCTATCATCTCGGCGGTAATCTTTGACAACATTCATGGCGAGATGGCCTCTACGTCTCCGTGGGAACTTTATGTACATCAATAACGTAATATAACCTAACCTAACACAACCTAACATCTCGGCGGTAATATTTGACCCCATTCCTGGCGAGTTGGCCTCTAGGTCTCCGTTTGACTTTCATATACATCACTAACGTAATATAACCTAACCTAACCCAACCTATCATCTCGGCGGTAATCTTTGACATCATTCATGGCGAGTTGGCCTCTACGTCTCCGTGGGACCTTTATATACATCTATTACGTAATATAACCTAACCTAACCCAACCTATCATTTCGGCGGTAATATTTGACAATATTCCTTGCGAGTTGGCCTCTACGTTTCCGTGGCATCTTTATATACATCAATAACGTAATATAACCTAACCTAACCCAACCTGTCATCTCGGCGGTAATATTTGACAACATTCCTGGCGAGTTGGCCTCTACGTCTCCGATTGAACTTCATATACATCAATAACGAAATATAACCTAACCTAACCCAACCTATCATCTCGGCGGTAATATTGGACAACATTCCTGGCGAGTTGGCCTCTACGTCTCCGCGGCATCTTTATACACATCAATAACGTAATATAACATAACCTAACCCAATCTAACATCTCGGCGATAATATTTGACCACATTCCTGGCTTGTTGGCCTCTACGTCTCCGTGGGACCTTTATATACATCAATAACGTAATACAACCTAACCTAGCCCAACGTAACATCTCGGCGGTAATATTCGACAACATACCTGGCGAGTTGGCCTCTACGTCTACGTTTGACCTTCATATACATCAATAACGTAATATAACCTAACCTAATCCAACCTATCATCTGGGCGGTAATCTTTAACAACATTCATGGCGAGATGGCCTCTACGTCTCCGTGGGACCTTTATATACATCAATAACTTAATATAACCTAACCTAACCCAACCTATCATCTCGGCGGTAATATTCGACAACGTACCTGGCGAATTTGGCCTCTACGTCTACGTTTGACCTTCATATACATCAATAACGTAATATAACCTAACATAACCCAATCTAACATCTCGGCGGTAATATCTGACCACATTCCTGTCTTGTTAGTCCCTACGTCTCCGCGGGACCTCTATATACATCAGTAACGTATTATATCCTAACCTAACCCAACCTAACATCTGGGCGGTAATATTTGACTACATTCCTGGCGAGTTGGCTTCTCCGTCTCCGTGGGACCTTTATATACATCAATAACGTAATATAACCTAACCTAACCCAACCTATCATCTCGGCGGTAATATTTGACAACATTCTTGGCGAGTTGGGCTCTACGTCTCCGTTTGACCTTCATAAACATCAATATCGTAAAATAACCTCACCTAACCCAATCTAACATCTCGGCGGTAATATTTGACAACATTCCTGGCGAGTTGGCTTCTCCGTCTCCGTGGGACCTTTATGTACATCAATAACGTAATATAACCTAACCTAACCCAACCTAACATCTCGGCGGTAATATTTGACAACATTCTTGGCGAGTTGGCCTATACGTCTCCGTGTAACCCTCGTATACATCAATAACGTAATATAACCTAACATAACCCAACCTATCATCTCGGCGGTAATCTTTGACAACATTCATGGCGAGATGGCCTCTACGTCTCCGTGGGAACTTTATGTACATCAATAACGTAATATAACCTAACCTAACACAACCTAACATCTCGGCGGTAATATTTGACAACATTCCTGGCGAGTTGGCCTCTACGTCTCCGATTGACCTTCATATACATCAATAACGTAATATAACCTAACCTAACCCAACCTATCATCTCGGCGGTAATCTTTGACATCATTCATGGCGAGTTGGCCTCTACGTCTCCGTGGGACCTTTATATACATCTATTACGTAATATAACCTAACCTAACCCAACCTATCATTTCGGCGGTAATATTTGACAATATTCCTTGCGAGTTGGCCTCTACGTTTCCGTGGCATCTTTATATACATCAATAACGTAATATAACCTAACCTAACCCAACCTGTCATCTCGGCGGTAATATTTGACAACATTCCAGTCTTGTTAGTCCCTACGTCTCCGCGGGGCCTCTATATACATCAGTAACGTAATATAACCTAACCTAACCCAACCTAACATCTCGGCGGTAAAATTTGACAATATTCCTGGCGAGTTGGCCTCTACGTCTCCGTGGCATCTTTATGTACACCAATAACGTAATATAACATAACCTAACCCAACCTAACATCTCCGGGGTAATATTTGACAACATACCTGGCGAGTTGGCATCTACGTCTCCGTGGGACCTTCATATACATCAATAACGAAATGTAACCTAACCTAACCCAACCTATCATCTCGGCGGTAATATTTGACAACATTCCTGGCGAGTTGGCTTCTCCGTCACCGTGGGACCTTTATATACATCAATAACGTAATATAACCTAACCTAAACCAACCTAACATTTCGGCGGTAATATTTGACCACATTCCTGGCGAGTTGGCCTCTAGGTCTCCGTTTGACTTTCGTATACATCAATAACGTAATATAACCTAACCTAATCCAACCTATCATCTGGGCGGTAATCTTTAACAACATTCATGGCGAGATGGCCTCTACGTCTCCGTGGGACCTTTATATACATCAATAACTTAATATAACCTAACCTAAGCCAACCTATCATCTCGGCGGTAATATTCGACAACGTACCTGGCGAATTTGGCCTCTACGTCTACGTTTGACCTTCATATACATCAATAACGTAATATAACCTAACATAACCCAATCTAACATCTCGGCGGTAATTTCTGACCACATTCCTGTCTTGTTAGTCCCTACGTCTCCGCGGGACCTCTATATACATCAGTAACGTATTATATCCTAACCTAACCCAACCTAACATATGGGCGGTAATATTTGACAACATTCCTGGCGAGTTGGCTTCTCCGTCTCCGTGGGACCTTTATATACATCAATAACGTAATATAACCTAACCTAACCCAACCTATCATCTCGGCGGTAATATTTGACAACATTCTTGGCGAGTTGGGCTCTACGTCTCCGTGGGACCTTTATATACATCTATAACCTAATATAACCTAACCCAACCCAACATAACATCTCGGCGGTAATATTTGACCACATGCCTGTCTTGTTGGCATCTACGTCTCCGTGGGACCTTTATATACATCAATAACGTAATATAACCTAACCTAACCCAACCAAACATCTCGCCGGTAATATTTGACCACATTCCAGTCTTGTTAGTCCCTACGTCTCCGCGGGGCCTCTATATACATCAGTAACGTAATATAACCTAACCTAACCCAACCTAACACCTCGGCGGTAATATTTGACCACATTCCTGCCTTGTTGGCCTCTACGTCTCCGTAGGACCTTTATATACATCAATAACATAATATAACCTAACCTAACCCAACCTATCATCTCGGCGGTAATATTTGACAACATTCTTGGCGAGTTGGCCTCTACGTCTACGTTTGACCTTCATATACATCAATAACGTAATATAACCTAACCTAACCCAACCTAACATCTCCGCGGTAATATTTGACAACATTCCTGGCGAGTTGGCCTCTACGTCTCCGTGGTGCCTTTATATATATCAATAACGTAATATAACCTAACCTAACCCAATCTAACATCTCGCCGGTAATATTCGACCACATTCCAGTCTTGTTAGTCCCTACGTCTCCGCGGGGCCTCTATATACATCAGTAACGTAATATAACCTAACCTAACCCAACCTAACATCTCGGCGGTAAAATTTGACAATATTCCTGGCGAGTTGGCCTCTACGTCTCCGTGGCATCTTTATGTACACCAATAACGTAATATAACATAACCTAACCCAACCTAACATCTCCGGGGTAATATTTGACAACATACCTGGCGAGTTGGCATCTACGTCTCCGTGGGACCTTCATATACATCAATAACGAAATGTAACCTAACCTAACCCAACCTATCATCTCGGCGGTAATATTTGACAACATTCCTGGCGAGTTGGCTTCTCCGTCACCGTGGGACCTTTATATACATCAATAACGTAATATAACCTAACCTAAACCAACCTAACATTTCGGCGGTAATATTTGACCACATTCCTGGCGAGTTGGCCTCTAGGTCTCCGTTTGACTTTCGTATACATCAATAACGTAATATAACCTAACCTAATCCAACCTATCATCTGGGCGGTAATCTTTAACAACATTCATGGCGAGATGGCCTCTACGTCTCCGTGGGACCTTTATATACATCAATAACTTAATATAACCTAACCTAACCCTACCTATCATCTCGGCGGTAATATTCGACAACGTACCTGGCGAATTTGGCCTCTACGTCTACGTTTGACCTTCATATACATCAATAACGTAATATAACCTAACATAACCCAATCTAACATCTCGGCGGTAATATCTGACCACATTCCTGTCTTGTTAGTCCCTACGTCTCCGCGGGACCTCTATATACATCAGTAACGTATTATATCCTAACCTAACCCAACCTAACATCTGGGCGGTAATATTTGACAACATTCCTGGCGAGTTGGCTTCTCCGTCTCCGTGGGACCTTTATATACATCAATAACGTAATATAACCTAACCTAACCCAACCTATCATCTCGGCGGTAATATTTGACAACATTCTTGGCGAGTTGGGCTCTACGTCTCCGTTTGACATTCATAAACATCAATATCGTAAAATAAACTCACCTAACCCAATCTAACATCTCGGCGGTAATATTTGACAACATTCCTGGCGAGTTGGCTTCTCCGTCTCCGTGGGACCTTTATGTACATCAATAACGTAATATAACCTAACCTAACCCAACCTAACATCTCGGCGGTAATATTTGACAACATTCTTGGCGAGTTGGCCTATACGTCTCCGTGTAACCCTCGTATACATCAATAACGTAATATAACCTAACATAACCCAACCTATCATCTCGGCGGTAATATTTCACCACATTCCTGGCAAGTTGGCCTCTAGGTCTCCGTTTGACTTTCATATACATCAATAACGAAATGTAACCTAACCTAACCCAACCTATCATCTCGGCGGTAATATTTGACAACATTCCTGGCGAGTTGGCTTCTCCGTCACCGTGGGACCTTTCTATACATCAATAACGTAATATAACCTAACCTAAACCAACCTAACATTTCGGCGGTAATATTTGACCACATTCCTGGCGAGTTGGCCTCTAGGTCTCCGTTTGACTTTCGTATACATCAATAACGTAATATAACCTAACCTAATCCAACCTATCATCTGGGCGGTAATCTTTAACAACATTCATGGCGAGATGGCCTCTACGTCTCCGTGGGACCTTTATATACATCAATAACTTAATATAACCTAACCTAACCCAACCTAACATCTCGGCGGTAATATTTGACAACATTCTTGGCGAGTTGGCCTATACGTCTCCGTGTAACCCTCGTATACATCAATAACGTAATATAACCTAACATAACCCAACCTATCATCTCGGCGGTAATCTTTGACAACATTCATGGCGAGATGGCCTCTACGTCTCCGTGGGAACTTTATGTACATCAATAACGTAATATAACCTAACCTAACACAACCTAACATCTCGGCGGTAATATTTGACAACATTCCTGGCGAGTTGGCCTCTACGTCTCCGATTGACCTTCATATACATCAATAACGTAATATAACCTAACCTAACCCAACCTATCATCTCGGCGGTAATCTTTGACATCATTCATGGCGAGTTGGCCTCTACGTCTCCGTGGGACCTTTATATACATCTATTACGTAATATAACCTAACCTAACCCAACCTATCATTTCGGCGGTAATATTTGACAATATTCCTTGCGAGTTGGCCTCTACGTTTCCGTGGCATCTTTATATACATCAATAACGTAATATAACCTAACCTAACCCAACCTGTCATCTCGGCGGTAATATTTGACAACATTCCAGTCTTGTTAGTCCCTACGTCTCCGCGGGGCCTCTATATACATCAGTAACGTAATATAACCTAACCTAACCCAACCTAACATCTCGGCGGTAAAATTTGACAATATTCCTGGCGAGTTGGCCTCTACGTCTCCGTGGCATCTTTATGTACACCAATAACGTAATATAACATAACCTAACCCAACCTAACATCTCCGGGGTAATATTTGACAACATACCTGGCGAGTTGGCATCTACGTCTCCGTGGGACCTTCATATACATCAATAACGAAATGTAACCTAACCTAACCCAACCTATCATCTCGGCGGTAATATTTGACAACATTCCTGGCGAGTTGGCTTCTCCGTCACCGTGGGACCTTTATATACATCAATAACGTAATATAACCTAACCTAAACCAACCTAACATTTCGGCGGTAATATTTGACCACATTCCTGGCGAGTTGGCCTCTAGGTCTCCGTTTGACTTTCGTATACATCAATAACGTAATATAACCTAACCTAATCCAACCTATCATCTGGGCGGTAATCTTTAACAACATTCATGGCGAGATGGCCTCTACGTCTCCGTGGGACCTTTATATACATCAATAACTTAATATAACCTAACCTAACCCTACCTATCATCTCGGCGGTAATATTCGACAACGTACCTGGCGAATTTGGCCTCTACGTCTACGTTTGACCTTCATATACATCAATAACGTAATATAACCTAACATAACCCAATCTAACATCTCGGCGGTAATATCTGACCACATTCCTGTCTTGTTAGTCCCTACGTCTCCGCGGGACCTCTATATACATCAGTAACGTATTATATCCTAACCTAACCCAACCTAACATCTGGGCGGTAATATTTGACAACATTCCTGGCGAGTTGGCTTCTCCGTCTCCGTGGGACCTTTATATACATCAATAACGTAATATAACCTAACCTAACCCAACCTATCATCTCGGCGGTAATATTTGACAACATTCTTGGCGAGTTGGGCTCTACGTCTCCGTTTGACATTCATAAACATCAATATCGTAAAATAAACTCACCTAACCCAATCTAACATCTCGGCGGTAATATTTGACAACATTCCTGGCGAGTTGGCTTCTCCGTCTCCGTGGGACCTTTATGTACATCAATAACGTAATATAACCTAACCTAACCCAACCTAACATCTCGGCGGTAATATTTGACAACATTCTTGGCGAGTTGGCCTATACGTCTCCGTGTAACCCTCGTATACATCAATAACGTAATATAACCTAACATAACCCAACCTATCATCTCGGCGGTAATATTTCACCACATTCCTGGCAAGTTGGCCTCTAGGTCTCCGTTTGACTTTCATATACATCAATAACGAAATGTAACCTAACCTAACCCAACCTATCATCTCGGCGGTAATATTTGACAACATTCCTGGCGAGTTGGCTTCTCCGTCACCGTGGGACCTTTCTATACATCAATAACGTAATATAACCTAACCTAAACCAACCTAACATTTCGGCGGTAATATTTGACCACATTCCTGGCGAGTTGGCCTCTAGGTCTCCGTTTGACTTTCGTATACATCAATAACGTAATATAACCTAACCTAATCCAACCTATCATCTGGGCGGTAATCTTTAACAACATTCATGGCGAGATGGCCTCTACGTCTCCGTGGGACCTTTATATACATCAATAACTTAATATAACCTAACCTAACCCAACCTAACATCTCGGCGGTAATATTTGACAACATTCTTGGCGAGTTGGCCTATACGTCTCCGTGTAACCCTCGTATACATCAATAACGTAATATAACCTAACATAACCCAACCTATCATCTCGGCGGTAATCTTTGACAACATTCATGGCGAGATGGCCTCTACGTCTCCGTGGGAACTTTATGTACATCAATAACGTAATATAACCTAACCTAACACAACCTAACATCTCGGCGGTAATATTTGACAACATTCCTGGCGAGTTGGCCTCTACGTCTCCGATTGACCTTCATATACATCAATAACGTAATATAACCTAACCTAACCCAACCTATCATCTCGGCGGTAATCTTTGACATCATTCATGGCGAGTTGGCCTCTACGTCTCCGTGGGACCTTTATATACATCTATTACGTAATATAACCTAACCTAACCCAACCTATCATTTCGGCGGTAATATTTGACAATATTCCTTGCGAGTTGGCCTCTACGTTTCCGTGGCATCTTTATATACATCAATAACGTAATATAACCTAACCTAACCCAACCTGTCATCTCGGCGGTAATATTTGACAACATTCCAGTCTTGTTAGTCCCTACGTCTCCGCGGGGCCTCTATATACATCAGTAACGTAATATAACCTAACCTAACCCAACCTAACATCTCGGCGGTAAAATTTGACAATATTCCTGGCGAGTTGGCCTCTACGTCTCCGTGGCATCTTTATGTACACCAATAACGTAATATAACATAACCTAACCCAACCTAACATCTCCGGGGTAATATTTGACAACATACCTGGCGAGTTGGCATCTACGTCTCCGTGGGACCTTCATATACATCAATAACGAAATGTAACCTAACCTAACCCAACCTATCATCTCGGCGGTAATATTTGACAACATTCCTGGCGAGTTGGCTTCTCCGTCACCGTGGGACCTTTATATACATCAATAACGTAATATAACCTAACCTAAACCAACCTAACATTTCGGCGGTAATATTTGACCACATTCCTGGCGAGTTGGCCTCTAGGTCTCCGTTTGACTTTCGTATACATCAATAACGTAATATAACCTAACCTAATCCAACCTATCATCTGGGCGGTAATCTTTAACAACATTCATGGCGAGATGGCCTCTACGTCTCCGTGGGACCTTTATATACATCAATAACTTAATATAACCTAACCTAACCCTACCTATCATCTCGGCGGTAATATTCGACAACGTACCTGGCGAATTTGGCCTCTACGTCTACGTTTGACCTTCATATACATCAATAACGTAATATAACCTAACATAACCCAATCTAACATCTCGGCGGTAATATCTGACCACATTCCTGTCTTGTTAGTCCCTACGTCTCCGCGGGACCTCTATATACATCAGTAACGTATTATATCCTAACCTAACCCAACCTAACATCTGGGCGGTAATATTTGACAACATTCCTGGCGAGTTGGCTTCTCCGTCTCCGTGGGACCTTTATATACATCAATAACGTAATATAACCTAACCTAACCCAACCTATCATCTCGGCGGTAATATTTGACAACATTCTTGGCGAGTTGGGCTCTACGTCTCCGTTTGACCTTCATAAACATCAATATCGTAAAATAAACTCACCTAACCCAATCTAACATCTCGGCGGTAATATTTGACAACATTCCTGGCGAGTTGGCTTCTCCGTCTCCGTGGGACCTTTATGTACATCAATAACGTAATATAACCTAACCTAACCCAACCTAACATCTCGGCGGTAATATTTGACAACATTCTTGGCGAGTTGGCCTATACGTCTCCGTGTAACCCTCGTATACATCAATAACGTAATATAACCTAACATAACCCAACCTATCATCTCGGCGGTAATATTTCACCACATTCCTGGCAAGTTGGCCTCTAGGTCTCCGTTTGACTTTCATATACATCAATAACGAAATGTAACCTAACCTAACCCAACCTATCATCTCGGCGGTAATATTTGACAACATTCCTGGCGAGTTGGCTTCTCCGTCACCGTGGGACCTTTCTATACATCAATAACGTAATATAACCTAACCTAAACCAACCTAACATTTCGGCGGTAATATTTGACCACATTCCTGGCGAGTTGGCCTCTAGGTCTCCGTTTGACTTTCGTATACATCAATAACGTAATATAACCTAACCTAATCCAACCTATCATCTGGGCGGTAATCTTTAACAACATTCATGGCGAGATGGCCTCTACGTCTCCGTGGGACCTTTATATACATCAATAACTTAATATAACCTAACCTAACCCAACCTAACATCTCGGCGGTAATATTTGACAACATTCTTGGCGAGTTGGCCTATACGTCTCCGTGTAACCCTCGTATACATCAATAACGTAATATAACCTAACATAACCCAACCTATCATCTCGGCGGTAATCTTTGACAACATTCATGGCGAGATGGCCTCTACGTCTCCGTGGGAACTTGATGTACATCAATAACGTAATATAACCTAACCTAACACAACCTAACATCTCGGCGGTAATATTTGACAACATTCCTGGCGAGTTGGCCTCTACGTCTCCGATTGACCTTCATATACATCAATAACGTAATATAACCTAACCTAACCCAACCTATCATCTCGGCGGTAATCTTTGACATCATTCATGGCGAGTTGGCCTCTACGTCTCCGTGGGACCTTTATATACATCTATTACGTAATATAACCTAACATAACCCAACCTATCATTTCGGCGGTAATATTTGACAATATTCCTTGCGAGTTGGCCTCTACGTTTCCGTGGCATCTTTATATACATCAATAACGTAATATAACCTAACCTAACCCAACCTGTCATCTCGGCGGTAATATTTGACAACATTCCAGTCTTGTTAGTCCCTACGTCTCCGCGGGGCCTCTATATACATCAGTAACGTAATATAACCTAACCTAACCCAACCTAACATCTCGGCGGTAAAATTTGACAATATTCCTGGCGAGTTGGCCTCTACGTCTCCGTGGCATCTTTATGTACACCAATAACGTAATATAACATAACCTAACCCAACCTAACATCTCCGGGGTAATATTTGACAACATACCTGGCGAGTTGGCATCTACGTCTCCGTGGGACCTTCATATACATCAATAACGAAATGTAACCTAACCTAACCCAACCTATCATCTCGGCGGTAATATTTGACCACATTCCAGTCTTGTTAGTCCCTACGTCTCCGCGGGGCCTCTATATACATCAGTAACGTAATATAACCTAACCTAACCCAACCTAACACCTCGGCGGTAATATTTGACCACATTCCTGCCTTGTTGGCCTCTACGTCTCCGTAGGACCTTTATATACATCAATAACATAATATAACCTAACCTAACCCAACCTATCATCTCGGCGGTAATATTTGACAACATTCCTGGCGAGTTGGCCTCTACGTCTCCGTGGGACCTTTATATACACCAATAACGTAATATAACATAACCTAACCCAACCTATCATCTCCGGGGTAATATTTGACAACATACCTGGCGAGTTGGCCTCTAGGTCTCCGTTTGACTTTCGTATACATCAATAACGTAATATAACCTAACCTAACCCAACCTATCATCTCGGCGGTAATCTTTGACAACATTCATGGCGAGATGGCCTCTACGTCTCC
Organism: Xylocopa violacea; assembly: GCA_963969225.1. Lineage (NCBI taxonomy): Eukaryota > Metazoa > Arthropoda > Insecta > Hymenoptera > Apidae > Xylocopa > Xylocopa violacea. The sequence goes on from CAXAJV010000001.1 coordinate 57,893,615, forward strand.
GTGGGAACTTTATGTACATCAATAACGTAATATAACCTAACCTAACACAACCTAACATCTCGGCGGTAATATTTGACCCCATTCCTGGCGAGTTGGCCTCTAGGTCTCCGTTTGACTTTCATATACATCACTAACGTAATATAACCTAACCTAACCCAACCTATCATCTCGGCGGTAATCTTTGACATCATTCATGGCGAGTTGGCCTCTACGTCTCCGTGGGACCTTTATATACATCTATTACGTAATATAACCTAACCTAACCCAACCTATCATTTCGGCGGTAATATTTGACAATATTCCTTGCGAGTTGGCCTCTACGTTTCCGTGGCATCTTTATATACATCAATAACGTAATATAACCTAACCTAACCCAACCTGTCATCTCGGCGGTAATATTTGACAACATTCCTGCCTTGTTGGCCTCTACGTCTCCGTAGGACCTTTATATACATCAATAACGTAATATAACCTAACCTAACCCAACCTATCATCTCCGGGGTAATATTTGACAACATACCTGGCGAGTTGGCCTCTAGGTCTCCGTTTGACTTTCGTATACATCAATAACGTAATATAACCTAACCTAACCCAACCTATCATCTCGGCGGTAATCTTTGACAACATTCATGGCGAGATGGCCTCTACGTCTCCGTGGGAACTTTATGTACATCAATAACGTAATATAACCTAACCTAACACAACCTAACATCTCGGCGGTAATATTTGACCCCATTCCTGGCGAGTTGGCCTCTAGGTCTCCGTTTGACTTTCATATACATCACTAACGTAATATAACCTAACCTAACCCAACCTATCATCTCGGCGGTAATCTTTGACATCATTCATGGCGAGTTGGCCTCTACGTCTCCGTGGGATTTTTATATACATCTATTACGTAATATAACCTAACCTAACCCAACCTATCATTTCGGCGGTAATATTTGACAATATTCCTTGCGAGTTGGCCTCTACGTTTCCGTGGCATCTTTATATACATCAATAACGTAATATAACCTAACCTAACCCAACCTGTCATCTCGGCGGTAATATTTGACAACATTCCTGGCGAGTTGGCCTCTACGTCTCCGATTGAACTTCATATACATCAATAACGAAATATAACCTAACCTAACCCAACCTATCATCTCGGCGGTAATATTGGACAACATTCCTGGCGAGTTGGCCTCTACGTCTCCGCGGCATCTTTATACACATCAATAACGTAATATAACATAACCTAACCCAATCTAACATCTCGGCGATAATATTTGACCACATTCCTGGCTTGTTGGCCTCTACGTCTCCGTGGGACCTTTATATACATCAATAACGTAATACAACCTAACCTAGCCCAACGTAACATCTCGGCGGTAATATTCGACAACATACCTGGCGAGTTGGCCTCTACGTCTACGTTTGACCTTCATATACATCAATAACGTAATATAACCTAACCTAACCCAACCTAACATCTCCGCGGTAATATTTGACAACATTCCTGGCGAGTTGGCCTCTACGTCTCCGTGGTGCCTTTATATATATCAATAACGTAATATAACCTAACCTAACCCAATCTAACATCTCGCCGGTAATATTCGACCACATTCCAGTCTTGTTAGTCCCTACGTCTCCGCGGGGCCTCTATATACATCAGTAACGTAATATAACCTAACCTAACCCAACCTAACATCTCGGCGGTAAAATTTGACAATATTCCTGGCGAGTTGGCCTCTACGTCTCCGTGGCATCTTTATGTACACCAATAACGTAATATAACATAACCTAACCCAACCTAACATCTCCGGGGTAATATTTGACAACATACCTGGCGAGTTGGCATCTACGTCTCCGTGGGACCTTCATATACATCAATAACGAAATGTAACCTAACCTAACCCAACCTATCATCTCGGCGGTAATATTTGACAACATTCCTGGCGAGTTGGCTTCTCCGTCACCGTGGGACCTTTATATACATCAATAACGTAATATAACCTAACCTAAACCAACCTAACATTTCGGCGGTAATATTTGACCACATTCCTGGCGAGTTGGCCCCTAGGTCTCCGTTTGACTTTCGTATACATCAATAACGTAATATAACCTAACCTAATCCAACCTATCATCTGGGCGGTAATCTTTAACAACATTCATGGCGAGATGGCCTCTACGTCTCCGTGGGACCTTTATATACATCAATAACTTAATATAACCTAACCTAACCCAACCTATCATCTCGGCGGTAATATTCGACAACGTACCTGGCGAATTTGGCCTCTACGTCTACGTTTGACCTTCATATACATCAATAACGTAATATAACCTAACCTAACCCAACCTATCATCTCGGCGGTAATCTTTGACATCATTCATGGCGAGTTGGCCTCTACGTCTCCGTGGGACCTTTATATACATCTATTACGTAATATAACCTAACCTAACCCAACCTAACATCTGGGCGGTAATATTTGACAACATTCCTGGCGAGTTGGCTTCTCCGTCACCGTGGGACCTTTATATACATCAATAACGTAATATAACCTAACCTAACCCAACCTATCATCTCGGCGGTAATATTTGACAACATTCTTGGCGAGTTGGGCTCTACGTCTCCGTTTGACCTTCATAAACATCAATATCGTAAAATAACCTCACCTAACCCAATCTAACATCTCGGCGGTAATATTTGACAACATTCCTGGCGAGTTGGCTTCTCCGTCTCCGTGGGACCTTTATGTACATCAATAACGTAATATAACCTAACCTAACCCAACCTAACATCTCGGCGGTAATATTTGACAACATTCTTGGCGAGTTGGCCTATACGTCTCCGTGTAACCCTCGTATACATCAATAACGTAATATAACCTAACATAACCCAACCTATCATCTCGGCGGTAATATTTCACCACATTCCTGGCAAGTTGGCCTCTAGGTCTCCGTTTGACTTTCATATACATCAATAACGAAATGTAACCTAACCTAACCCAACCTATCATCTCGGCGGTAATATTTGACAACATTCTTGGCGAGTTGGGCTCTACGTCTCCGTTTGACCTTCATAAACATCAATATCGTAAAATAAACTCACCTAACCCAATCTAACATCTCGGCGGTAATATTTGACAACATTCCTGGCGAGTTGGCTTCTCCGTCTCCGTGGGACCTTTATGTACATCAATAACGTAATATAACCTAACCTAACCCAACCTAACATCTCGGCGGTAATATTTGACAACATTCTTGGCGAGTTGGCCTATACGTCTCCGTGTAACCCTCGTATACATCAATAACGTAATATAACCTAACATAACCCAACCTATCATCTCGGCGGTAATATTTCACCACATTCCTGGCAAGTTGGCCTCTAGGTCTCCGTTTGACTTTCATATACATCAATAACGAAATGTAACCTAACCTAACCCAACCTATCATCTCGGCGGTAATATTTGACAACATTCCTGGCGAGTTGGCTTCTCCGTCACCGTGGGACCTTTCTATACATCAATAACGTAATATAACCTAACCTAAACCAACCTAACATTTCGGCGGTAATATTTGACCACATTCCTGGCGAGTTGGCCTCTAGGTCTCCGTTTGACTTTCGTATACATCAATAACGTAATATAACCTAACCTAATCCAACCTATCATCTGGGCGGTAATCTTTAACAACATTCATGGCGAGATGGCCTCTACGTCTCCGTGGGACCTTTATATACATCAATAACTTAATATAACCTAACCTAACCCAACCTAACATCTCGGCGGTAATATTTGACAACATTCTTGGCGAGTTGGCCTATACGTCTCCGTGTAACCCTCGTATACATCAATAACGTAATATAACCTAACATAACCCAACCTATCATCTCGGCGGTAATCTTTGACAACATTCATGGCGAGATGGCCTCTACGTCTCCGTGGGAACTTGATGTACATCAATAACGTAATATAACCTAACCTAACACAACCTAACATCTCGGCGGTAATATTTGACAACATTCCTGGCGAGTTGGCCTCTACGTCTCCGATTGACCTTCATATACATCAATAACGTAATATAACCTAACCTAACCCAACCTATCATCTCGGCGGTAATCTTTGACATCATTCATGGCGAGTTGGCCTCTACGTCTCCGTGGGACCTTTATATACATCTATTACGTAATATAACCTAACATAACCCAACCTATCATTTCGGCGGTAATATTTGACAATATTCCTTGCGAGTTGGCCTCTACGTTTCCGTGGCATCTTTATATACATCAATAACGTAATATAACCTAACCTAACCCAACCTGTCATCTCGGCGGTAATATTTGACAACATTCCAGTCTTGTTAGTCCCTACGTCTCCGCGGGGCCTCTATATACATCAGTAACGTAATATAACCTAACCTAACCCAACCTAACATCTCGGCGGTAAAATTTGACAATATTCCTGGCGAGTTGGCCTCTACGTCTCCGTGGCATCTTTATGTACACCAATAACGTAATATAACATAACCTAACCCAACCTAACATCTCCGGGGTAATATTTGACAACATACCTGGCGAGTTGGCATCTACGTCTCCGTGGGACCTTCATATACATCAATAACGAAATGTAACCTAACCTAACCCAACCTATCATCTCGGCGGTAATATTTGACCACATTCCAGTCTTGTTAGTCCCTACGTCTCCGCGGGGCCTCTATATACATCAGTAACGTAATATAACCTAACCTAACCCAACCTAACACCTCGGCGGTAATATTTGACCACATTCCTGCCTTGTTGGCCTCTACGTCTCCGTAGGACCTTTATATACATCAATAACATAATATAACCTAACCTAACCCAACCTATCATCTCGGCGGTAATATTTGACAACATTCCTGGCGAGTTGGCCTCTACGTCTCCGTGGGACCTTTATATACACCAATAACGTAATATAACATAACCTAACCCAACCTATCATCTCCGGGGTAATATTTGACAACATACCTGGCGAGTTGGCCTCTAGGTCTCCGTTTGACTTTCGTATACATCAATAACGTAATATAACCTAACCTAACCCAACCTATCATCTCGGCGGTAATCTTTGACAACATTCATGGCGAGATGGCCTCTACGTCTCCGTGGGAACTTTATGTACATCAATAACGTAATATAACCTAACCTAACACAACCTAACATCTCGGCGGTAATATTTGACCCCATTCCTGGCGAGTTGGCCTCTAGGTCTCCGTTTGACTTTCATATACATCACTAACGTAATATAACCTAACCTAACCCAACCTATCATCTCGGCGGTAATCTTTGACATCATTCATGGCGAGTTGGCCTCTACGTCTCCGTGGGACCTTTATATACATCTATTACGTAATATAACCTAACCTAACCCAACCTATCATTTCGGCGGTAATATTTGACAATATTCCTTGCGAGTTGGCCTCTACGTTTCCGTGGCATCTTTATATACATCAATAACGTAATATAACCTAACCTAACCCAACCTGTCATCTCGGCGGTAATATTTGACAACATTCCTGCCTTGTTGGCCTCTACGTCTCCGTAGGACCTTTATATACATCAATAACGTAATATAACCTAACCTAACCCAACCTATCATCTCCGGGGTAATATTTGACAACATACCTGGCGAGTTGGCCTCTAGGTCTCCGTTTGACTTTCGTATACATCAATAACGTAATATAACCTAACCTAACCCAACCTATCATCTCGGCGGTAATCTTTGACAACATTCATGGCGAGATGGCCTCTACGTCTCCGTGGGAACTTTATGTACATCAATAACGTAATATAACCTAACCTAACACAACCTAACATCTCGGCGGTAATATTTGACCCCATTCCTGGCGAGTTGGCCTCTAGGTCTCCGTTTGACTTTCATATACATCACTAACGTAATATAACCTAACCTAACCCAACCTATCATCTCGGCGGTAATCTTTGACATCATTCATGGCGAGTTGGCCTCTACGTCTCCGTGGGATTTTTATATACATCTATTACGTAATATAACCTAACCTAACCCAACCTATCATTTCGGCGGTAATATTTGACAATATTCCTTGCGAGTTGGCCTCTACGTTTCCGTGGCATCTTTATATACATCAATAACGTAATATAACCTAACCTAACCCAACCTGTCATCTCGGCGGTAATATTTGACAACATTCCTGGCGAGTTGGCCTCTACGTCTCCGATTGAACTTCATATACATCAATAACGAAATATAACCTAACCTAACCCAACCTATCATCTCGGCGGTAATATTGGACAACATTCCTGGCGAGTTGGCCTCTACGTCTCCGCGGCATCTTTATACACATCAATAACGTAATATAACATAACCTAACCCAATCTAACATCTCGGCGATAATATTTGACCACATTCCTGGCTTGTTGGCCTCTACGTCTCCGTGGGACCTTTATATACATCAATAACGTAATACAACCTAACCTAGCCCAACGTAACATCTCGGCGGTAATATTCGACAACATACCTGGCGAGTTGGCCTCTACGTCTACGTTTGACCTTCATATACATCAATAACGTAATATAACCTAACCTAACCCAACCTAACATCTCCGCGGTAATATTTGACAACATTCCTGGCGAGTTGGCCTCTACGTCTCCGTGGTGCCTTTATATATATCAATAACGTAATATAACCTAACCTAACCCAATCTAACATCTCGCCGGTAATATTCGACCACATTCCAGTCTTGTTAGTCCCTACGTCTCCGCGGGGCCTCTATATACATCAGTAACGTAATATAACCTAACCTAACCCAACCTAACATCTCGGCGGTAAAATTTGACAATATTCCTGGCGAGTTGGCCTCTACGTCTCCGTGGCATCTTTATGTACACCAATAACGTAATATAACATAACCTAACCCAACCTAACATCTCCGGGGTAATATTTGACAACATACCTGGCGAGTTGGCATCTACGTCTCCGTGGGACCTTCATATACATCAATAACGAAATGTAACCTAACCTAACCCAACCTATCATCTCGGCGGTAATATTTGACAACATTCCTGGCGAGTTGGCTTCTCCGTCACCGTGGGACCTTTATATACATCAATAACGTAATATAACCTAACCTAAACCAACCTAACATTTCGGCGGTAATATTTGACCACATTCCTGGCGAGTTGGCCCCTAGGTCTCCGTTTGACTTTCGTATACATCAATAACGTAATATAACCTAACCTAATCCAACCTATCATCTGGGCGGTAATCTTTAACAACATTCATGGCGAGATGGCCTCTACGTCTCCGTGGGACCTTTATATACATCAATAACTTAATATAACCTAACCTAACCCAACCTATCATCTCGGCGGTAATATTCGACAACGTACCTGGCGAATTTGGCCTCTACGTCTACGTTTGACCTTCATATACATCAATAACGTAATATAACCTAACCTAACCCAACCTATCATCTCGGCGGTAATCTTTGACATCATTCATGGCGAGTTGGCCTCTACGTCTCCGTGGGACCTTTATATACATCTATTACGTAATATAACCTAACCTAACCCAACCTAACATCTGGGCGGTAATATTTGACAACATTCCTGGCGAGTTGGCTTCTCCGTCACCGTGGGACCTTTATATACATCAATAACGTAATATAACCTAACCTAACCCAACCTATCATCTCGGCGGTAATATTTGACAACATTCTTGGCGAGTTGGGCTCTACGTCTCCGTTTGACCTTCATAAACATCAATATCGTAAAATAACCTCACCTAACCCAATCTAACATCTCGGCGGTAATATTTGACAACATTCCTGGCGAGTTGGCTTCTCCGTCTCCGTGGGACCTTTATGTACATCAATAACGTAATATAACCTAACCTAACCCAACCTAACATCTCGGCGGTAATATTTGACAACATTCTTGGCGAGTTGGCCTATACGTCTCCGTGTAACCCTCGTATACATCAATAACGTAATATAACCTAACATAACCCAACCTATCATCTCGGCGGTAATATTTCACCACATTCCTGGCAAGTTGGCCTCTAGGTCTCCGTTTGACTTTCATATACATCAATAACGAAATGTAACCTAACCTAACCCAACCTATCATCTCGGCGGTAATATTTGACAACATTCCTGGCGAGTTGGCTTCTCCGTCACCGTGGGACCTTTCTATACATCAATAACGTAATATAACCTAACCTAAACCAACCTAACATTTCGGCGGTAATATTTGACCACATTCCTGGCGAGTTGGCCTCTAGGTCTCCGTTTGACTTTCGTATACATCAATAACGTAATATAACCTAACCTAATCCAACCTATCATCTGGGCGGTAATCTTTAACAACATTCATGGCGAGATGGCCTCTACGTCTCCGTGGGACCTTTATATACATCAATAACTTAATATAACCTAACCTAACCCAACCTATCATCTCGGCGGTAATATTCGACAACGTACCTGGCGAATTTGGCCTCTACGTCTACGTTTGACCTTCATATACATCAATAACGTAATATAACCTAACATAACCCAATCTAACATCTCGGCGGTAATATCTGACCACATTCCTGTCTTGTTAGTCCCTACGTCTCCGCGGGACCTCTATATACATCAGTAACGTATTATATCCTAACCTAACCCAACCTAACATCTGGGCGGTAATATTTGACAACATTCCTGGCGAGTTGGCTTCTCCGTCTCCGTGGGACCTTTATATACATCAATAACGTAATATAACCTAACCTAACCCAACCTATCATCTCGGCGGTAATATTTGACAACATTCTTGGCGAGTTGGGCTCTACGTCTCCGTTTGACCTTCATAAACATCAATATCGTAAAATAACCTCACCTAACCCAATCTAACATCTCGGCGGTAATATTTGACAACATTCCTGGCGAGTTGGCTTCTCCGTCACCGTGGGACCTTTATATACATCAATAACGTAATATAACCTAACCTAAACCAACCTAACATTTCGGCGGTAATATTTGACCACATTCCTGGCGAGTTGGCCTCTAGGTCTCCGTTTGACTTTCGTATACATCAATAACGTAATATAACCTAACCTAATCCAACCTATCATCTGGGCGGTAATCTTTAACAACATTCATGGCGAGATGGCCTCTACGTCTCCGTGGGACCTTTATATACATCAATAACTTAATATAACCTAACCTAACCCAAACTATCATCTCGGCGGTAATATTCGACAACGTACCTGGCGAATTTGGCCTCTACGTCTATGTTTGACCTTCATATACATCAATAACGTAATATAACCTAACATAACCCAATCTAACATCTCGGCGGTAATTTCTGACCACATTCCTGTCTTGTTAGTCCCTACGTCTCCGCGGGACCTCTATATACATCAGTAACGTATTATATCCTAACCTAACCCAACCTAACATCTGGGCGGTAATATTTGACAACATTCCTGGCGAGTTGGCTTCTCCGTCTCCGTGGGACCTTTATATACATCAATAACGTAATATAACCTAACCTAACCCAACCTATCATCTCGGCGGTAATATTTGACAACATTCTTGGCGAGTTGGGCTCTACGTCTCCGTTTGACCTTCATAAACATCAATATCGTAAAATAACCTCACCTAACCCAATCTAACATCTCGGCGGTAATATTTGACAACATTCCTGGCGAGTTGGCTTCTCCGTCTCCGTGGGACCTTTATGTACATCAATAACGTAATATAACCTAACCTAACCCAACCTAACATCTCGGCGGTAATATTTGACAACATTCTTGGCGAGTTGGCCTATACGTCTCCGTGTAACCCTCGTATACATCAATAACGTAATATAACCTAACATAACCCAACCTATCATCTCGGCGGTAATATTTCACCACATTCCTGGCAAGTTGGCCTCTAGGTCTCCGTTTGACTTTCATATACATCAATAACGTGATATAACCTAACCTAATCCAACCTATCATCTCTTCGGTAATATTTGACAACATTCCTGGCGAGTTGGCCTCTACGTCTCCGATTGACCTTCATATACATCAATAACGAAATATAACCTAACCTAACCCAACCTATCATCTGGGCGGTAATATTTGACAACATTCCTGGCGAGTTGGCTTCTCCGTCTCCGTTGGGCCTTTATATACATCAATAACGTAATACAACCTAACCTAACCCAACCTAACATCTCGGCGGTAATAGTCGACAACATCCCTGGCGAGTTGGCCTCTACGTCTCCGTGGGACCTTTATGTGCATCTATAACGTAATATAATCTAACCTAACCCAACCTATCATCTCGGCGGTAATATTTGACCACATTTCTGGCTTGTTGGCCTCTACGTCTCCGTGGGACCTTTATATACATCAATAACGTAATATAACCTAACCTAACGCAACCTAACATCTCGGCGGTAATATTTGACAACATTCCTGGCGAGTTGGCCTCTACGTCTCCGTGGGGCCTTTAAATACTTCAATAACGTAATATAACCTAACCTAACCCAATTTAACATCTCGCCGGTAATATTTGACCACATTCCAGTCTTGTAAGTCCCTACGTCTCCGCGGAACCTCTATGTACATCAGTAACGTAATATAACCTAACCTAACCCAACCTAACATCTCGGCGGTAATATTTGACCACTTTCCTGTCTTGTTGGCCTCTACGTCTCCGTGGGACCTTTATATATATCAATAACGTAATATAACCTAACCTAACCCAACCTTACATCTCGGCGGTAATATTTGACCACATTCCTGGCTTGTTGGCCTCTACGTCTACGTTTGACCTTCATATACATCAATAACGTAATATAACCTAACATAACCCAACCTATCATCTCGGCGGTAATATTTGACAACATTCCTGGCTTGTTGGCCTCTACGTCTCCGTGGGACCTTCATATACATCAATAACGAAATATAACCTAACCTAATCCAACCTATTATCTCGGCGGTAATATTCGACAACGTACCTGGCGAATTTGGCCTCTACGTCTACGTTTGACCTTCATATACATCAATAACGTAATATAACCTAACATAACCCAACCTATCATCTCGGCGGTAATATTTGACAACATTCCTGGCGAGTTGGCCTCTAGGTCTCCGTTTGACTTTCATATACTTCAATAACGTAATATAACCTAACCTAGCCCAACCTATCATCTCGGCGGTAATCTTTGACAACATTCATGGCGAGATGGCCTCTACGTCTCCGTGGGACCTTTATATACATCAATAACGTAATATAACCTAACCTACCCCAACCTATCATCTCGGCGGTAATATTTGACAATATTCCTTGCGAGTTGGCCTCTACGTTTCCGTGGCATCTTTATATACATCAATAACGTAATATAAACTAACCTATCCCAACCTATCATCTCGGCGGTAATATTTGACAACATTTCTGGCTTGTTGGCCTTTACGTCTCCGTGGGACCTTTATATACATCTATAACGTAACATAACCTAACCTAACCCAACCTAACATCTCGGCGGTAATAATTGTCAACATTCCTGGCGAGTTGGCTTCTCCGTCACCGTGGGACCTTTCTATACATCAATAACGTAATATAACCTAACCTAAACCAACCTAACATTTCGGCGGTAATATTTGACCACATTCCTGGCGAGTTGGCCTCTAGGTCTCCGTTTGACTTTCGTATACATCAATAACGTAATATAACCTAACCTAATCCAACCTATCATCTGGGCGGTAATCTTTAACAACATTCATGGCGAGATGGCCTCTACGTCTCCGTGGGACCTTTATATACATCAATAACTTAATATAACCTAACCTAACCCAACCTAACATCTCGGCGGTAATATTTGACAACATTCTTGGCGAGTTGGCCTATACGTCTCCGTGTAACCCTCGTATACATCAATAACGTAATATAACCTAACATAACCCAACCTATCATCTCGGCGGTAATCTTTGACAACATTCATGGCGAGATGGCCTCTACGTCTCCGTGGGAACTTTATGTACATCAATAACGTAATATAACCTAACCTAACACAACCTAACATCTCGGCGGTAATATTTGACAACATTCCTGGCGAGTTGGCCTCTACGTCTCCGATTGACCTTCATATACATCAATAACGTAATATAACCTAACCTAACCCAACCTATCATCTCGGCGGTAATCTTTGACATCATTCATGGCGAGTTGGCCTCTACGTCTCCGTGGGACCTTTATATACATCTATTACGTAATATAACCTAACCTAACCCAACCTATCATTTCGGCGGTAATATTTGACAATATTCCTTGCGAGTTGGCCTCTACGTTTCCGTGGCATCTTTATATACATCAATAACGTAATATAACCTAACCTAACCCAACCTGTCATCTCGGCGGTAATATTTGACAACATTCCAGTCTTGTTAGTCCCTACGTCTCCGCGGGGCCTCTATATACATCAGTAACGTAATATAACCTAACCTAACCCAACCTAACATCTCGGCGGTAAAATTTGACAATATTCCTGGCGAGTTGGCCTCTACGTCTCCGTGGCATCTTTATGTACACCAATAACGTAATATAACATAACCTAACCCAACCTAACATCTCCGGGGTAATATTTGACAACATACCTGGCGAGTTGGCATCTACGTCTCCGTGGGACCTTCATATACATCAATAACGAAATGTAACCTAACCTAACCCAACCTATCATCTCGGCGGTAATATTTGACAACATTCCTGGCGAGTTGGCTTCTCCGTCACCGTGGGACCTTTATATACATCAATAACGTAATATAACCTAACCTAAACCAACCTAACATTTCGGCGGTAATATTTGACCACATTCCTGGCGAGTTGGCCTCTAGGTCTCCGTTTGACTTTCGTATACATCAATAACGTAATATAACCTAACCTAATCCAACCTATCATCTGGGCGGTAATCTTTAACAACATTCATGGCGAGATGGCCTCTACGTCTCCGTGGGACCTTTATATACATCAATAACTTAATATAACCTAACCTAAGCCAACCTATCATCTCGGCGGTAATATTCGACAACGTACCTGGCGAATTTGGCCTCTACGTCTACGTTTGACCTTCATATACATCAATAACGTAATATAACCTAACATAACCCAATCTAACATCTCGGCGGTAATTTCTGACCACATTCCTGTCTTGTTAGTCCCTACGTCTCCGCGGGACCTCTATATACATCAGTAACGTATTATATCCTAACCTAACCCAACCTAACATATGGGCGGTAATATTTGACAACATTCCTGGCGAGTTGGCTTCTCCGTCTCCGTGGGACCTTTATATACATCAATAACGTAATATAACCTAACCTAACCCAACCTATCATCTCGGCGGTAATATTTGACAACATTCTTGGCGAGTTGGGCTCTACGTCTCCGTGGGACCTTTATATACATCTATAACCTAATATAACCTAACCCAACCCAACATAACATCTCGGCGGTAATATTTGACCACATGCCTGTCTTGTTGGCATCTACGTCTCCGTGGGACCTTTATATACATCAATAACGTAATATAACCTAACCTAACCCAACCAAACATCTCGCCGGTAATATTTGACCACATTCCAGTCTTGTTAGTCCCTACGTCTCCGCGGGGCCTCTATATACATCAGTAACGTAATATAACCTAACCTAACCCAACCTAACACCTCGGCGGTAATATTTGACCACATTCCTGCCTTGTTGGCCTCTACGTCTCCGTAGGACCTTTATATACATCAATAACATAATATAACCTAACCTAACCCAACCTATCATCTCGGCGGTAATATTTGACAACATTCCTGGCGAGTTGGCCTCTACGTCTACGTTTGACCTTCATATACATCAATAACGTAATATAACCTAACCTAACCCAACCTAACATCTCCGCGGTAATATTTGACAACATTCCTGGCGAGTTGGCCTCTACGTCTCCGTGGTGCCTTTATATATATCAATAACGTAATATAACCTAACCTAACCCAATCTAACATCTCGCCGGTAATATTCGACCACATTCCAGTCTTGTTAGTCCCTACGTCTCCGCGGGGCCTCTATATACATCAGTAACGTAATATAACCTAACCTAACCCAACCTAACATCTCGGCGGTAAAATTTGACAATATTCCTGGCGAGTTGGCCTCTACGTCTCCGTGGCATCTTTATGTACACCAATAACGTAATATAACATAACCTAACCCAACCTAACATCTCCGGGGTAATATTTGACAACATACCTGGCGAGTTGGCATCTACGTCTCCGTGGGACCTTCATATACATCAATAACGAAATGTAACCTAACCTAACCCAACCTATCATCTCGGCGGTAATATTTGACAACATTCCTGGCGAGTTGGCTTCTCCGTCACCGTGGGACCTTTATATACATCAATAACGTAATATAACCTAACCTAAACCAACCTAACATTTCGGCGGTAATATTTGACCACATTCCTGGCGAGTTGGCCTCTAGGTCTCCGTTTGACTTTCGTATACATCAATAACGTAATATAACCTAACCTAATCCAACCTATCATCTGGGCGGTAATCTTTAACAACATTCATGGCGAGATGGCCTCTACGTCTCCGTGGGACCTTTATATACATCAATAACTTAATATAACCTAACCTAACCCTACCTATCATCTCGGCGGTAATATTCGACAACGTACCTGGCGAATTTGGCCTCTACGTCTACGTTTGACCTTCATATACATCAATAACGTAATATAACCTAACATAACCCAATCTAACATCTCGGCGGTAATATCTGACCACATTCCTGTCTTGTTAGTCCCTACGTCTCCGCGGGACCTCTATATACATCAGTAACGTATTATATCCTAACCTAACCCAACCTAACATCTGGGCGGTAATATTTGACAACATTCCTGGCGAGTTGGCTTCTCCGTCTCCGTGGGACCTTTATATACATCAATAACGTAATATAACCTAACCTAACCCAACCTATCATCTCGGCGGTAATATTTGACAACATTCTTGGCGAGTTGGGCTCTACGTCTCCGTTTGACCTTCATAAACATCAATATCGTAAAATAAACTCACCTAACCCAATCTAACATCTCGGCGGTAATATTTGACAACATTCCTGGCGAGTTGGCTTCTCCGTCTCCGTGGGACCTTTATGTACATCAATAACGTAATATAACCTAACCTAACCCAACCTAACATCTCGGCGGTAATATTTGACAACATTCTTGGCGAGTTGGCCTATACGTCTCCGTGTAACCCTCGTATACATCAATAACGTAATATAACCTAACATAACCCAACCTATCATCTCGGCGGTAATATTTCACCACATTCCTGGCAAGTTGGCCTCTAGGTCTCCGTTTGACTTTCATATACATCAATAACGAAATGTAACCTAACCTAACCCAACCTATCATCTCGGCGGTAATATTTGACAACATTCCTGGCGAGTTGGCTTCTCCGTCACCGTGGGACCTTTCTATACATCAATAACGTAATATAACCTAACCTAAACCAACCTAACATTTCGGCGGTAATATTTGACCACATTCCTGGCGAGTTGGCCTCTAGGTCTCCGTTTGACTTTCGTATACATCAATAACGTAATATAACCTAACCTAATCCAACCTATCATCTGGGCGGTAATCTTTAACAACATTCATGGCGAGATGGCCTCTACGTCTCCGTGGGACCTTTATATACATCAATAACTTAATATAACCTAACCTAACCCAACCTAACATCTCGGCGGTAATATTTGACAACATTCTTGGCGAGTTGGCCTATACGTCTCCGTGTAACCCTCGTATACATCAATAACGTAATATAACCTAACATAACCCAACCTATCATCTCGGCGGTAATCTTTGACAACATTCATGGCGAGATGGCCTCTACGTCTCCGTGGGAACTTTATGTACATCAATAACGTAATATAACCTAACCTAACACAACCTAACATCTCGGCGGTAATATTTGACAACATTCCTGGCGAGTTGGCCTCTACGTCTCCGATTGACCTTCATATACATCAATAACGTAATATAACCTAACCTAACCCAACCTATCATCTCGGCGGTAATCTTTGACATCATTCATGGCGAGTTGGCCTCTACGTCTCCGTGGGACCTTTATATACATCTATTACGTAATATAACCTAACATAACCCAACCTATCATTTCGGCGGTAATATTTGACAATATTCCTTGCGAGTTGGCCTCTACGTTTCCGTGGCATCTTTATATACATCAATAACGTAATATAACCTAACCTAACCCAACCTGTCATCTCGGCGGTAATATTTGACAACATTCCAGTCTTGTTAGTCCCTACGTCTCCGCGGGGCCTCTATATACATCAGTAACGTAATATAACCTAACCTAACCCAACCTAACATCTCGGCGGTAAAATTTGACAATATTCCTGGCGAGTTGGCCTCTACGTCTCCGTGGCATCTTTATGTACACCAATAACGTAATATAACATAACCTAACCCAACCTAACATCTCCGGGGTAATATTTGACAACATACCTGGCGAGTTGGCATCTACGTCTCCGTGGGACCTTCATATACATCAATAACGAAATGTAACCTAACCTAACCCAACCTATCATCTCGGCGGTAATATTTGACCACATTCCAGTCTTGTTAGTCCCTACGTCTCCGCGGGGCCTCTATATACATCAGTAACGTAATATAACCTAACCTAACCCAACCTAACACCTCGGCGGTAATATTTGACCACATTCCTGCCTTGTTGGCCTCTACGTCTCCGTAGGACCTTTATATACATCAATAACATAATATAACCTAACCTAACCCAACCTATCATCTCGGCGGTAATATTTGACAACATTCCTGGCGAGTTGGCCTCTACGTCTCCGTGGGACCTTTATATACACCAATAACGTAATATAACATAACCTAACCCAACCTATCATCTCCGGGGTAATATTTGACAACATACCTGGCGAGTTGGCCTCTAGGTCTCCGTTTGACTTTCGTATACATCAATAACGTAATATAACCTAACCTAACCCAACCTATCATCTCGGCGGTAATCTTTGACAACATTCATGGCGAGATGGCCTCTACGTCTCCGTGGGAACTTTATGTACATCAATAACGTAATATAACCTAACCTAACACAACCTAACATCTCGGCGGTAATATTTGACCCCATTCCTGGCGAGTTGGCCTCTAGGTCTCCGTTTGACTTTCATATACATCACTAACGTAATATAACCTAACCTAACCCAACCTATCATCTCGGCGGTAATCTTTGACATCATTCATGGCGAGTTAGCCTCTACGTCTCCGTGGGACCTTTATATACATCTATTACGTAATATAACCTAACCTAACCCAACCTATCATTTCGGCGGTAATATTTGACAATATTCCTTGCGAGTTGGCCTCTACGTTTCCGTGGCATCTTTATATACATCAATAACGTAATATAACCTAACCTAACCCAACCTGTCATCTCGGCGGTAATATTTGACAACATTCCTGCCTTGTTGGCCTCTACGTCTCCGTAGGACCTTTATATACATCAATAACGTAATATAACCTAACCTAACCCAACCTATCATCTCCGGGGTAATATTTGACAACATACCTGGCGAGTTGGCCTCTAGGTCTCCGTTTGACTTTCGTATACATCAATAACGTAATATAACCTAACCTAACCCAACCTATCATCTCGGCGGTAATCTTTGACAACATTCATGGCGAGATGGCCTCTGCGTCTGCGTTTGACCTTCATATACATCAATAAGGTAATATAACCTAACCTAACCCAACCTATCATCTCGGCGGTAATATTTGACAACATTCCTGGCGAGTTGGCCTCTAGGTCTCCGTTTGACTTTCATATACATCACTAACGTAATATAACCTAACCTAACCCAACCTATCATCTCGGCGGTAATCTTTGACATCATTCATGGCGAGTTGGCCTCTACGTCTCCGTGGGACCTTTATATACATCTATTACGTAATATAACCTAACCTAACCCAACCTATCATTTCGGCGGTAATATTTGACAATATTCCTTGCGAGTTGGCCTCTACGTTTCCGTGGCATCTTTATATACATCAATAACGTAATATAACCTAACCTAACCCAACCTGTCATCTCGGCGGTAATATTTGACAACATTCCTGGCGAGTTGGCCTCTACGTCTCCGATTGAACTTCATATACATCAATAACGAAATATAACCTAACCTAACCCAACCTATCATCTCGGCGGTAATATTGGACAACATTCCTGGCGAGTTGGCCTCTACGTCTCCGCGGCATCTTTATACACATCAATAACGTAATATAACATAACCTAACCCAATCTAACATCTCGGCGATAATATTTGACCACATTCCTGGCTTGTTGGCCTCTACGTCTCCGTGGGACCTTTATATACATCAATAACGTAATACAACCTAACCTAGCCCAACGTAACATCTCGGCGGTAATATTCGACAACATACCTGGCGAGTTGGCCTCTACGTCTACGTTTGACCTTCATATACATCAATAACGTAATATAACCTAACCTAACCCAACCTAACATCTCCGCGGTAATATTTGACAACATTCCTGGCGAGTTGGCCTCTACGTCTCCGTGGTGCCTTTATATATATCAATAACGTAATATAACCTAACCTAACCCAATCTAACATCTCGCCGGTAATATTCGACCACATTCCAGTCTTGTTAGTCCCTACGTCTCCGCGGGGCCTCTATATACATCAGTAACGTAATATAACCTAACCTAACCCAACCTAACATCTCGGCGGTAAAATTTGACAATATTCCTGGCGAGTTGGCCTCTACGTCTCCGTGGCATCTTTATGTACACCAATAACGTAATATAACATAACCTAACCCAACCTAACATCTCCGGGGTAATATTTGACAACATACCTGGCGAGTTGGCATCTACGTCTCCGTGGGACCTTCATATACATCAATAACGAAATGTAACCTAACCTAACCCAACCTATCATCTCGGCGGTAATATTTGACAACATTCCTGGCGAGTTGGCTTCTCCGTCACCGTGGGACCTTTATATACATCAATAACGTAATATAACCTAACCTAAACCAACCTAACATTTCGGCGGTAATATTTGACCACATTCCTGGCGAGTTGGCCTCTAGGTCTCCGTTTGACTTTCGTATACATCAATAACGTAATATAACCTAACCTAATCCAACCTATCATCTGGGCGGTAATCTTTAACAACATTCATGGCGAGATGGCCTCTACGTCTCCGTGGGACCTTTATATACATCAATAACTTAATATAACCTAACCTAACCCAACCTATCATCTCGGCGGTAATATTCGACAACGTACCTGGCGAATTTGGCCTCTACGTCTACGTTTGACCTTCATATACATCAATAACGTAATATAACCTAACCTAACCCAACCTATCATCTCGGCGGTAATCTTTGACATCATTCATGGCGAGTTGGCCTCTACGTCTCCGTGGGACCTTTATATACATCTATTACGTAATATAACCTAACCTAACCCAACCTAACATCTGGGCGGTAATATTTGACAACATTCCTGGCGAGTTGGCTTCTCCGTCACCGTGGGACCTTTATATACATCAATAACGTAATATAACCTAACCTAACCCAACCTATCATCTCGGCGGTAATATTTGACAACATTCTTGGCGAGTTGGGCTCTACGTCTCCGTTTGACCTTCATAAACATCAATATCGTAAAATAACCTCACCTAACCCAATCTAACATCTCGGCGGTAATATTTGACAACATTCCTGGCGAGTTGGCTTCTCCGTCTCCGTGGGACCTTTATGTACATCAATAACGTAATATAACCTAACCTAACCCAACCTAACATCTCGGCGGTAATATTTGACAACATTCTTGGCGAGTTGGCCTATACGTCTCCGTGCAACCCTCGTATACATCAATAACGTAATATAACCTAACATAACCCAACCTATCATCTCGGCGGTAATATTTCACCACATTCCTGGCAAGTTGGCCTCTAGGTCTCCGTTTGACTTTCATATACATCAATAACGAAATGTAACCTAACCTAACCCAACCTATCATCTCGGCGGTAATATTTGACAACATTCCTGGCGAGTTGGCTTCTCCGTCACCGTGGGACCTTTCTATACATCAATAACGTAATATAACCTAACCTAAACCAACCTAACATTTCGGCGGTAATATTTGACCACGTTCCTGGCGAGTTGGCCTCTAGGTCTCCGTTTGACTTTCGTATACATCAATAACGTAATATAACCTAACCTAATCCAACCTATCATCTGGGCGGTAATCTTTAACAACATTCATGGCGAGATGGCCTCTACGTCTCCGTGGGACCTTTATATACATCAATAACTTAATATAACCTAACCTAACCCAACCTATCATCTCGGCGGTAATATTCGACAACGTACCTGGCGAATTTGGCCTCTACGTCTACGTTTGACCTTCATATACATCAATAACGTAATATAACCTAACATAACCCAATCTAACATCTCGGCGGTAATATCTGACCACATTCCTGTCTTGTTAGTCCCTACGTCTCCGCGGGACCTCTATATACATCAGTAACGTATTATATCCTAACCTAACCCAACCTAACATCTGGGCGGTAATATTTGACAACATTCCTGGCGAGTTGGCTTCTCCGTCTCCGTGGGACCTTTATATACATCAATAACGTAATATAACCTAACCTAACCCAACCTATCATCTCGGCGGTAATATTTGACAACATTCTTGGCGAGTTGGGCTCTACGTCTCCGTTTGACCTTCATAAACATCAATATCGTAAAATAACCTCACCTAACCCAATCTAACATCTCGGCGGTAATATTTGACAACATTCCTGGCGAGTTGGCTTCTCCGTCACCGTGGGACCTTTATATACATCAATAACGTAATATAACCTAACCTAAACCAACCTAACATTTCGGCGGTAATATTTGACCACATTCCTGGCGAGTTGGCCTCTAGGTCTCCGTTTGACTTTCGTATACATCAATAACGTAATATAACCTAACCTAATCCAACCTATCATCTGGGCGGTAATCTTTAACAACATTCATGGCGAGATGGCCTCTACGTCTCCGTGGGACCTTTATATACATCAATAACTTAATATAACCTAACCTAACCCAAACTATCATCTCGGCGGTAATATTCGACAACGTACCTGGCGAATTTGGCCTCTACGTCTATGTTTGACCTTCATATACATCAATAACGTAATATAACCTAACATAACCCAATCTAACATCTCGGCGGTAATTTCTGACCACATTCCTGTCTTGTTAGTCCCTACGTCTCCGCGGGACCTCTATATACATCAGTAACGTATTATATCCTAACCTAACCCAACCTAACATCTGGGCGGTAATATTTGACAACATTCCTGGCGAGTTGGCTTCTCCGTCTCCGTGGGACCTTTATATACATCAATAACGTAATATAACCTAACCTAACCCAACCTATCATCTCGGCGGTAATATTTGACAACATTCTTGGCGAGTTGGGCTCTACGTCTCCGTTTGACCTTCATAAACATCAATATCGTAAAATAACCTCACCTAACCCAATCTAACATCTCGGCGGTAATATTTGACAACATTCCTGGCGAGTTGGCTTCTCCGTCTCCGTGGGACCTTTATGTACATCAATAACGTAATATAACCTAACCTAACCCAACCTAACATCTCGGCGGTAATATTTGACAACATTCTTGGCGAGTTGGCCTATACGTCTCCGTGTAACCCTCGTATACATCAATAACGTAATATAACCTAACATAACCCAACCTATCATCTCGGCGGTAATATTTCACCACATTCCTGGCAAGTTGGCCTCTAGGTCTCCGTTTGACTTTCATATACATCAATAACGTGATATAACCTAACCTAATCCAACCTATCATCTCTTCGGTAATATTTGACAACATTCCTGGCGAGTTGGCCTCTACGTCTCCGATTGACCTTCATATACATCAATAACGAAATATAACCTAACCTAACCCAACCTATCATCTGGGCGGTAATATTTGACAACATTCCTGGCGAGTTGGCTTCTCCGTCTCCGTTGGGCCTTTATATACATCAATAACGTAATACAACCTAACCTAACCCAACCTAACATCTCGGCGGTAATAGTCGACAACATCCCTGGCGAGTTGGCCTCTACGTCTCCGTGGGACCTTTATGTGCATCTATAACGTAATATAATCTAACCTAACCCAACCTATCATCTCGGCGGTAATATTTGACCACATTTCTGGCTTGTTGGCCTCTACTTCTCCGTGGGACCTTTATATACATCAATAACGTAATATAACCTAACCTAACGCAACCTAACATCTCGGCGGTAATATTTGACAACATTCCTGGCGAGTTGGCCTCTACGTCTCCGTGGGGCCTTTAAATACTTCAATAACGTAATATAACCTAACCTAACCCAATTTAACATCTCGCCGGTAATATTTGACCACATTCCAGTCTTGTAAGTCCCTACGTCTCCGCGGAACCTCTATGTACATCAGTAACGTAATATAACCTAACCTAACCCAACCTAACATCTCGGCGGTAATATTTGACCACTTTCCTGTCTTGTTGGCCTCTACGTCTCCGTGGGACCTTTATATATATCAATAACGTAATATAACCTAACCTAACCCAACCTTACATCTCGGCGGTAATATTTGACCACATTCCTGGCTTGTTGGCCTCTACGTCTACGTTTGACCTTCATATACATCAATAACGTAATATAACCTAACATAACCCAACCTATCATCTCGGCGGTAATATTTGACAACATTCCTGGCTTGTTGGCCTCTACGTCTCCGTGGGACCTTCATATACATCAATAACGAAATATAACCTAACCTAATCCAACCTATTATCTCGGCGGTAATATTCGACAACGTACCTGGCGAATTTGGCCTCTACGTCTACGTTTGACCTTCATATACATCAATAACGTAATATAACCTAACATAACCCAACCTATCATCTCGGCGGTAATATTTGACAACATTCCTGGCGAGTTGGCCTCTAGGTCTCCGTTTGACTTTCATATACTTCAATAACGTAATATAACCTAACCTAGCCCAACCTATCATCTCGGCGGTAATCTTTGACAACATTCATGGCGAGATGGCCTCTACGTCTCCGTGGGACCTTTATATACATCAATAACGTAATATAACCTAACCTACCCCAACCTATCATCTCGGCGGTAATATTTGACAATATTCCTTGCGAGTTGGCCTCTACGTTTCCGTGGCATCTTTATATACATCAATAACGTAATATAAACTAACCTATCCCAACCTATCATCTCGGCGGTAATATTTGACAACATTTCTGGCTTGTTGGCCTTTACGTCTCCGTGGGACCTTTATATACATCTATAACGTAACATAACCTAACCTAACCCAACCTAACATCTCGGCGGTAATAATTGTCAACATTCCTGGCGAGTTGGCTTCTCCGTCTCCGTGGGGCCTTTATATACATCAATAACGTAATATAACCTAACCTAACCCAACCTAACATCTCGGCGGTAATATTTGACCACATTCCAGGCTTGTTGGCCTCTACGTCTCCGTGGGACCTTCATATACATCAATAACGTAATATAACCTAACCTAACCCTACCTAACATCTCGGCGGTAATATTTGAAAACATTCATGGCGAGTAGGCCTCTACGTCTCCGTTTGAAATTCATACACATCAATAACGAAATATAACCTAACCGAACCCAACCTATCATCTCGGCGGTAATATTTAACAACATTTCTGGCTTGTTGGCCTTTACGTCTCCGTGGGACCTTTATATACATCAATAACGTAATGTAACCTAATCTAACCCAACCTAACATCTCCGGGGTAATATTTCACCACATTCCTGGCTTGTTGGCCTCTACGTCTCCGTAGGACCTTTATATACATCAATAACGTAATATAACCTAACCTAACCCAACCTAACATCTCGGCGGTAATATTTGAAAACATTCCTGCCGAGTTCGCCTCTGCGTCTGCGTTTGACCTTCATATACATCAATAACGTAATATAACCTAACCTAACCCAACCTATCATCTCGGCGGTAATATTTGACAACATTCCTGGCTTGTTTGCCTCCACGTCTCCGTGGGACCTTTATATACATCAATAACGAAATATAACCTAACCCAACACAACCTATCATCTCGGCGGTAATATTCGACAACATACCTGGCGCATTTGGCCTCTATGTCTACGTTTGACCTTCATATACATCAATAACGAAATGTAACCTAACCTAACCCAACCTATCATCTCGGTGGTAATATTTGACAACATTCCTGGCGAGTTGGCCTCTACCTCTCCGTGGGGCCTTTATATACTTCAATAACGTAATATAACCTAACCTAACCCAATCTAACATCTCGGCGATAATATTTGACCACATTCCTGGCTTGTTGGCCTCTACATCTCCGTGGGACCTTTATGTGCATCTATAACGTAATATAACCTAACCTAACCCAACCTAACATCTGGGCGGTAATATTTGACAACATTCCTGGCGAGTTGGCTTCTCCGTCTCCGTGGGACCTTTATATACATCAATAACGTAATATAACCTAACCTAACCCAACCTAACATCTCGGCGGTATTATTTGACCACATTCCTGTCTTGTTGGCCTCTACGTCTCCGTGGGACCTTTATATACATCTATAACGTAATATAACATAACCTATCCCAGCCTAACATCTCGGCGGTATCATTTGACCACATTCCTGTCTCGTTGGCCTCTACGTCCCCGTGGGACCTTTATATACATCAATAACGAAATATAACCTAACCTAACACAACCTATCATCTCGGCGGTAATATTCGACAACATACCTGGCGAATTTGGCCTCTACGTCTACGTTTGACCTTCATATACATCAATAACGAAATGTAACCTAACCTAACCCAACCTATCATCTCGGCGGTAATATTTGACAACATTCCTGGCGAGTTGGCCTCTACCTCTCCGCGGGGCCTTTATATACTTCAATAACGTAATAAAACCTAACCTAACCCAATCTAACATCTCGGCGATAATATTTGACCACATTCCTGGCTTGTTGGCCTCTACGTCTCCGTGGGACCTTTATATACATCAATAACGTAATACAACCTAACCTAGCCCAACGTAACATCTCGGCGGTAATATTCGACAACATACCTGGCGAGTTGGCCTCTACGTCTACGTTTGACCTTCATATACATCAATAACGTAATATAACCTAACCTAACCCTACCTAACATCTCGGCGGTTATATTTGACACATTTCCTTGCGAGTTGGCCTATACGTCTCCGTGTAACCCTCGTATACATCAATAACGTAATATAACGTAACCTAACCCAACCTATCATCTTGGCGGTAATATTTGACAACATTCCTGGCGAGTTGGCCTCTACGTATCCGTGGGACCTTCATATACATCAATAACGAAATATAACCTAACCTAACACAAACTATCATCTCGTCGGTAATATTCGACAACGTGCCTGGCGAATTTGGCCTCTACGTCTACGTTTGACCTTCATATACATCAATAAGGTAATATAACCTAACTTAACCCAACCTATTATCTCGGCGGTAATATTTGACAAAATTTCTGGCTTGTCGGCCTTTACGTCTCCGAGGTACCTTTATATACATCAATAACGTAATATAACCTAATCTAACCCAACCTAACATCTCCGGGGTAATATGTCACCACATTCCTGGCTTGTTGGCCTCTACGTCTCCGTAGGACCTTTATATACATCAATAACGTAATATAACCTAACCTAACCCAACCTAACATCTCGGCGGTAATATTTGAAAACATTCCTGCCGAGTTCGCCTCTGCGTCTGCGTTTGACCTTCATATACATCAATAACGTAATATAACCTAACCTAACCCAACCTATCAACTCGGCGGTAATATTTGACAACATTCCTGGCTTGTTGGCCTCTCCGTCTCCGTGGGACCTTTATATACATCAATAACGAAATATAACCTAACCCAAAACAACCTATCATCTCGGCGGTAATATTCGACAACATACCTGGCGCATTTGGCCTCTACGTCTACGTTTGACCTTCATATACATCAATAACGAAATGTAACCTAACCTAACCCAACCTATCATCTCGGTGGTAATATTTGACAACATACCTGGCGAGTTGGCCTCTACGTCTCCGTGGGACCTTCATATACATCAATAACGAAATATAACCTAACCTAATCCAACCTATCATCTCGGCGGTAATATTCGACAACGTACCTGGCGAATTTGGCCTCTACGTCTACGTTTGACCTTCATATACATCAATAACGTAATATAACCTAACATAACCCAACCTATCATCTCGGCGGTAATATTTGACAACATTCCTGGCGAGTTGGCCTCTAGGTCTCCGTTTGACTTTCATATACTTCAATAACGTAATATAACCTAACCTAACCCAACCTATCATCTCGGCGGTAATCTTTGACAACATTCATGGCGAGATGGCCTCTACGTCTCCGTGGGACCTTTATATACATCAATAACGTAATATAACCTAACCTACCCCAACCTATCATCTCGGCGGTAATATTTGACAATATTCCTTGCGAGTTGGCCTCTACGTTTCCGTGGCATCTTTATATATATCAATAACGTAATATAAACTAACCTATCCCAACCTTTCATCTCGGCGGTAATATTTGACAACATTTCTGGCTTGTTGGCCTTTACGTCTCCGTGGGACCTTTATATACATCTATAACGTAACATAACCTAACCTAACCCAACCTAACATCTCGGCGGTAATAATTGTCAACATTCCTGGCGAGTTGGCTTCTCCGTCTCCGTGGGACCTTTATATACATCAATAACGTAATATAACCTAACCTAACCCAACCTAACATCTCGGCGGTAATATTTGACCACATTCCAGGCTTGTTGGCCTCTACGTCTCCGTGGGACCTTCATATACATCAATAACGAAATATAACCTAACCCAACTCAACCTATCATCTCGGCGGTAATATTCGACAACATACCTGGCGCATTTGGCCTCTACGTCTACGTTTGACCTTCATATACATCAATAACGAAATGTAACCTAACCTAACCCAACCTATCATCTCGGTGGTAATATTTGACAACATTCCTGGCGAGTTGGCCTCTACCTCTCCGTGGGGCCTTTATATACTTCAATAACGTAATATAACATAACCTAACCCAGTCTAACATCTCGGCGGTAATATTTAACCACATTCCTGGCTTGTTGTCCTCTACGTCTCCGTGGGACCTTTATATACATCAATAACGTAATATAACCTAACCTAACCCTACCTAACATCTCGGCGGGTATATTTGACACATTTCCTTGCGAGTTGGCCTATACGTCTCCGTGTAACCCTCGTATACATCAATAACGTAATCTAACGTAACCTAACCCAACCTATCATCTCGGCGGTAATATTTGAAAACATTCCTGCCGAGTTCGCCTCTGCGTCTGCGTTTGACCTTCATATACATCAATAACGTAATATAACCTAACCTAACCCAACCTATCAACTCGGCGGTAATATTTGACAACATTCCTGGCTTGTTGGCCTTTACGTCTCCGAGGGACCTTTATATACATCAATAACGTAATATAACCTAATCTAACCCAACCTAACATCTCCGGGGTAATATTTCACCTTGTTCCTGGCTTGTTGGCCTCTACGTCTCCGTAGGACCTTTATATACATCAATAACGTAACATAACTTAACCTAACCCAACCTAACATCTCGACGGTAATATTTGACCACATTCCAGGCTTGTTGGCCTCTACGTCTCCGTGGGACCTTTATATACATCAATAACGTAATATAACCTAACCTAACCCTACCTAATATCTCGGCGGTAATATTTGAAAACATTCATGGCGAGTAGGCCTCTACGTCTCCATTTGATATTCATATACATCAATAACGAAATATAACCTAACCGAACCCAACCTATCATCTCGGCGGTAATATTTGACAACATTCCTGGCTTGTTGGCCTCTACGTCTCCGTGGGACCTTTATATACATCAATAACGAAATATAACCTAACACAACACAACCTATCATCTCGGCGGTAATATTCGACAACATACCTGGCGCATTTGGCCTCTACGTCTACATTTGACCTTCATATACATCAATAACGAAATGTAACCTAACCTAACCCAACCCATCATCTCGGTGGTAATATTTGACAACATTCCTGGCGAGTTGGCCTCTACCTCTCCGTGGGGCCTTTATATACTTCAATAACGTAATATAACATAACCTAACCCAGTCTAAGATCTCGGCGGTAATATTTAACCACATTCCTGGCTTGTTGGCCTCTACGTCTCCGTGGGACCTTTATATACATCAATAACGTAATATAACCTAACCTAACCCTACCTAACATCTCGGCGGTTATATTTGACACATTTCCTTGCGAGTTGGCCTATACGTCTCCGTGTAACCCTCGTATACATCAATAACGTAATATAACGTAACCTAACCCAACCTATCATCTTGGCGGTAATATTTGACAACATTCCTGGCGAGTTGGCCTCTACGTATCCGTGGGACCTTCATATACATCAATAACGAAATATAACCTAGCCTAACACAAACTATCATCTCGTCGGTAATATTCGACAACGTGCCTGGCGAATTTGGCCTCTACGTCTACGTTTGACCTTCATATACATCAATAAGGTAATATAACCTAACTTAACCCAACCTATTATCTCGGCGGTAATATTTGACAAAATTTCTGGCTTGTTGGCCTTTACGTCTCCGAGGTACCTTTATATACATCAATAACGTAATATAACCTAATCTAACCCAACCTAACATCTCCGGGGTAATATTTCACCACATTCCTGGCTTGTTGGCCTCTACGTCTCCGTAGGACCTTTATATACATCAATAACGTAATATAACCTAACCTAACCCAACCTAACATCTCGGCGGTAATATTTGAAAACATTCCTGCCGAGTTCGCCTCTGCGTCTGCGTTTGACCTTCATATACATCAATAACGTAATATAACCTAACCTAACCCAACCTATCAACTCGGCGGTAATATTTGACAACATTCCTGGCTTGTTGGCCTCTACGTCTCCGTGGGACCTTTATATACATCAATAACGAAATATAACCTAACCCAAAACAACCTATCATCTCGGCGGTAATATTCGACAACATACCTGGCGCATTTGGCCTCTACGTCTACGTTTGACCTTCATATACATCAATAACGTAATATAACCTAACATAACCCAACCTATCATCTCGGCGGTAATATTTGACAACATTCCTGGCGAGTTGGCCTCTAGGTCTCCGTTTGACTTTCATATACTTCAATAACGTAATATAACCTAACCTAACCCAACCTATCATCTCGGCGGTAATCTTTGACAACATTCATGTCGAGATGGCCTCTACGTCTCCGTGGGACCTTTATATACATCAATAACGTAATATAACCTAACCTACCCCAACCTACCATCTCGGCGGTAATATTTGACAATATTCCTTGCGAGTTGGCCTCTACGTTTCCGTGGCATCTTTATATATATCAATAACGTAATATAAACTAACCTATCCCAACCTATCATCTCGGCGGTAATATTTGACAACATTTCTGGCTTGTTGGCCTTTACGTCTCCGTGGGATCTTTATATACATCTATAACGTAACATAACCTAACCTAACCCAACCTAACATCTCGGCGGTAATAATTGTCAACATTCCTGGCGAGTTGGCTTCTCCGTCTCCGTGGGACCTTTATATACATCAATAACGTAATATAACCTAACCTAACCCAACCTAACATCTCGGCGGTAATATTTGACCACATTCCAGGCTTGTTGGCCTCTACGTCTCCGTGGGACCTTCATATACATCAATAACGAAATATAACCTAACCCAACACAACCTATCATCTCGGCGGTAATATTCGACAACATACCTGGCGCATTTGGCCTCTACGTCTACGTTTGACCTTCATATACATCAATAACGAAATGTAACCTAACCTAACCCAACCTATCATCTCGGCGGTAATATTTGACAACATTCCTGGCGAGTTGGCCTCTACCTCTCCGTGGGGCCTTTATATACTTCAATAACGTAATATAACATAACCTAACCCAGTCTAACATCTCGGCGGTAATATTTAACCACATTCCTGGCTTGTTGGCCTCTACGTCTCCGTGGGACCTTTATATACATCAATAACGTAATATAACCTAACCTAACCCTACCTAACATCTCGGCGGGTATATTTGACACATTTCCTTGCGAGTTGGCCTATACGTCTCCGTGTAACCCTCGTATACATCAATAACGTAATCTAACGTAACCTAACCCAACCTATCATCTTGGCGGTAATATTTGACAACATTCCTGGCGAGTTGGCCTCTACGTATCCGTGGGACCTTCATATACATCAATAACGAAATATAACCTAATCTAACCCAACCTAACATCTCCGGGGTAATATTTCACCACATTCCTGCCTTGTTGGCCTCTACGTCTCCGTAGGACCTTTATATACATCAATAACGTAATATAACCTAACCTAACCCAACCTATCAACTCGGCGGTAATATTTGACAACATTCCTGGCTTGTTGGCCTCTACGTCTCCGTGGGACCTTTATATACATCAATAACGAAATATAACCTAACCCAACACAACCTATCATCTCGGCGGTAATATTCGACAACATACCTGGCGCATTTGGCCTCTACGTCTACGTTTGACCTTCATATACATCAATAACGAAATGTAACCTAACCTAACCCAACCTATCATCTCGGTGGTAATATTTGACAACATTTCTGGCTTGTTGGCCTTTACGTCTCCGTGGGACCTTTATATACATCTATAACGTAACATAACCTAACCTAACCCAACCTAACATCTCGGCGGTAATAATTGTCAACATTCCTGGCGAGTTGGCTTCTCCGTCTCCGTGGGACCTTTATATACATCAATAACGTAATATAACCTAACCTAACCCAACCTAACATCTCGGCGGTAATATTTGACCACATTCCAGGCTTGTTGGCCTCTACGTCTCCGTGGGACCTTCATATACATCAATAACGAAATATAACCTAACCCAACACAACCTATCATCTCGGCGGTAATATTCGACAACATACCTGGCGCATTTGGCCTCTACGTCTACGTTTGACCTTCATATACATCAATAACGAAATGTAACCTAACCTAACCCAACCTATCATCTCGGTGGTAATATTTGACAACATTCCTGGCGAGTTGGCCTCTACCTCTCCGTGGGGCCTTTATATACTTCAATAACGTAATATAACATAACCTAACCCAGTCTAACATCTCGGCGGTAATATTTAACCACATTCCTGGCTTGTTGGCCTCTACGTCTCCGTGGGACCTTTATATACATCAATAACGTAATATAACCTAACCTAACCCTACCTAACATCTCGGCGGGTATATTTGACACATTTCCTTGCGAGTTGGACTATACGTCTCCGTGTAACCCTCGTATACATCAATAACGTAATCTAACGTAACCTAACCCAACCTATCATCTTGGCGGTAATATTTGACAACATTCCTGGCGAGTTGGCCTCTACGTATCCGTGGGACCTTCATATACATCAATAACGAAATATAACCTAATCTAACCCAACCTAACATCTCCGGGGTAATATTTCACCACATTCCTGCCTTGTTGGCCTCTACGTCTCCGTAGGACCTTTATATACATCAATAACGTAATATAACCTAACCTAACCCAACCTAACATCTCGGCGGTAATATTTGAAAACATTCCTGCCGAGTTCGCCTCTGCGTCTCCGTAGGACCTTTATATACATCAATAACGTAATATAACCTAACCTAACCCAACCTAACATCTCGGCGGTAATATTTGAAAACATTCCTGCCGAGTTCGCCTCTGCGTCTGCGTTTGACCTTCATATACATCAATAACGTAATATAACCTAACCTAACCCAACCTATCAACTCGGCGGTAATATTTGACAACATTCCTGGCTTGTTGGCCTCTACGTCTCCGTGGGACCTTTATATACATCAATAACGAAATATAACCTAACCCAACACAACCTATCATCTCGGCGGTAATATTCGACAACATACCTGGCGCATTTGGCCTCTACGTCTACGTTTGACCTTCATATACATCAATAACGAAATGTAACCTAACCTAACCCAACCTATCATCTCGGTGGTAATATTTGACAACATTTCTGGCTTGTTGGCCTTTACGTCTCCGTGGGACCTTTATATACATCTATAACGTAACATAACCTAACCTAACCCAACCTAACATCTCGGCGGTAATAATTGTCAACATTCCTGGCGAGTTGGCTTCTCCGTCTCCGTGGGACCTTTATATACATCAATAACGTAATATAACCTAACCTAACCCAACCTAACATCTCGGCGGTAATATTTGACCACATTCCAGGCTTGTTGGCCTCTACGTCTCCGTGGGACCTTCATATACATCAATAACGAAATATAACCTAACCCAACACAACCTATCATCTCGGCGGTAATATTCGACAACATACCTGGCGCATTTGGCCTCTACGTCTACGTTTGACCTTTATATACATCTATAACGTAACATAACCTAACCTAACCCAACCTAACATCTCGGCGGTAATAATTGTCAACATTCCTGGCGAGTTGGCTTCTCCGTCTCCGTGGGACCTTTATATACATCAATAACGTAATATAACCTAACCTAACCCAACCTAACATCTCGGCGGTAATATTTGACCACATTCCAGGCTTGTTGGCCTCTACGTCTCCGTGGGACCTTTATATACATCAATAACGTAATATAACCCAACCTAACCCTACCTAACATCTCGGCGGGTATATTTGACACATTTCCTTGCGAGTTGGCCTATACGTGTCCGTGTAACCCTCGTATACATCAATAACGTAATCTAACGTAACCTAACCCAACCTATCATCTTGGCGGTAATATTTGACAACATTCCTGGCGAGTTGGCCTCTACGTATCCGTGGGACCTTCATATACATCAATAACGAAATATAACCTAATCTAACCCAACCTAACATCTCCGGGGTAATATTTCACCACATTCCTGCCTTGTTGGCCTCTACGTCTCCGTAGGACCTTTATATACATCAATAACGTAATATAACCTAACCTAACCCAACCTAACATCTCGGCGGTAATATTTGAAAACATTCCTGCCGAGTTCGCCTCTGCGTCTGCGTTTGACCTTCATATACATCAATAACGTAATATAACCTAACCTAACCCAACCTATCAACTCGGCGGTAATATTTGACAACATTCCTGGCTTGTTGGCCTCTACGTCTCCGTGGGACCTTTATATACATCAATAACGAAATATAACCTAACCCAACACAACCTATCATCTCGGCGGTAATATTCGACAACATACCTGGCGCATTTGGCCTCTACGTCTACGTTTGACCTTCATATACATCAATAACGAAATGTAACCTAACCTAACCCAACCTATCATCTCGGTGGTAATATTTGACAACATACCTGGCGAGTTGGCCTCTACGTCTCCGTGGGACCTTCATATACATCAATAACGAAATATAACCTAACCTAATCCAACCTATCATCTCGGCGGTAATATTCGACAACGTACCTGGCGAATTTGGCCTCTACGTCTACGTTTGACCTTCATATACATCAATAACGTAATATAACCTAACATAACCCAACCTATCATCTCGTGGGTAATATTTGACAACATTCCTGGCGAGTTGGCCTCTAGGTCTCCGTTTGACTTTCATATACTTCAATAACGTAATATAACCTAACCTAACCCAACCTATCATCTCGGCGGTAATATTTGACAACATTTCTGGCTTGTTGGCCTTTACGTCTCCGTGGGACCTTTATATACATCTATAACGTAACATAACCTAACCTAACCCAACCTAACATCTCGGCGGTAATAATTGTCAACATTCCTGGCGAGTTGGCTTCTCCGTCTCCGTGGGACCTTTATATACATCAATAACGTAATATAACCTAACCTAACCCAACCTAACATCTCGGCGGTAATATTTGACCACATTCCAGGCTTGTTGGCCTCTACGTCTCCGTGGGACCTTCATATACATCAATAACGAAATATAACCTAACCCAACACAACCTATCATCTCGGCGGTAATATTCGACAACATACCTGGCGCATTTGGCCTCTACGTCTACGTTTGACCTTCATATACATCAATAACGAAATGTAACCTAACCTAACCCAACCTATCATCTCGGCGGTAATATTTGACAACATTCCTGGCGAGTTGGCCTCTACCTCTCCGTGGGGCCTTTATATACTTCAATAACGTAATATAACATAACCTAACCCAGTCTAACATCTCGGCGGTAATATTTAACCACATTCCTGGCTTGTTGGCCTCTACGTCTCCGTGGGACCTTTATATACATCAATAACGTAATATAACCTAACCTAACCCTACCTAACATCTCGGCGGGTATATTTGACACATTTCCTTGCGAGTTGGCCTATACGTCTCCGTGTAACCCTCGTATACATCAATAACGTAATCTAACGTAACCTAACCCAACCTATCATCTTGGCGG
Source organism: Xylocopa violacea (assembly GCA_963969225.1). Classification (NCBI taxonomy): domain Eukaryota; kingdom Metazoa; phylum Arthropoda; class Insecta; order Hymenoptera; family Apidae; genus Xylocopa; species Xylocopa violacea. The sequence goes on from CAXAJV010000001.1 coordinate 57,928,371, forward strand.
TAATATTTGACAACATTCCTGGCGAGTTGGCCTCTACGTATCCGTGGGACCTTCATATACATCAATAACGAAATATAACCTAATCTAACCCAACCTAACATCTCCGGGGTAATATTTCACCACATTCCTGCCTTGTTGGCCTCTACGTCTCCGTAGGACCTTTATATACATCAATAACGTAATATAACCTAACCTAACCCAACCTATCAACTCGGCGGTAATATTTGACAACATTCCTGGCTTGTTGGCCTCTACGTCTCCGTGGGACCTTTATATACATCAATAACGAAATATAACCTAACCCAACACAACCTATCATCTCGGCGGTAATATTCGACAACATACCTGGCGCATTTGGCCTCTACGTCTACGTTTGACCTTCATATACATCAATAACGAAATGTAACCTAACCTAACCCAACCTAACATCTCGGCGGTAATATTTGACCACATTCCAGGCTTGTTGGCCTCTACGTCTCCGTGGGACCTTCATATACATCAATAACGAAATATAACCTAACCCAACACAACCTATCATCTCGGCGGTAATATTCGACAACATACCTGGCGCATTTGGCCTCTACGTCTACGTTTGACCTTCATATACATCAATAACGAAATGTAACCTAACCTAACCCAACCTATCATCTCGGTGGTAATATTTGACAACATTCCTGGCGAGTTGGCCTCTACCTCTCCGTGGGGCCTTTATATACTTCAATAACGTAATATAACATAACCTAACCCAGTCTAACATCTCGGCGGTAATATTTAACCACATTCCTGGCTTGTTGGCCTCTACGTCTCCGTGGGACCTTTATATACATCAATAACGTAATATAACCTAACCTAACCCTACCTAACATCTCGGCGGGTATATTTGACACATTTCCTTGCGAGTTGGCCTATACGTCTCCGTGTAACCCTCGTATACATCAATAACGTAATCTAACGTAACCTAACCCAACCTATCATCTTGGCGGTAATATTTGACAACATTCCTGGCGAGTTGGCCTCTACGTATCCGTGGGACCTTCATATACATCAATAACGAAATATAACCTAATCTAACCCAACCTAACATCTCCGGGGTAATATTTCACCACATTCCTGCCTTGTTGGCCTCTACGTCTCCGTAGGACCTTTATATACATCAATAACGTAATATAACCTAACCTAACCCAACCTAACATCTCGGCGGTAATATTTGAAAACATTCCTGCCGAGTTCGCCTCTGCGTCTCCGTAGGACCTTTATATACATCAATAACGTAATATAACCTAACCTAACCCAACCTAACATCTCGGCGGTAATATTTGAAAACATTCCTGCCGAGTTCGCCTCTGCGTCTGCGTTTGACCTTCATATACATCAATAACGTAATATAACCTAACCTAACCCAACCTATCAACTCGGCGGTAATATTTGACAACATTCCTGGCTTGTTGGCCTCTACGTCTCCGTGGGACCTTTATATACATCAATAACGAAATATAACCTAACCCAACACAACCTATCATCTCGGCGGTAATATTCGACAACATACCTGGCGCATTTGGCCTCTACGTCTACGTTTGACCTTCATATACATCAATAACGAAATGTAACCTAACCTAACCCAACCTATCATCTCGGTGGTAATATTTGACAACATTTCTGGCTTGTTGGCCTTTACGTCTCCGTGGGACCTTTATATACATCTATAACGTAACATAACCTAACCTAACCCAACCTAACATCTCGGCGGTAATAATTGTCAACATTCCTGGCGAGTTGGCTTCTCCGTCTCCGTGGGACCTTTATATACATCAATAACGTAATATAACCTAACCTAACCCAACCTAACATCTCGGCGGTAATATTTGACCACATTCCAGGCTTGTTGGCCTCTACGTCTCCGTGGGACCTTCATATACATCAATAACGAAATATAACCTAACCCAACACAACCTATCATCTCGGCGGTAATATTCGACAACATACCTGGCGCATTTGGCCTCTACGTCTACGTTTGACCTTCATATACATCAATAACGAAATGTAACCTAACCTAACCCAACCTATCATCTCGGTGGTAATATTTGACAACATTCCTGGCGAGTTGGCCTCTACCTCTCCGTGGGGCCTTTATATACTTCAATAACGTAATATAACATAACCTAACCCAGTCTAACATCTCGGCGGTAATATTTAACCACATTCCTGGCTTGTTGGCCTCTACGTCTCCGTGGGACCTTTATATACATCAATAACGTAATATAACCTAACCTAACCCTACCTAACATCTCGGCGGGTATATTTGACACATTTCCTTGCGAGTTGGCCTATACGTGTCCGTGTAACCCTCGTATACATCAATAACGTAATCTAACGTAACCTAACCCAACCTATCATCTTGGCGGTAATATTTGACAACATTCCTGGCGAGTTGGCCTCTACGTATCCGTGGGACCTTCATATACATCAATAACGAAATATAACCTAATCTAACCCAACCTAACATCTCCGGGGTAATATTTCACCACATTCCTGCCTTGTTGGCCTCTACGTCTCCGTAGGACCTTTATATACATCAATAACGTAATATAACCTAACCTAACCCAACCTAACATCTCGGCGGTAATATTTGAAAACATTCCTGCCGAGTTCGCCTCTGCGTCTGCGTTTGACCTTCATATACATCAATAACGTAATATAACCTAACCTAACCCAACCTATCAACTCGGCGGTAATATTTGACAACATTCCTGGCTTGTTGGCCTCTACGTCTCCGTGGGACCTTTATATACATCAATAACGAAATATAACCTAACCCAAAACAACCTATCATCTCGGCGGTAATATTCGACAACATACCTGGCGCATTTGGCCTCTACGTCTACGTTTGACCTTCATATACATCAATAACGAAATGTAACCTAACCTAACCCAACCTATCATCTCGGTGGTAATATTTGACAACATACCTGGCGAGTTGGCCTCTACGTCTCCGTGGGACCTTCATATACATCAATAACGAAATATAACCTAACCTAATCCAACCTATCAACTCGGCGGTAATATTTGACAACATTCCTGGCTTGTTGGCCTTTACGTCTCCGAGGGACCTTTATATACATCAATAACGTAATATAACCTAATCTAACCCAACCTAACATCTCCGGGGTAATATTTCACCTTGTTCCTGGCTTGTTGGCCTCTACGTCTCCGTAGGACCTTTATATACATCAATAACGTAATATAACCTAACCTAACCCAACCTAACATCTCGGCGGTAATATTTGAAAACATTCCTGCCGAGTTCGCCTCTGCGTCTGCGTTTGACCTTCATATACATCAATAACGTAATATAACCTAACCTAACCCAACCTATCAACTCGGCGGTAATATTTGACAACATTCCTGGCTTGTTGGCCTCTACGTCTCCGTGGAACCTTTATATACATCAATAACGAAATATAACCTAACCCAACACAACCTATCATCTCGGCGGTAATATTCGACAACATACCTGGCGCATTTGGCCTCTACGTCTACGTTTGACCTTCATATACATCAATAACGAAATATAACCTAACCGAACCCAACCTATCATCTCGGCGGTAATATTTGACAACATTCCTGGCTTGTTGGCCTCTACGTCTCCGTGGGACCTTTATATACATCAATAACGAAATATAACCTAACACAACACAACCTATCATCTCGGCGGTAATATTCGACAACATACCTGGCGCATTTGGCCTCTACGTCTACATTTGACCTTCATATACATCAATAACGAAATGTAACCTAACCTAACCCAACCTATCATCTCGGTGGTAATATTTGACAACATTCCTGGCGAGTTGGCCTCTACCTCTCCGTGGGGCCTTTATATACTTCAATAACGTAATATAACATAACCTAACCCAGTCTAAGATCTCGGCGGTAATATTTAACCACATTCCTGGCTTGTTGGCCTCTACGTCTCCGTGGGACCTTTATATACATCAATAACGTAATATAACCTAACCTAACCCTACCTAACATCTCGGCGGTTATATTTGACACATTTCCTTGCGAGTTGGCCTATACGTCTCCGTGTAACCCTCGTATACATCAATAACGTAATATAACGTAACCTAACCCAACCTATCATCTTGGCGGTAATATTTGACAACATTCCTGGCGAGTTGGCCTCTACGTATCCGTGGGACCTTCATATACATCAATAACGAAATATAACCTAGCCTAACACAAACTATCATCTCGTCGGTAATATTCGACAACGTGCCTGGCGAATTTGGCCTCTACGTCTACGTTTGACCTTCATATACATCAATAAGGTAATATAACCTAACTTAACCCAACCTATTATCTCGGCGGTAATATTTGACAAAATTTCTGGCTTGTTGGCCTTTACGTCTCCGAGGTACCTTTATATACATCAATAACGTAATATAACCTAATCTAACCCAACCTAACATCTCCGGGGTAATATTTCACCACATTCCTGGCTTGTTGGCCTCTACGTCTCCGTAGGACCTTTATATACATCAATAACGTAATATAACCTAACCTAACCCAACCTAACATCTCGGCGGTAATATTTGAAAACATTCCTGCCGAGTTCGCCTCTGCGTCTGCGTTTGACCTTCATATACATCAATAACGTAATATAACCTAACCTAACCCAACCTATCAACTCGGCGGTAATATTTGACAACATTCCTGGCTTGTTGGCCTCTACGTCTCCGTGGGACCTTTATATACATCAATAACGAAATATAACCTAACCCAAAACAACCTATCATCTCGGCGGTAATATTCGACAACATACCTGGCGCATTTGGCCTCTACGTCTACGTTTGACCTTCATATACATCAATAACGTAATATAACCTAACATAACCCAACCTATCATCTCGGCGGTAATATTTGACAACATTCCTGGCGAGTTGGCCTCTAGGTCTCCGTTTGACTTTCATATACTTCAATAACGTAATATAACCTAACCTAACCCAACCTATCATCTCGGCGGTAATCTTTGACAACATTCATGGCGAGATGGCCTCTACGTCTCCGTGGGACCTTTATATACATCAATAACGTAATATAACCTAACCTACCCCAACCTACCATCTCGGCGGTAATATTTGACAATATTCCTTGCGAGTTGGCCTCTACGTTTCCGTGGCATCTTTATATATATCAATAACGTAATATAAACTAACCTATCCCAACCTATCATCTCGGCGGTAATATTTGACAACATTTCTGGCTTGTTGGCCTTTACGTCTCCGTGGGATCTTTATATACATCTATAACGTAACATAACCTAACCTAACCCAACCTAACATCTCGGCGGTAATAATTGTCAACATTCCTGGCGAGTTGGCTTCTCCGTCTCCGTGGGACCTTTATATACATCAATAACGTAATATAACCTAACCTAACCCAACCTAACATCTCGGCGGTAATATTTGACCACATTCCAGGCTTGTTGGCCTCTACGTCTCCGTGGGACCTTCATATACATCAATAACGAAATATAACCTAACCCAACACAACCTATCATCTCGGCGGTAATATTCGACAACATACCTGGCGCATTTGGCCTCTACGTCTACGTTTGACCTTCATATACATCAATAACGAAATGTAACCTAACCTAACCCAACCTATCATCTCGGCGGTAATATTTGACAACATTCCTGGCGAGTTGGCCTCTACCTCTCCGTGGGGCCTTTATATACTTCAATAACGTAATATAACATAACCTAACCCAGTCTAACATCTCGGCGGTAATATTTAACCACATTCCTGGCTTGTTGGCCTCTACGTCTCCGTGGGACCTTTATATACATCAATAACGTAATATAACCTAACCTAACCCTACCTAACATCTCGGCGGGTATATTTGACACATTTCCTTGCGAGTTGGCCTATACGTCTCCGTGTAACCCTCGTATACATCAATAACGTAATCTAACGTAACCTAACCCAACCTATCATCTTGGCGGTAATATTTGACAACATTCCTGGCGAGTTGGCCTCTACGTATCCGTGGGACCTTCATATACATCAATAACGAAATATAACCTAATCTAACCCAACCTAACATCTCCGGGGTAATATTTCACCACATTCCTGCCTTGTTGGCCTCTACGTCTCCGTAGGACCTTTATATACATCAATAACGTAATATAACCTAACCTAACCCAACCTATCAACTCGGCGGTAATATTTGACAACATTCCTGGCTTGTTGGCCTCTACGTCTCCGTGGGACCTTTATATACATCAATAACGAAATATAACCTAACCCAACACAACCTATCATCTCGGCGGTAATATTCGACAACATACCTGGCGCATTTGGCCTCTACGTCTACGTTTGACCTTCATATACATCAATAACGAAATGTAACCTAACCTAACCCAACCTATCATCTCGGTGGTAATATTTGACAACATTTCTGGCTTGTTGGCCTTTACGTCTCCGTGGGACCTTTATATACATCTATAACGTAACATAACCTAACCTAACCCAACCTAACATCTCGGCGGTAATAATTGTCAACATTCCTGGCGAGTTGGCTTCTCCGTCTCCGTGGGACCTTTATATACATCAATAACGTAATATAACCTAACCTAACCCAACCTAACATCTCGGCGGTAATATTTGACCACATTCCAGGCTTGTTGGCCTCTACGTCTCCGTGGGACCTTCATATACATCAATAACGAAATATAACCTAACCCAACACAACCTATCATCTCGGCGGTAATATTCGACAACATACCTGGCGCATTTGGCCTCTACGTCTACGTTTGACCTTCATATACATCAATAACGAAATGTAACCTAACCTAACCCAACCTATCATCTCGGTGGTAATATTTGACAACATTCCTGTCGAGTTGGCCTCTACCTCTCCGTGGGGCCTTTATATACTTCAATAACGTAATATAACATAACCTAACCCAGTCTAACATCTCGGCGGTAATATTTAACCACATTCCTGGCTTGTTGGCCTCTACGTCTCCGTGGGACCTTTATATACATCAATAACGTAATATAACCTAACCTAACCCTACCTAACATCTCGGCGGGTATATTTGACACATTTCCTTGCGAGTTGGACTATACGTCTCCGTGTAACCCTCGTATACATCAATAACGTAATCTAACGTAACCTAACCCAACCTATCATCTTGGCGGTAATATTTGACAACATTCCTGGCGAGTTGGCCTCTACGTATCCGTGGGACCTTCATATACATCAATAACGAAATATAACCTAATCTAACCCAACCTAACATCTCCGGGGTAATATTTCACCACATTCCTGCCTTGTTGGCCTCTACGTCTCCGTAGGACCTTTATATACATCAATAACGTAATATAACCTAACCTAACCCAACCTAACATCTCGGCGGTAATATTTGAAAACATTCCTGCCGAGTTCGCCTCTGCGTCTCCGTAGGACCTTTATATACATCAATAACGTAATATAACCTAACCTAACCCAACCTAACATCTCGGCGGTAATATTTGAAAACATTCCTGCCGAGTTCGCCTCTGCGTCTGCGTTTGACCTTCATATACATCAATAACGTAATATAACCTAACCTAACCCAACCTATCAACTCGGCGGTAATATTTGACAACATTCCTGGCTTGTTGGCCTCTACGTCTCCGTGGGACCTTTATATACATCAATAACGAAATATAACCTAACCCAACACAACCTATCATCTCGGCGGTAATATTCGACAACATACCTGGCGCATTTGGCCTCTACGTCTACGTTTGACCTTCATATACATCAATAACGAAATGTAACCTAACCTAACCCAACCTATCATCTCGGTGGTAATATTTGACAACATTTCTGGCTTGTTGGCCTTTACGTCTCCGTGGGACCTTTATATACATCTATAACGTAACATAACCTAACCTAACCCAACCTAACATCTCGGCGGTAATAATTGTCAACATTCCTGGCGAGTTGGCTTCTCCGTCTCCGTGGGACCTTTATATACATCAATAACGTAATATAACCTAACCTAACCCAACCTAACATCTCGGCGGTAATATTTGACCACATTCCAGGCTTGTTGGCCTCTACGTCTCCGTGGGACCTTCATATACATCAATAACGAAATATAACCTAACCCAACACAACCTATCATCTCGGCGGTAATATTCGACAACATACCTGGCGCATTTGGCCTCTACGTCTACGTTTGACCTTTATATACATCTATAACGTAACATAACCTAACCTAACCCAACCTAACATCTCGGCGGTAATAATTGTCAACATTCCTGGCGAGTTGGCTTCTCCGTCTCCGTGGGACCTTTATATACATCAATAACGTAATATAACCTAACCTAACCCAACCTAACATCTCGGCGGTAATATTTGACCACATTCCAGGCTTGTTGGCCTCTACGTCTCCGTGGGACCTTTATATACATCAATAACGTAATATAACCCAACCTAACCCTACCTAACATCTCGGCGGGTATATTTGACACATTTCCTTGCGAGTTGGCCTATACGTGTCCGTGTAACCCTCGTATACATCAATAACGTAATCTAACGTAACCTAACCCAACCTATCATCTTGGCGGTAATATTTGACAACATTCCTGGCGAGTTGGCCTCTACGTATCCGTGGGACCTTCATATACATCAATAACGAAATATAACCTAATCTAACCCAACCTAACATCTCCGGGGTAATATTTCACCACATTCCTGCCTTGTTGGCCTCTACGTCTCCGTAGGACCTTTATATACATCAATAACGTAATATAACCTAACCTAACCCAACCTAACATCTCGGCGGTAATATTTGAAAACATTCCTGCCGAGTTCGCCTCTGCGTCTGCGTTTGACCTTCATATACATCAATAACGTAATATAACCTAACCTAACCCAACCTATCAACTCGGCGGTAATATTTGACAACATTCCTGGCTTGTTGGCCTCTACGTCTCCGTGGGACCTTTATATACATCAATAACGAAATATAACCTAACCCAACACAACCTATCATCTCGGCGGTAATATTCGACAACATACCTGGCGCATTTGGCCTCTACGTCTACGTTTGACCTTCATATACATCAATAACGAAATGTAACCTAACCTAACCCAACCTATCATCTCGGTGGTAATATTTGACAACATACCTGGCGAGTTGGCCTCTACGTCTCCGTGGGACCTTCATATACATCAATAACGAAATATAACCTAACCTAATCCAACCTATCATCTCGGCGGTAATATTCGACAACGTACCTGGCGAATTTGGCCTCTACGTCTACGTTTGACCTTCATATACATCAATAACGTAATATAACCTAACATAACCCAACCTATCATCTCGTCGGTAATATTTGACAACATTCCTGGCGAGTTGGCCTCTAGGTCTCCGTTTGACTTTCATATACTTCAATAACGTAATATAACCTAACCTAACCCAACCTATCATCTCGGCGGTAATATTTGACAACATTTCTGGCTTGTTGGCCTTTACGTCTCCGTGGGACCTTTATATACATCTATAACGTAACATAACCTAACCTAACCCAACCTAACATCTCGGCGGTAATAATTGTCAACATTCCTGGCGAGTTGGCTTCTCCGTCTCCGTGGGACCTTTATATACATCAATAACGTAATATAACCTAACCTAACCCAACCTAACATCTCGGCGGTAATATTTGACCACATTCCAGGCTTGTTGGCCTCTACGTCTCCGTGGGACCTTCATATACATCAATAACGAAATATAACCTAACCCAACACAACCTATCATCTCGGCGGTAATATTCGACAACATACCTGGCGCATTTGGCCTCTACGTCTACGTTTGACCTTCATATACATCAATAACGAAATGTAACCTAACCTAACCCAACCTATCATCTCGGCGGTAATATTTGACAACATTCCTGGCGAGTTGGCCTCTACCTCTCCGTGGGGCCTTTATATACTTCAATAACGTAATATAACATAACCTAACCCAGTCTAACATCTCGGCGGTAATATTTAACCACATTCCTGGCTTGTTGGCCTCTACGTCTCCGTGGGACCTTTATATACATCAATAACGTAATATAACCTAACCTAACCCTACCTAACATCTCGGCGGGTATATTTGACACATTTCCTTGCGAGTTGGCCTATACGTCTCCGTGTAACCCTCGTATACATCAATAACGTAATCTAACGTAACCTAACCCAACCTATCATCTTGGCGGTAATATTTGACAACATTCCTGGCGAGTTGGCCTCTACGTATCCGTGGGACCTTCATATACATCAATAACGAAATATAACCTAATCTAACCCAACCTAACATCTCCGGGGTAATATTTCACCACATTCCTGCCTTGTTGGCCTCTACGTCTCCGTAGGACCTTTATATACATCAATAACGTAATATAACCTAACCTAACCCAACCTATGAACTCGGCGGTAATATTTGACAACATTCCTGGCTTGTTGGCCTCTACGTCTCCGTGGGACCTTTATATACATCAATAACGAAATATAACCTAACCCAACACAACCTATCATCTCGGCGGTAATATTCGACAACATACCTGGCGCATTTGGCCTCTACGTCTACGTTTGACCTTCATATACATCAATAACGAAATGTAACCTAACCTAACCCAACCTAACATCTCGGCGGTAATATTTGACCACATTCCAGGCTTGTTGGCCTCTACGTCTCCGTGGGACCTTCATATACATCAATAACGAAATATAACCTAACCCAACACAACCTATCATCTCGGCGGTAATATTCGACAACATACCTGGCGCATTTGGCCTCTACGTCTACGTTTGACCTTCATATACATCAATAACGAAATGTAACCTAACCTAACCCAACCTATCATCTCGGTGGTAATATTTGACAACATTCCTGGCGAGTTGGCCTCTACCTCTCCGTGGGGCCTTTATATACTTCAATAACGTAATATAACATAACCTAACCCAGTCTAACATCTCGGCGGTAATATTTAACCACATTCCTGGCTTGTTGGCCTCTACGTCTCCGTGGGACCTTTATATACATCAATAACGTAATATAACCTAACCTAACCCTACCTAACATCTCGGCGGGTATATTTGACACATTTCCTTGCGAGTTGGCCTATACGTCTCCGTGTAACCCTCGTATACATCAATAACGTAATCTAACGTAACCTAACCCAACCTATCATCTTGGCGGTAATATTTGACAACATTCCTGGCGAGTTGGCCTCTACGTATCCGTGGGACCTTCATATACATCAATAACGAAATATAACCTAATCTAACCCAACCTAACATCTCCGGGGTAATATTTCACCACATTCCTGCCTTGTTGGCCTCTACGTCTCCGTAGGACCTTTATATACATCAATAACGTAATATAACCTAACCTAACCCAACCTAACATCTCGGCGGTAATATTTGAAAACATTCCTGCCGAGTTCGCCTCTGCGTCTCCGTAGGACCTTTATATACATCAATAACGTAATATAACCTAACCTAACCCAACCTAACATCTCGGCGGTAATATTTGAAAACATTCCTGCCGAGTTCGCCTCTGCGTCTGCGTTTGACCTTCATATACATCAATAACGTAATATAACCTAACCTAACCCAACCTATCAACTCGGCGGTAATATTTGACAACATTCCTGGCTTGTTGGCCTCTACGTCTCCGTGGGACCTTTATATACATCAATAACGAAATATAACCTAACCCAACACAACCTATCATCTCGGCGGTAATATTCGACAACATACCTGGCGCATTTGGCCTCTACGTCTACGTTTGACCTTCATATACATCAATAACGAAATGTAACCTAACCTAACCCAACCTATCATCTCGGTGGTAATATTTGACAACATTTCTGGCTTGTTGGCCTTTACGTCTCCGTGGGACCTTTATATACATCTATAACGTAACATAACCTAACCTAACCCAACCTAACATCTCGGCGGTAATAATTGTCAACATTCCTGGCGAGTTGGCTTCTCCGTCTCCGTGGGACCTTTATATACATCAATAACGTAATATAACCTAACCTAACCCAACCTAACATCTCGGCGGTAATATTTGACCACATTCCAGGCTTGTTGGCCTCTACGTCTCCGTGGGACCTTCATATACATCAATAACGAAATATAACCTAACCCAACACAACCTATCATCTCGGCGGTAATATTCGACAACATACCTGGCGCATTTGGCCTCTACGTCTACGTTTGACCTTCATATACATCAATAACGAAATGTAACCTAACCTAACCCAACCTATCATCTCGGTGGTAATATTTGACAACATTCCTGGCGAGTTGGCCTCTACCTCTCCGTGGGGCCTTTATATACTTCAATAACGTAATATAACATAACCTAACCCAGTCTAACATCTCGGCGGTAATATTTAACCACATTCCTGGCTTGTTGGCCTCTACGTCTCCGTGGGACCTTTATATACATCAATAACGTAATATAACCTAACCTAACCCTACCTAACATCTCGGCGGGTATATTTGACACATTTCCTTGCGAGTTGGCCTATACGTCTCCGTGTAACCCTCGTATACATCAATAACGTAATCTAACGTAACCTAACCCAACCTATCATCTTGGCGGTAATATTTGACAACATTCCTGGCGAGTTGGCCTCTACGTATCCGTGGGACCTTCATATACATCAATAACGAAATATAACCTAATCTAACCCAACCTAACATCTCCGGGGTAATATTTCACCACATTCCTGCCTTGTTGGCCTCTACGTCTCCGTAGGACCTTTATATACATCAATAACGTAATATAACCTAACCTAACCCAACCTAACATCTCGGCGGTAATATTTGAAAACATTCCTGCCGAGTTCGCCTCTGCGTCTCCGTAGGACCTTTATATACATCAATAACGTAATATAACCTAACCTAACCCAACCTAACATCTCGGCGGTAATATTTGAAAACATTCCTGCCGAGTTCGCCTCTGCGTCTGCGTTTGACCTTCATATACATCAATAACGTAATATAACCTAACCTAACCCAACCTATCAACTCGGCGGTAATATTTGACAACATTCCTGGCTTGTTGGCCTCTACGTCTCCGTGGGACCTTTATATACATCAATAACGAAATATAACCTAACCCAACACAACCTATCATCTCGGCGGTAATATTCGACAACATACCTGGCGCATTTGGCCTCTACGTCTACGTTTGACCTTCATATACATCAATAACGAAATGTAACCTAACCTAACCCAACCTATCATCTCGGTGGTAATATTTGACAACATTTCTGGCTTGTTGGCCTTTACGTCTCCGTGGGACCTTTATATACATCTATAACGTAACATAACCTAACCTAACCCAACCTAACATCTCGGCGGTAATAATTGTCAACATTCCTGGCGAGTTGGCTTCTCCGTCTCCGTGGGACCTTTATATACATCAATAACGTAATATAACCTAACCTAACCCAACCTAACATCTCGGCGGTAATATTTGACCACATTCCAGGCTTGTTGGCCTCTACGTCTCCGTGGGACCTTCATATACATCAATAACGAAATATAACCTAACCCAACACAACCTATCATCTCGGCGGTAATATTCGACAACATACCTGGCGCATTTGGCCTCTACGTCTACGTTTGACCTTCATATACATCAATAACGAAATGTAACCTAACCTAACCCAACCTATCATCTCGGTGGTAATATTTGACAACATTCCTGGCGAGTTGGCCTCTACCTCTCCGTGGGGCCTTTATATACTTCAATAACGTAATATAACATAACCTAACCCAGTCTAACATCTCGGCGGTAATATTTAACCACATTCCTGGCTTGTTGGCCTCTACGTCTCCGTGGGACCTTTATATACATCAATAACGTAATATAACCTAACCTAACCCTACCTAACATCTCGGCGGGTATATTTGACACATTTCCTTGCGAGTTGGCCTATACGTGTCCGTGTAACCCTCGTATACATCAATAACGTAATCTAACGTAACCTAACCCAACCTATCATCTTGGCGGTAATATTTGACAACATTCCTGGCGAGTTGGCCTCTACGTATCCGTGGGACCTTCATATACATCAATAACGAAATATAACCTAATCTAACCCAACCTAACATCTCCGGGGTAATATTTCACCACATTCCTGCCTTGTTGGCCTCTACGTCTCCGTAGGACCTTTATATACATCAATAACGTAATATAACCTAACCTAACCCAACCTAACATCTCGGCGGTAATATTTGAAAACATTCCTGCCGAGTTCGCCTCTGCGTCTGCGTTTGACCTTCATATACATCAATAACGTAATATAACCTAACCTAACCCAACCTATCAACTCGGCGGTAATATTTGACAACATTCCTGGCTTGTTGGCCTCTACGTCTCCGTGGGACCTTTATATACATCAATAACGAAATATAACCTAACCCAAAACAACCTATCATCTCGGCGGTAATATTCGACAACATACCTGGCGCATTTGGCCTCTACGTCTACGTTTGACCTTCATATACATCAATAACGAAATGTAACCTAACCTAACCCAACCTATCATCTCGGTGGTAATATTTGACAACATACCTGGCGAGTTGGCCTCTACGTCTCCGTGGGACCTTCATATACATCAATAACGAAATATAACCTAACCTAATCCAACCTATCAACTCGGCGGTAATATTTGACAACATTCCTGGCTTGTTGGCCTTTACGTCTCCGAGGGACCTTTATATACATCAATAACGTAATATAACCTAATCTAACCCAACCTAACATCTCCGGGGTAATATTTCACCTTGTTCCTGGCTTGTTGGCCTCTACGTCTCCGTAGGACCTTTATATACATCAATAACGTAATATAACCTAACCTAACCCAACCTAACATCTCGGCGGTAATATTTGAAAACATTCCTGCCGAGTTCGCCTCTGCGTCTGCGTTTGACCTTCATATACATCAATAACGTAATATAACCTAACCTAACCCAACCTATCAACTCGGCGGTAATATTTGACAACATTCCTGGCTTGTTGGCCTCTACGTCTCCGTGGGACCTTTATATACATCAATAACGAAATATAACCTAACCCAACACAACCTATCATCTCGGCGGTAATATTCGACAACATACCTGGCGCATTTGGCCTCTACGTCTACGTTTGACCTTCATATACATCAATAACGAAATGTAACCTAACCTAACCCAACCTATCATCTCGGTGGTAATATTTGACAACATACCTGGCGAGTTGGCCTCTACGTCTCCGTGGGACCTTCATATACATCAATAACGAAATATAACCTAACCTAATCCAACCTATCATCTCGGCGGTAATATTCGACAACGTACCTGGCGAATTTGGCCTCTACGTCTACGTTTGACCTTCATATACATCAATAACGTAATATAACCTAACATAACCCAACCTATCATCTCGTCGGTAATATTTGACAACATTCCTGGCGAGTTGGCCTCTAGGTCTCCGTTTGACTTTCATATACTTCAATAACGTAATATAACCTAACCTAACCCAACCTATCATCTCGGCGGTAATCTTTGACAACATTCATGGCGAGATGGCCTCTACGTCTCCGTGGGACCTTTATATACATCAATAACGTAATATAACCTAACCTACCCCAACCTATCATCTCGGCGGTAATATTTGACAATATTCCTTGCGAGTTGGCCTCTACGTTTCCGTGGCATCTTTATATACATCAATAACGTAATATAAACTAACCTATCCCAACCTATCATCTCGGCGGTAATATTTGACAACATTTCTGGCTTGTTGGCCTTTACGTCTCCGTGGGACCTTTATATACATCTATAACGTAACATAACCTAACCTAACCCAACCTAACATCTCGGCGGTAATAATTGTCAACATTCCTGGCGAGTTGGCTTCTCCGTCTCCGTGGGACCTTTATATACATCAATAACGTAATATAACCTAATCTAACCCAACCTAACATCTCCGGGGTAATATTTCACCACATTCCTGGCTTGTTGGCCTCTACGTCTCCGTAGGACCTTTATATACAACAATAACGTAATATAACCTAACCTAACCCAACCTAACATCTCGGCGGTAATATTTGAAAACATTCCTGCCGAGTTCGCCTCTACGTCCCCGTGGGACCTTTATATACATCAATAACGAAATATAACCTAACCTAACACAACCTATCATCTCGGCGGTAATATTCGACAACATACCTGGCAAATTTGGCCTCTACGTCTACGTTTGACCTTCATATACATCAATAACGAAATGTAACCTAACCTAACCCAACCTATCATTTCGGCGGTAATATTTGACAACATTCCTGGCGAGTTGGCCTCTACCTCTCCGCGGGGCCTTTATATACTTCAATAACGTAATATAACCTAACCTAACCCAATCTAACATCTCGGCGATGATATTTGACCACATTCCTGGCTTGTTGGCCTCTACGTCTCCGTGGGACTCTTATGTGCATCTATAACGTAATATAACCTAACCTAACCCAACCTAACATCTCGGCGGTAATAATTGTCAACATTCCTGGCGAGTTGGCTTCTCCGTCTCCGTGGGACCTTTATATACATCAATAACGTAATATAACCTAACCTAACCCAACCTAACATCTCGGCGGTAATATTTGACCACATTCCAGGCTTGTTGGCCTCTACGTCTCCGTGTGACCTTCATATACATCAATAACGAAATATAACCTAACCCAACACAACCTATCATCTCGGCGGTAATATTCGACAACATACCTGGCGCATTTGGCCTCTACGTCTACGTTTGACCTTCATATACATCAATAACGAAATGTAACCTAACCTAACCCAACCTATCATCTCGGTGGTAATATTTGACAACATTCCTGGCGAGTTGGCCTCTACCTCTCCGTGGGGCCTTTATATACTTCAATAACGTAATATAACATAACCTAACCCAGTCTAACATCTCGGCGGTAATATTTAACCACATTCCTGGCTTGTTGGCCTCTACGTCTCCGTGGGACCTTTATATACATCAATAACGTAATATAACCTAACCTAACCCTACCTAACATCTCGGCGGGTATATTTGACACATTTCCTTGCGAGTTGGCCTATACGTCTCCGTGTAACCCTCGTATACATCAATAACGTAACCTAACGTAACCTAACCCAACCTATCATCTTGGCGGTAATATTTGACAACATTCCTGGCGAGTTGGCCTCTACGTATCCGTGGGACCTTCATATACATCAATAACGAAATATAACCTAATCTAACCCAACCTAACATCTCCGGGGTAATATTTCACCACATTCCTGCCTTGTTGGCCTCTACGTCTCCGTAGGACCTTTATATACATCAATAACGTAATATAACCTAACCTAACCCAACCTAACATCTCGGCGGTAATATTTGAAAACATTCCTGCCGAGTTCGCCTCTGCGTCTGCGTTTGACCTTCATATACATCAATAACGTAATATAACCTAACCTAACCCAACCTATCAACTCGGCGGTAATATTTGACAACATTCCTGGCTTGTTGGCCTCTACGTCTCCGTGGGACCTTTATATACATCAATAACGTAATATAACCTAACCTAACCCAACCTATCATCTCGGCGGTAATCTTTGACAACATTCATGGCGAGATGGCCTCTACGTCTCCGTGGGACCTTTATATACATAAATAACGTAATATAACCTAACCTACCCCAACCTATCATCTCGGCGGTAATATTTGACAATATTCCTTGCGAGTTGGCCTCTACGTTTCCGTGGCATCTTTATATATATCAATAACGTAATATAAACTAACCTATCCCAACCTATCATCTCGGCGGTAATATTTGACAACATTTCTGGCTTGTTGGCCTTTACGTCTCCGTGGGACCTTTATATACATCTATAACGTAACATAACCTAACCTAACCCAACCTAACATCTCGGCGGTAATAATTGTCAACATTCCTGGCGAGTTGGCTTCTCCGCCTCCGTGGGACCTTTATATACATCAATAACGTAATATAACCTAACCTAACCCAACCTAACATCTCGGCGGTAATATTTGACCACATTCCAGGCTTGTTGGCCTCTACGTCTCCGTGGGACCTTCATATACATCAATAACGAAATATAACCTAACCCAACACAACCTATCATCTCGGCGGTAATATTCGACAACATACCTGGCGCATTTGGCCTCTACGTCTACGTTTGACCTTCATATACATCAATAACGAAATGTAACCTAACCTAACCCAACCTATCATCTCGGTGGTAATATTTGACAACATTCCTGGCGAGTTGGCCTCTACCTCTCCGTGGGGCCTTTATATACTTCAATAACGTAATATAACATAACCTAACCCAGTCTAACATCTCGGCGGTAATATTTAACCACATTCCTGGCTTGTTGGCCTCTACGTCTCCGTGGGACCTTTATATACATCAATAACGTAATATAACCTAACCTAACCCTACCTAACATCTCGGCGGGTATATTTGACACATTTCCTTGCGAGTTGGCCTATACGTCTCCGTGTAACCCTCGTATACATCAATAACGTAACCTAACGTAACCTAACCCAACCTATCATCTTGGCGGTAATATTTGACAACATTCCTGGCGAGTTGGCCTCTACGTATCCGTGGGACCTTCATATACATCAATAACGAAATATAACCTAATCTAACCCAACCTAACATCTCCGGGGTAATATTTCACCACATTCCTGCCTTGTTGGACTCTACGTCTCCGTAGGACCTTTATATACATCAATAACGTAATATAACCTAACCTAACCCAACCTAACATCTCGGCGGTAATATTTGAAAACATTCCTGCCGAGTTCGCCTCTGCGTCTGCGTTTGACCTTCATATACATCAATAACGTAATATAACCTAACCTAACCCAACCTATCAACTCGGCGGTAATATTTGACAACATTCCTGGCTTGTTGGCCTTTACGTCTCCGAGGGACCTTTATATACATCAATAACGTAATATAACCTAATCTAACCCAACCTAACATCTCCGGGGTAATATTTCACCTTGTTCCTGGCTTGTTGGCCTCTACGTCTCCGTAGGACCTTTATATACATCAATAACGTAATATAACCTAACCTAACCCAACCTAACATCTCGGCGGTAATATTTGAAAACATTCCTGCCGAGTTCGCTTCTGCGTCTGCGTTTGACCTTCATATACATCAATAACGTAATATAACCTAACCTAACCCAACCTATCAACTCGGCGGTAATATTTGACAACATTCCTGGCTTGTTGGCCTCTACGTCTCCGTGGGACCTTTATATACATCAATAACGAAATATAACCTAACCCAACACAACCTATCATCTCGGCGGTAATATTCGACAACATACCTGGCGCATTTGGCCTCTACGTCTACGTTTGACCTTCATATACATCAATAACGAAATGTAACCTAACCTAACCCAACCTATCATCTCGGTGGTAATATTTGACAACATACCTGGCGAGTTGGCCTCTACGTCTCCGTGGGACCTTCATATACATCAATAACGAAATATAACCTAACCTAATCCAACCTATCATCTCGGCGGTAATATTCGACAACGTACCTGGCGAATTTGGCCTCTACGTCTACGTTTGACCTTCATATACATCAATAACGTAATATAACCTAACATAACCCAACCTATCATCTCGTCGGTAATATTTGACAACATTCCTGGCGAGTTGGCCTCTACCTCTCCGCGGGGCCTTTATATACTTCAATAACGTAATATAACCTAACCTAACCCAATCTAACATCTCGGCGATGATATTTGACCACATTCCTGGCTTGTTGGCCTCTACGTCTCCGTGGGACTCTTATGTGCATCTATAACGTAATATAACCTAACCTAACCCAACCTAACATCTCGGCGGTAATATTTGACAACATTCCTGGCGAGTTGGACTCTACGTCTCCGTGGGGCCTTTATATACTTCAATAACGTAATATAACCTAACCTAACCCAATCTAACATCTCGCCGGTAATATTTGACCACATTCCAGTCTTGTAAGTCCCTACGTCTCCGCGGAACCTCTATATACATCAGTAACGTAATATAACCTAACCTAACCCAACCTACCATCTCGGCGGTAATATTTGACAACATTCCTCGCGAGTTGGCTTCTCCGTCTCCGTGGGACCTTTATATACATCAATAACGTAATATAACCTAACCTAACCCAACCTATCATCTCGGCGGTAATATTTGACAACATTTCTGGCTTGTTGGCCTTTACGTCTCCGTGGGACCTTTATATACATCAATAACGTAATATAACCTAATCTAACCCAACCTAACATCTCCGGTGTAATATTTCACCACATTCCTGGCTTGTTGGCCTCTACGTCTCCGTAGGACCTTTATATACATCAATAACGTAATATAACCTAACCTAACCCAACCTAACATCTCGGCGGTAATATTTGAAAACATACCTGCCGAGTTCGCCTCTGCGTCTGCGTTTGACCTTCATATACATCAATAACGTAATATAACCTAACCTAACCCAACCTATCATCTCGGCGGTAATATTTGACAACATTCCTGGCTTGTTGGCCTCTACGTCTCCGTGGGACCTTTATATACATCTACAACGTAACATAACCTAACCTAACCCAACCTAACATCTCCGCGGTAATATTTGACAACATTCCTGGCGAGTTGGCTTCTACGTCTCCGTGGGGCCTTTATATACTTCAATGACGTAATATAACCTAACCGAACCCAATCTAACATCTCGCCGGTAATATTTGACCACATTCCAGTCTTGTAAGTCCCTACGTCTCCGCGGAACCTCTATATACATCAGTAACGTAATATAACCTAACCTAACCCAACCTAACATCTCGGCGGTAATATTTGACAATATTCCTGGCGAGTTGGCATCTACTTCTCCGTGGCATCTTTATATACACCAATAACGTAATATAACATAACCTAACCCAATCTAACATCTCGGCGGTAATATTTAACAACATTCCTGGCTTGTTGGCCTCTTCGTATCCGTGGGACCTTTATATACATCTATAACCTAATATAACGTAACCTAACCCAACATAACATCTCGGCGGTAATATTTGACCACATTCCTGTCTTGTTGGCCTCTACGTCTCCGTGGGACCTTTATATACATCAATAACGTAATATAACCTAACCTAACCCAACCTAACATCTCGGCGGTAATATTTGAAAACATTCCTGCCGAGTTCGCCTCTGCGTCTGCGTTTGACCTTCATATACATCAATAACGTAATATAACCTAACCTAACCCAACCTATCAACTCGGCGGTAATATTTGACAACATTTCTGGCTTGTTGGCCTTTACGTCTCCGTGGGACCTTTATATACATCAATAACGTAATATAACCTAATCTAACCCAACCTAACATCTCCGCGGTAATATTTGACAACATTCCTGGCGAGTTGGCTTCTACGTCTCCGTGGGGCCTTTATATACTTCAATGACGTAATATAACCTAACCGAACCCAATCTAACATCTCGCCGGTAATATTTGACCACATTCCAGTCTTGTAAGTCCCTACGTCTCCGCGGAACCTCTATATACATCAGTAACGTAATATAACCTAACCTAACCCAACCTAACATCTCGGCGGTAATATTTGACAATATTCCTGGCGAGTTGGCATCTACTTCTCCGTGGCATCTTTATATACACCAATAACGTAATATAACATAACCTAACCCAATCTAACATCTCGGCGGTAATATTTAACAACATTCCTGGCTTGTTGGCCTCTTCGTATCCGTGGGACCTTTATATACATCTATAACCTAATATAACGTAACCTAACCCAACATAACATCTCGGCGGTAATATTTGACCACATTCCTGTCTTGTTGGCCTCTACGTCTCCGTGGGACCTTTATATACATCAATAACGTAATATAACCTAACCTAACCCAACCTAACATCTCGGCGGTAATATTTGAAAACATTCCTGCCGAGTTCGCCTCTGCGTCTGCGTTTGACCTTCATATACATCAATAACGTAATATAACCTAACCTAACCCAACCTATCAACTCGGCGGTAATATTTGACAACATTTCTGGCTTGTTGGCCTTTACGTCTCCGTGGGACCTTTATATACATCAATAACGTAATATAACCTAATCTAACCCAACCTAACATCTCCGGTGTAATATTTCACCACATTCCTGGCTTGTTGGCCTCTACGTCTCCGTAGGACCTTTATATACATCAATAACGTAATATAACCTAACCTAACCCAACCTAACATCTCGGCGGTAATATTTGAAAACATACCTGCCGAGTTCGCCTCTGCGTCTGCGTTTGACCTTCATATACATCAATAAGGTAATATAACCTAACCTAACCCAACCTATCATCTCGGCGGTAATATTTGACAACATTCCTGCCTTGTTGGCCTCTACGTCTCCGTGGGACCTTTATATACATCTACAACGTAACATAACCTAACCTAACCCAACCTAACATCTCCGCGGTAATATTTGACAACATTCCTGGCGAGTTGGCTTCTACGTCTCCGTGGGGCCTTTATATACTTCAATGACGTAATATAACCTAACCTAACCCAACCTAACATCTCGGCGGTAATATTTGACCACATTCCAGGCTTGTTGGCCTCTACGTCTCCGTGGGACCTTCATATACATCAATAACGAAATATAACCTAACCCAACACAACCTATCATCTCGGCGGTAATATTCGACAACATACCTGGCGCATTTGGCCTCTACGTCTACGTTTGACCTTCATATACATCAATAACGAAATGTAACCTAACCTAACCCAACCTATCATCTCGTTGGTAATATTTGACAACATTCCTGGCGAGTTGGCCTCTACCTCTCCGTGGGGCCGTTATATACTTCAATAACGTAATATAACATAACCTAACCCAGTCTAACATCTCGGCGGTAATATTTAACCACATTCCTGGCTTGTTGGCCTCTACGTCTCCGTGGGACCTTTATATACATCAATAACGTAATATAACCTAACCTAACCCTACCTAACATCTCGGCGGGTATATTTGACACATTTCCTTGCGAGTTGGCCTATACGTCTCCGTGTAACCCTCGTATACATCAATAACGTAATCTAACGTAACCTAACCCAACCTATCATCTTGGCGGTAATATTTGACAACATTCCTGGCGAGTTGGCCTCTACGTATCCGTGGGACCTTCATATACATCAATAACGAAATATAACCTAATCTAACCCAACCTAACATCTCCGGGGTAATATTTCACCACATTCCTGCCTTGTTGGCCTCTACGTCTCCGTAGGACCTTTATATACATCAATAACGTAATATAACCTAACCTAACCCAACCTAACATCTCGGCGGTAATATTTGAAAACATTCCTGCCGAGTTCGCCTCTGCGTCTGCGTTTGACCTTCATATACATCAATAACGTAATATAACCTAACCTAACCCAACCTATCAACTCGGCGGTAATATTTGACAACATTCCTGGCTTGTTGGCCTCTACGTCTCCGTGGGACCTTTATATACATCAATAACGAAATATAACCTAACCCAAAACAACCTATCATCTCGGCGGTAATATTCGACAACATACCTGGCGCATTTGGCCTCTACGTCTACGTTTGACCTTCATATACATCAATAACGAAATGTAACCTAACCTAACCCAACCTATCATCTCGGTGGTAATATTTGACAACATACCTGGCGAGTTGGCCTCTACGTCTCCGTGGGACCTTCATATACATCAATAACGAAATATAACCTAACCTAATCCAACCTATCATCTCGGCGGTAATATTCGACAACGTACCTGGCGAATTTGGCCTCTACGTCTACGTTTGACCTTCATATACATCAATAACGTAATATAACCTAAGATAACCCAACCTATCATCTCGGCGGTAATATTTGACAACATTCCTGGCGAGTTGGCCTCTAGGTCTCCGTTTGACTTTCATATACTTCAATAACGTAATATAACCTAACCTAACCCAACCTATCATCTCGGCGGTAATCTTTGACAACATTCATGGCGAGATGGCCTCTACGTCTCCGTGGTACCTTTATATACATAAATAACGTAATATAACCTAACCTACCCCAACCTATCATCTCGGCGGTAATATTTGACAATATTCCTTGCGAGTTGGCCTCTACGTTTCCGTGGCATCTTTATATATATCAATAACGTAATATAAACTAACCTATCCCAACCTATCATCTCGGCGGTAATATTTGACAACATTTCTGGCTTGTTGGCCTTTACGTCTCCGTGGGACCTTTATATACATCTATAACGTAACATAACCTAACCTAACCCAACCTAACATCTCGGCGGTAATAATTGTCAACATTCCTGGCGAGTTGGCTTCTCCGTCTCCGTGGGACCTTTATATACATCAATAACGTAATATAACCTAACCTAACCCAACCTAACATCTCGGCGGTAATATTTGACCACATTCCAGGCTTGTTGGCCTCTACGTCTCCGTGGGACCTTCATATACATCAATAACGAAATATAACCTAACCCAACACAACCTATCATCTCGGCGGTAATATTCGACAACATACCTGGCGCATTTGGCCTCTACGTCTACGTTTGACCTTCATATACATCAATAACGAAATGTAACCTAACCTAACCCAACCTATCATCTCGGTGGTAATATTTGACAACATTCCTGGCGAGTTGGCCTCTACCTCTCCGTGGGGCCTTTATATACTTCAATAACGTAATATAACATAACCTAACCCAGTCTAACATCTCGGCGGTAATATTTAACCACATTCCTGGCTTGTTGGCCTCTACGTCTCCGTGGGACCTTTATATACATCAATAACGTAATATAACCTAACCTAACCCTACCTAACATCTCGGCGGGTATATTTGACACATTTCCTTGCGAGTTGGCCTATACGTCTCCGTGTAACCCTCGTATACATTAATAACGTAACCTAACGTAACCTAACCCAACCTATCATCTTGGCGGTAATATTTGACAACATTCCTGGCGAGTTGGCCTCTACGTATCCGTGGGACCTTCATATACATCAATAACGAAATATAACCTAATCTAACCCAACCTAACATCTCCGGGGTAATATTTCACCACATTCCTGCCTTGTAGGCCTCTACGTCTCCGTAGGACCTTTATATACATCAATAACGTAATATAACCTAACCTAACCCAACCTAACATCTCGGCGGTAATATTTGAAAACATTCCTGCCGAGTTCGCCTCTGCGTCTGCGTTTGACCTTCATATACATCAATAACGTAATATAACCTAACCTAACCCAACCTATCAACTCGGCGGTAATATTTGAAAACATACCTGCCGAGTTCGCCTCTGCGTCTGCGATTGACCTTCATATACATCAATAACGTAATATAACCTAACCTAACCCAACCTATCATCTCGGCGGTAATATTTGACAACATTCCTGGCTTGTTGGCCTCTACGTCTCCGTGGGACCTTTATATACATCTACAACGTAACATAACCTAACCTAACCCAACCTAACATCTCCGCGGTAATATTTGACAACATTCCTGGCGAGTTGGCTTCTACGTCTCCGTGGGGCCTTTATATACTTCAATGACGTAATATAACCTAACCGAACCCAATCTAACATCTCGCCGGTAATATTTGACCACATTCCAGTCTTGTAAGTCCCTACGTCTCCGCGGAACCTCTATATACATCAGTAACGTAATATAACCTAACCTAACCCAACCTAACATCTCGGCGGTAATATTTGACAATATTCCTGGCGAGTTGGCATCTACTTCTCCGTGGCATCTTTATATACACCAATAACGTAATATAACATAACCTAACCCAATCTAACATCTCGGCGGTAATATTTAACAACATTCCTGGCTTGTTGGCCTCTTCGTATCCGTGGGACCTTTATATACATCTATAACCTAATATAACGTAACCTAACCCAACATAACATCTCGGCGGTAATATTTGACCACATTCCTGTCTTGTTGGCCTCTACGTCTCCGTGGGACCTTTATATACATCAATAACGTAATATAACCTAACCTAACCCAACCTAACATCTCGGCGGTAATATTTGAAAACATTCCTGCCGAGTTCGCCTCTGCGTCTGCGTTTGACCTTCATATACATCAATAACGTAATATAACCTAACCTAACCCAACCTATCAACTCGGCGGTAATATTTGACAACATTTCTGGCTTGTTGGCCTTTACGTCTCCGTGGGACCTTTATATACATCAATAACGTAATATAACCTAATCTAACCCAACCTAACATCTCCGCGGTAATATTTGACAACATTCCTGGCGAGTTGGCTTCTACGTCTCCGTGGGGCCTTTATATACTTCAATGACGTAATATAACCTAACCGAACCCAATCTAACATCTCGCCGGTAATATTTGACCACATTCCAGTCTTGTAAGTCCCTACGTCTCCGCGGAACCTCTATATACATCAGTAACGTAATATAACCTAACCTAACCCAACCTAACATCTCGGCGGTAATATTTGACAATATTCCTGGCGAGTTGGCATCTACTTCTCCGTGGCATCTTTATATACACCAATAACGTAATATAACATAACCTAACCCAATCTAACATCTCGGCGGTAATATTTAACAACATTCCTGGCTTGTTGGCCTCTTCGTATCCGTGGGACCTTTATATACATCTATAACCTAATATAACGTAACCTAACCCAACATAACATCTCGGCGGTAATATTTGACCACATTCCTGTCTTGTTGGCCTCTACGTCTCCGTGGGACCTTTATATACATCAATAACGTAATATAACCTAACCTAACCCAACCTAACATCTCGGCGGTAATATTTGAAAACATTCCTGCCGAGTTCGCCTCTGCGTCTGCGTTTGACCTTCATATACATCAATAACGTAATATAACCTAACCTAACCCAACCTATCAACTCGGCGGTAATATTTGACAACATTTCTGGCTTGTTGGCCTTTACGTCTCCGTGGGACCTTTATATACATCAATAACGTAATATAACCTAATCTAACCCAACCTAACATCTCCGGTGTAATATTTCACCACATTCCTGGCTTGTTGGCCTCTACGTCTCCGTAGGACCTTTATATACATCAATAACGTAATATAACCTAACCTAACCCAACCTAACATCTCGGCGGTAATATTTGAAAACATACCTGCCGAGTTCGCCTCTGCGTCTGCGTTTGACCTTCATATACATCAATAAGGTAATATAACCTAACCTAACCCAACCTATCATCTCGGCGGTAATATTTGACAACATTCCTGCCTTGTTGGCCTCTACGTCTCCGTGGGACCTTTATATACATCTACAACGTAACATAACCTAACCTAACCCAACCTAACATCTCCGCGGTAATATTTGACAACATTCCTGGCGAGTTGGCTTCTACGTCTCCGTGGGGCCTTTATATACTTCAATGACGTAATATAACCTAACCTAACCCAACCTAACATCTCGGCGGTAATATTTGACCACATTCCAGGCTTGTTGGCCTCTACGTCTCCGTGGGACCTTCATATACATCAATAACGAAATATAACCTAACCCAACACAACCTATCATCTCGGCGGTAATATTCGACAACATACCTGGCGCATTTGGCCTCTACGTCTACGTTTGACCTTCATATACATCAATAACGAAATGTAACCTAACCTAACCCAACCTATCATCTCGTTGGTAATATTTGACAACATTCCTGGCGAGTTGGCCTCTACCTCTCCGTGGGGCCGTTATATACTTCAATAACGTAATATAACATAACCTAACCCAGTCTAACATCTCGGCGGTAATATTTAACCACATTCCTGGCTTGTTGGCCTCTACGTCTCCGTGGGACCTTTATATACATCAATAACGTAATATAACCTAACCTAACCCTACCTAACATCTCGGCGGGTATATTTGACACATTTCCTTGCGAGTTGGCCTATACGTCTCCGTGTAACCCTCGTATACATCAATAACGTAATCTAACGTAACCTAACCCAACCTATCATCTTGGCGGTAATATTTGACAACATTCCTGGCGAGTTGGCCTCTACGTATCCGTGGGACCTTCATATACATCAATAACGAAATATAACCTAATCTAACCCAACCTAACATCTCCGGGGTAATATTTCACCACATTCCTGCCTTGTTGGCCTCTACGTCTCCGTAGGACCTTTATATACATCAATAACGTAATATAACCTAACCTAACCCAACCTAACATCTCGGCGGTAATATTTGAAAACATTCCTGCCGAGTTCGCCTCTGCGTCTGCGTTTGACCTTCATATACATCAATAACGTAATATAACCTAACCTAACCCAACCTATCAACTCGGCGGTAATATTTGACAACATTCCTGGCTTGTTGGCCTCTACGTCTCCGTGGGACCTTTATATACATCAATAACGAAATATAACCTAACCCAAAACAACCTATCATCTCGGCGGTAATATTCGACAACATACCTGGCGCATTTGGCCTCTACGTCTACGTTTGACCTTCATATACATCAATAACGAAATGTAACCTAACCTAACCCAACCTATCATCTCGGTGGTAATATTTGACAACATACCTGGCGAGTTGGCCTCTACGTCTCCGTGGGACCTTCATATACATCAATAACGAAATATAACCTAACCTAATCCAACCTATCATCTCGGCGGTAATATTCGACAACGTACCTGGCGAATTTGGCCTCTACGTCTACGTTTGACCTTCATATACATCAATAACGTAATATAACCTAAGATAACCCAACCTATCATCTCGGCGGTAATATTTGACAACATTCCTGGCGAGTTGGCCTCTAGGTCTCCGTTTGACTTTCATATACTTCAATAACGTAATATAACCTAACCTAACCCAACCTATCATCTCGGCGGTAATCTTTGACAACATTCATGGCGAGATGGCCTCTACGTCTCCGTGGTACCTTTATATACATAAATAACGTAATATAACCTAACCTACCCCAACCTATCATCTCGGCGGTAATATTTGACAATATTCCTTGCGAGTTGGCCTCTACGTTTCCGTGGCATCTTTATATATATCAATAACGTAATATAAACTAACCTATCCCAACCTATCATCTCGGCGGTAATATTTGACAACATTTCTGGCTTGTTGGCCTTTACGTCTCCGTGGGACCTTTATATACATCTATAACGTAACATAACCTAACCTAACCCAACCTAACATCTCGGCGGTAATAATTGTCAACATTCCTGGCGAGTTGGCTTCTCCGTCTCCGTGGGACCTTTATATACATCAATAACGTAATATAACCTAACCTAACCCAACCTAACATCTCGGCGGTAATATTTGACCACATTCCAGGCTTGTTGGCCTCTACGTCTCCGTGGGACCTTCATATACATCAATAACGAAATATAACCTAACCCAACACAACCTATCATCTCGGCGGTAATATTCGACAACATACCTGGCGCATTTGGCCTCTACGTCTACGTTTGACCTTCATATACATCAATAACGAAATGTAACCTAACCTAACCCAACCTATCATCTCGGTGGTAATATTTGACAACATTCCTGGCGAGTTGGCCTCTACCTCTCCGTGGGGCCTTTATATACTTCAATAACGTAATATAACATAACCTAACCCAGTCTAACATCTCGGCGGTAATATTTAACCACATTCCTGGCTTGTTGGCCTCTACGTCTCCGTGGGACCTTTATATACATCAATAACGTAATATAACCTAACCTAACCCTACCTAACATCTCGGCGGGTATATTTGACACATTTCCTTGCGAGTTGGCCTATACGTCTCCGTGTAACCCTCGTATACATTAATAACGTAACCTAACGTAACCTAACCCAACCTATCATCTTGGCGGTAATATTTGACAACATTCCTGGCGAGTTGGCCTCTACGTATCCGTGGGACCTTCATATACATCAATAACGAAATATAACCTAATCTAACCCAACCTAACATCTCCGGGGTAATATTTCACCACATTCCTGCCTTGTAGGCCTCTACGTCTCCGTAGGACCTTTATATACATCAATAACGTAATATAACCTAACCTAACCCAACCTAACATCTCGGCGGTAATATTTGAAAACATTCCTGCCGAGTTCGCCTCTGCGTCTGCGTTTGACCTTCATATACATCAATAACGTAATATAACCTAACCTAACCCAACCTATCAACTCGGCGGTAATATTTGACAACATTCCTGGCTTGTTGGCCTTTACGTCTCCGAGGGACCTTTATATACATCAATAACGTAATATAACCTAATCTAACCCAACCTAACATCTCCGGGGTAATATTTCACCTTGTTCCTGGCTTGTTGGCCTCTACGTCTCCGTAGGACCTTTATATACATCAATAACGTAATATAACCTAACCTAACCCAACCTAACATCTCGGCGGTAATATTTGAAAACATTCCTGCCGAGTTCGCCTCTGCGTCTGCGTTTGACCTTCATATACATCAATAACGTAATATAACCTAACCTAACCCAACCTATCAACTCGGCGGTAATATTTGACAACATTCCTGGCTTGTTGGCCTCTACGTCTCCGTGGGACCTTTATATACATCAATAACGAAATATAACCTAACCCAACACAACCTATCATCTCGGCGGTAATATTCGACAACATACCTGGCGCATTTGGCCTCTACGTCTACGTTTGACCTTCATATACATCAATAACGAAATGTAACCTAACCTAACCCAACCTATCATCTCGGTGGTAATATTTGACAACATACCTGGCGAGTTGGCCTCTACGTCTCCGTGGGACCTTCATATACATCAATAACGAAATATAACCTAACCTAATCCAACCTATCATCTCGGCGGTAATATTCGACAACGTACCTGGCGAATTTGGCCTCTACGTCTACGTTTGACCTTCATATACATCAATAACGTAATATAACCTAACATAACCCAACCTATCATCTCGGCGGTAATATTTGACAACATTCCTGGCGAGTTGGCCTCTAGGTCTCCGTTTGACTTTCATATACTTCAATAACGTAATATAACCTAACCTAACCCAACCTATCATCTCGGCGGTAATCTTTGACAACATTCATGGCGAGATGGCCTCTACGTCTCCGTGGGACCTTTATATACATAAATAACGTAATATAACCTAACCTACCCCAACCTATCATCTCGGCGGTAATATTTGACAATATTCCTTGCGAGTTGGCCTCTACGTTTCCGTGGCATCTTTATATATATCAATAACGTAATATAAACTAACCTATCCCAACCTATCATCTCGGCGGTAATATTTGACAACATTTCTGGCTTGTTGGCCTTTACGTCTCCGTGGGACCTTTATATACATCTATAACGTAACATAACCTAACCTAACCCAACCTAACATCTCGGCGGTAATAATTGTCAACATTCCTGGCGAGTTGGCTTCTCCGTCTCCGTGGGACCTTTATATACATCAATAACGTAATATAACCTAACCTAACCCAACCTAACATCTCGGCGGTAATATTTGACCACATTCCAGGCTTGTTGGCCTCTACGTCTCCGTGGGACCTTCATATACATCAATAACGAAATATAACCTAACCCAACACAACCTATCATCTCGGCGGTAATATTCGACAACATACCTGGCGCATTTGGCCTCTACGTCTACGTTTGACCTTCATATACATCAATAACGAAATGTAACCTAACCTAACCCAACCTATCATCTCGGTGGTAATATTTGACAACATTCCTGGCGAGTTGGCCTCTACCTCTCCGTGGGGCCTTTATATACTTCAATAACGTAATATAACATAACCTAACCCAGTCTAACATCTCGGCGGTAATATTTAACCACATTCCTGGCTTGTTGGCCTCTACGTCTCCGTGGGACCTTTATATACATCAATAACGTAATATAACCTAACCTAACCCTACCTAACATCTCGGCGGGTATATTTGACACATTTCCTTGCGAGTTGGCCTATACGTCTCCGTGTAACCCTCGTATACATCAATAACGTAACCTAACGTAACCTAACCCAACCTATCATCTTGGCGGTAATATTTGACAACATTCCTGGCGAGTTGGCCTCTACGTATCCGTGGGACCTTCATATACATCAATAACGAAATATAACCTAATCTAACCCAACCTAACATCTCCGGGGTAATATTTCACCACATTCCTGCCTTGTAGGCCTCTACGTCTCCGTAGGACCTTTATATACATCAATAACGTAATATAACCTAACCTAACCCAACCTAACATCTCGGCGGTAATATTTGAAAACATTCCTGCCGAGTTCGCCTCTGCGTCTGCGTTTGACCTTCATATACATCAATAACGTAATATAACCTAACCTAACCCAACCTATCAACTCGGCGGTAATATTTGACAACATTCCTGGCTTGTTGGCCTTTACGTCTCCGAGGGACCTTTATATACATCAATAACGTAATATAACCTAATCTAACCCAACCTAACATCTCCGGGGTAATATTTCACCTTGTTCCTGGCTTGTTGGCCTCTACGTCTCCGTAGGACCTTTATATACATCAATAACGTAATATAACCTAACCTAACCCAACCTAACATCTCGGCGGTAATATTTGAAAACATTCCTGCCGAGTTCGCCTCTGCGTCTGCGTTTGACCTTCATATACATCAATAACGTAATATAACCTAACCTAACCCAACCTATCAACTCGGCGGTAATATTTGACAACATTCCTGGCGAGTTGGCCTCTACGTCTCCGTGGGACCTTCATATACATCAATAACGAAATATAACCTAACCTAATCCAACCTATCATCTCGGCGGTAATATTCGACAACGTACCTGGCGAATTTGGCCTCTACGTCTACGTTTGACCTTCATATACATCAATAACGTAATATAACCTAACATAACCCAACCTATCATCTCGTCGGTAATATTTGACAACATTCCTGGCGAGTTGGCCTCTAGGTCTCCGTTTGACTTTCATATACTTCAATAACGTAATATAACCTAACCTAACCCAACCTATCATCTCGGCTGTAATCTTTGACAACATTCATGGCGAGATGGCCTCTACGTCTCCGTGGGACCTTTATATACATCAATAACGTAATATAACCTAACCTACCCCAACCTATCATCTCGGCGGTAATATTTGACAATATTCCTTGCGAGTTGGCCTCTACGTTTCCGTGGCATCTTTATATACATCAATAACGTAATATAAACTAACGTAACCCAACCTATCATCTCGGCGGTAATATTTGACAACATTTCTGGCTTGTTGGCCTTTACGTCTCCGTGGGACCTTTATATACATCTATAACGTAACATAACCTAACCTAATCCAACCTAACATCTCGGCGGTAATAATTGTCAACATTCCTGGCGAGTTGGCTTCTCCGTCTCCGTGGGACCTTTATATACATCAATAACGTAATATAACCTAATCTAACCCAACCTAACATCTCCGGGGTAATATTTCACCACATTCCTGGCTTGTTGGCCTCTACGTCTCCGTAGGACCTTTATATACAACAATAACGTAATATAACCTAACCTAACCCAACCTAACATCTCGGCGGTAATATTTGAAAACATTCCTGCCGAGTTCGCCTCTACGTCCCCGTGGGACCTTTATATACATCAATAACGAAATATAACCTAACCTAACACAACCTATCATCTCGGCGGTAATATTCGACAACATACCTGGCAAATTTGGCCTCTACGTCTACGTTTGACCTTCATATACATCAATAACGAAATGTAACCTAACCTAACCCAACCTATCATTTCGGCGGTAATATTTGACAACATTCCTGGCGAGTTGGCCTCTACCTCTCCGCGGAACCTCTATATACATCAGTAACGTAATATAACCTAACCTAACCCAACCTAACATCTCGGCGGTAATATTTGACAATATTCCTGGCGAGTTGGCATCTACTTCTCCGTGGCATCTTTATATACACCAATAACGTAATATAACATAACCTAACCCAATCTAACATCTCGGCGGTAATATTTAACAACATTCCTGGCTTGTTGGCCTCTTCGTATCCGTGGGACCTTTATATACATCTACAACCTAATATAACGTAACCTAACCCAACATAACATCTCGGCGGTAATATTTGACCACATTCCTGTCTTGTTGGCCTCTACGTCTCCGTGGGACCTTTATATACATCAATAACGTAATATAACCTAACCTAACCCAACCTAACATCTCGGCGGTAATATTTGAAAACATTCCTGCCGAGTTCGCCTCTGCGTCTGCGTTTGACCTTCATATACATCAATAACGTAATATAACCTAACCTAACCCAACCTATCAACTCGGCGGTAATATTTGACAACATTCCTGGCTTGTTGGCCTTTACGTCTCCGAGGGACCTTTATATACATCAATAACGTAATATAACCTAATCTAACCCAACCTAACATCTCCGGGGTAATATTTCACCTTGTTCCTGGCTTGTTGGCCTCTACGTCTCCGTAGGACCTTTATATACATCAATAACGTAATATAACCTAACCTAACCCAACCTAACATCTCGGCGGTAATATTTGAAAACATACCTGCCGAGTTCGCCTCTGCGTCTGCGTTTGACCTTCATATACATCAATAAGGTAATATAACCTAACCTAACCCAACCTATCATCTCGGCGGTAATATTTGACAACATTCCTGGCTTGTTGGCCTCCACGTCTCCGTGGGACCTTTATATACATCTACAACGTAACATAACCTAACCTAACCCAACCTAACATCTCCGCGGTAATATTTGACAACATTCCTGGCGAGTTGGCTTCTACGTCTCCGTGGGGCCTTTATATACTTCAATGACGTAATATAACCTAACCTAACCCAATCTAACATCTCGCCGGTAATATTTGACCACATTCCAGTCTTGTAAGTCCCTACGTCTCCGCGGAACCTCTATATACATCAGTAACGTAATATAACCTAACCTAACCCAACCTAACATCTCGGCGGTAATATTTGACAATATTCCTGGCGAGTTGGCATCTACTTCTCCGTGGCATCTTTATATACACCAATAACGTAATATAACATAACCTAACCCAATCTAACATCTCGGCGGTAATATTTAACAACATTCCTGGCTTGTTGGCCTCTTCGTATCCGTGGGACCTTTATATACATCTATAACCTAATATAACGTAACCTAACCCAACATAACATCTCGGCGGTAATATTTGACCACATTCCTGTCTTGTTGGCCTCTACGTCTCCGTGGGACCTTTATATACATCAATAACGTAATATAACCTAACCTAACCCAACCTAACATCTCGGCGGTAATATTTGAAAACATTCCTGCCGAGTTCGCCTCTGCGTCTGCGTTTGACCTTCATATACATCAATAACGTAATATAACCTAACCTAACCCAACCTATCAACTCGGCGGTAATATTTGACAACATTCCTGGCTTGTTGGCCTTTACGTCTCCGAGGGACCTTTATATACATCAATAACGTAATATAACCTAATCTAACCCAACCTAACATCTCCGGGGTAATATTTCACCTTGTTCCTGGCTTGTTGGCCTCTACGTCTCCGTAGGACCTTTATATACATCAATAACGTAATATAACCTAACCTAACCCAACCTAACATCTCGGCGGTAATATTTGAAAACATACCTGCCGAGTTCGCCTCTGCGTCTGCGTTTGACCTTCATATACATCAATAAGGTAATATAACCTAACCTAACCCAACCTATCATCTCGGCGGTAATATTTGACAACATTCCTGGCTTGTTGGCCTCCACGTCTCCGTGGGACCTTTATATACATCTACAACGTAACATAACCTAACCTAACCCAACCTAACATCTCCGCGGTAATATTTGACAACATTCCTGGCGAGTTGGCTTCTACGTCTCCGTGGGGCCTTTATATACTTCAATGACGTAATATAACCTAACCTAACCCAATCTAACATCTCGCCGGTAATATTTGACCACATTCCAGTCTTGTAAGTCCCTACGTCTCCGCGGAACCTCTATATACATCAGTAACGTAATATAACCTAACCTAACCCAACCTAACATCTCGGCGGTAATATTTGACAATATTCCTGGCGAGTTGGCATCTACTTCTCCGTGGCATCTTTATATACACCAATAACGTAATATAACATAACCTAACCCAATCTAACATCTCGGCGGTAATATTTAACAACATTCCTGGCTTGTTGGCCTCTTCGTATCCGTGGGACCTTTATATACATCTATAACCTAATATAACGTAACCTAACCCAACATAACATCTCGGCGGTAATATTTGACCACATTCCTGTCTTGTTGGCCTCTACGTCTCCGTGGGACCTTTATATACATCAATAACGTAATATAACCTAACCTAACCCAACCTAACATCTCGGCGGTAATATTTGAAAACATTCCTGCCGAGTTCGCCTCTGCGTCTGCGTTTGACCTTCATATACATCAATAACGTAATATAACCTAACCTAACCCAACCTATCAACTCGGCGGTAATATTTGACAACATTCCTGGCTTGTTGGCCTTTACGTCTCCGAGGGACCTTTATATACATCAATAACGTAATATAACCTAATCTAACCCAACCTAACATCTCCGGGGTAATATTTCACCTTGTTCCTGGCTTGTTGGCCTCTACGTCTCCGTAGGACCTTTATATACATCAATAACGTAATATAACCTAACCTAACCCAACCTAACATCTCGGCGGTAATATTTGAAAACATTCCTGCCGAGTTCGCCTCTGCGTCTGCGTTTGACCTTCATATACATCAATAACGTAATATAACCTAACCTAACCCAACCTATCAACTCGGCGGTAATACTTGACAACATTCCTGGCTTGTTGGCCTCTACGTCTCCGTGGGACCTTTATATACATCAATAACGAAATATAACCTAACCCAACACAACCTATCATCTCGGCGGTAATATTCGACAACATACCTGGCAAATTTGGCCTCTACGTCTACGTTTGACCTACATATACATCAATAACGAAATGTAACCTAACCTAACCCAACCTATCATTTCGGCGGTAATATTTGACAACATTCCTGGCGAGTTGGCCTCTACCTCTCCGCGGGGCCTTTATATACTTCAATAACGTAATATAACCTAACCTAACCCAATCTAACATCTCGCCGGTAATATTTGACCACATTCCAGTCTTGTAAGTCCCTACGTCTCCGCGGAACCTCTATATACATCAGTAACGTAATATATCCTAACCTAACCCAACCTACCATCTCGGCGGTAATATTTGACAACATTCCTCGCGAGTTGGCTTCTCCGTCTCCGTGGGACCTTTATATACATCAATAACGTAATATAACCTAACCTAACCCAACCTAACATCTCGGCGGTAATATTTGACCACATTCCTGGCTTGTTGGCCTCTACGTCTCCGTGGGACCTTTATATACATCTATAACGTAACATAACCTAACCTAACCCAGCCTAACATCTCGGCGGTAATAATTGTCAACATTCCTGGCGAGTTGGCTTCTCCGTCTCCGTGGGAGCTTTATATACATCAATAACGTAATATAACCTAACCTAACCCAACCTAACATCTCGGCGGTAATATTTCACCACATTCCAGGCTTGTTGGCCTCTACGTCTCCGTGGGACCTTTATATACATCAATAACGTAATATAACCTAACCTAACCCTACCTAACATCTCGGCGGTAATATTTGAAAACATTCATCGCGAGTAGGCCTCTACGTCTCCGTTTGAAATTCATATACATCAATAACGAAATATAACCTAACCGAACCCAACCTATCATCTCGGCGGTAATATTTGACAACATTTCTGGCTTGTTGGCCTTTACGTCTCCGTGGGACCTTTATATACATCAATAACGTAATATAACCTAATCTAACCCAACCTAACATCTCCGGTGTAATATTTCACCACATTCCTGGCTTGTTGGCCTCTACGTCTCCGTAGGACCTTTATATACATCAATAACGTAATATAACCTAACCTAACCCAACCTAACATCTCGGCGGTAATATTTGAAAACATACCTGCCGAGTTCGCCTCTGCGTCTGCGTTTGACCTTCATATACATCAATAAGGTAATATAACCTAACCTAACCCAACCTATCATCTCGGCGGTAATATTTGACAACATTCCTGGCTTGTTGGCCTCTACGTCTCCGTGGGACCTTTATATACATCTACAACGTAACATAACCTAACCTAACCCAACCTAACATCTCCGCGGTAATATTTGACAACATTCCTGGCGAGTTGGCTTCTACGTCTCCGTGGGGCCTTTATATACTTGAATGACGTAATATAACCTAACCTAACCCAATCTAACATCTCGCCGGTAATATTTGACCACATTCCAGTCTTGTAAGTCCCTACGTCTCCGCGGAACCTCTATATACATCAGTTACGTAATATAACCTAACCTAACCCAACCTAACATCTCGGCGGTAATATTTGACAATATTCCTGGCGAGTTGGCATCTACTTCTCCGTGGCATCTTTATATACACCAATAACGTAATATAACATAACCTAACCCAATCTAACATCTCGGCGGTAATATTTAACCACATTCCTGGCTTGTTGGCCTCTTCGTATCCGTGGGACCTTTATATACATCTATAACCTAATATAACGTAACCTAACCCAACATAACATCTCGGCGGTAATATTTGACCACATTCCTGTCTTGTTGGCCTCTACGTCTCCGTGGGACCTTTATATACATCAATAACGTAATATAACCTAACCTAACCCAACCTAACATCTCGGCGGTTATATTTGACACCTTTCCTTGCGAGTTGGCCTATACGTCTCCGTGTAACCCTCGTATACATCAATAACGTAATATAACCTAACCTAACGCAACCTAACATCTCGGCGGTAATATTTGACAACATTCCTGGCGAGTTGGCCTCTACGTCTCCGTGGGGCCTTTATATACTTCAATAACGTAATGTAACCTAACCTAACCCAACCTAACATCTCGGCGGTAATTTTTGAAAACATTCCTGCCGAGTTCGCCTCTGCGTCTGCGTTTGACCTTCATATACATCAATAACATAATATAAGCTAACCTAACCCAACCTATCAACTCGGCGGTAATATTTGACAACATTCCTGGCTTGTTGGCCTCTACGTCTCCGTGGGACCTTTATATACATCAATAACGAAATATAACCTAATCTAACCCAACCTAACATCTCCGGGGTAATATTTCACCTTGTTCCTGGCTTGTTGGCCTCTACGTCTCCGTAGGACCTTTATATACATCAATAACGTAATATAACCTAACCTAACCCAACCTAACATCTCGGCGGTAATATTTGAAAACATTCCTGCCGAGTTCGCCTCTGCGTCTGCGTTTGACCTTCATATACATCAATAACGTAATATAACCTAACCTAACCCAACCTATCAACTCGGCGGTAATACTTGACAACATTCCTGGCTTGTTGGCCTCTACGTCTCCGTGGGACCTTTATATACATCAATAACGAAATATAACCTAACCCAACACAACCTATCATCTCGGCGGTAATATTCGACAACATACCTGGCAAATTTGGCCTCTACGTCTGCGTTTGACCTACATATACATCAATAACGAAATGTAACCTAACCTAACCCAACCTATCATTTCGGCGGTAATATTTGACAACATTCCTGGCGAGTTGGCCTCTACCTCTCCGCGGGGCCTTTATATACTTCAATAACGTAATATAACCTAACCTAACCCAATCTAACATCTCGCCGGTAATATTTGACCACATTCCAGTCTTGTAAGTCCCTACGTCTCCGCGGAACCTCTATATACATCAGTAACGTAATATATCCTAACCTAACCCAACCTACCATCTCGGCGGTAATATTTGACAACATTCCTCGCGAGTTGGCTTCTCCGTCTCCGTGGGACCTTTATATACATCAATAACGTAATATAACCTAACCTAACCCAACCTAACATCTCGGCGGTAATATTTGACCACATTCCTGGCTTGTTGGCCTCTACGTCTCCGTGGGACCTTTATATACATCTATAACGTAACATAACCTAACCTAACCCAGCCTAACATCTCGGCGGTAATAATTGTCAACATTCCTGGCGAGTTGGCTTCTCCGTCTCCGTGGGAGCTTTATATACATCAATAACGTAATATAACCTAACCTAACCCAACCTAACATCTCGGCGGTAATATTTCACCACATTCCAGGCTTGTTGGCCTCTACGTCTCCGTGGGACCTTTATATACATCAATAACGTAATATAACCTAACCTAACCCTACCTAACATCTCGGCGGTAATATTTGAAAACATTCATCGCGAGTAGGCCTCTACGTCTCCGTTTGAAATTCATATACATCAATAACGAAATATAACCTAACCGAACCCAACCTATCATCTCGGCGGTAATATTTGACAACATTTCTGGCTTGTTGGCCTTTACGTCTCCGTGGGACCTTTATATACATCAATAACGTAATATAACCTAATCTAACCCAACCTAACATCTCCGGTGTAATATTTCACCACATTCCTGGCTTGTTGGCCTCTACGTCTCCGTAGGACCTTTATATACATCAATAACGTAATATAACCTAACCTAACCCAACCTAACATCTCGGCGGTAATATTTGAAAACATACCTGCCGAGTTCGCCTCTGCGTCTGCGTTTGACCTTCATATACATCAATAAGGTAATATAACCTAACCTAACCCAACCTATCATCTCGGCGGTAATATTTGACAACATTCCTGGCTTGTTGGCCTCTACGTCTCCGTGGGACCTTTATATACATCTACAACGTAACATAACCTAACCTAACCCAACCTAACATCTCCGCGGTAATATTTGACAACATTCCTGGCGAGTTGGCTTCTACGTCTCCGTGGGGCCTTTATATACTTGAATGACGTAATATAACCTAACCTAACCCAATCTAACATCTCGCCGGTAATATTTGACCACATTCCAGTCTTGTAAGTCCCTACGTCTCCGCGGAACCTCTATATACATCAGTTACGTAATATAACCTAACCTAACCCAACCTAACATCTCGGCGGTAATATTTGACAATATTCCTGGCGAGTTGGCATCTACTTCTCCGTGGCATCTTTATATACACCAATAACGTAATATAACATAACCTAACCCAATCTAACATCTCGGCGGTAATATTTAACCACATTCCTGGCTTGTTGGCCTCTTCGTATCCGTGGGACCTTTATATACATCTATAACCTAATATAACGTAACCTAACCCAACATAACATCTCGGCGGTAATATTTGACCACATTCCTGTCTTGTTGGCCTCTACGTCTCCGTGGGACCTTTATATACATCAATAACGTAATATAACCTAACCTAACCCAACCTAACATCTCGGCGGTTATATTTGACACCTTTCCTTGCGAGTTGGCCTATACGTCTCCGTGTAACCCTCGTATACATCAATAACGTAATATAACCTAACCTAACGCAACCTAACATCTCGGCGGTAATATTTGACAACATTCCTGGCGAGTTGGCCTCTACGTCTCCGTGGGGCCTTTATATACTTCAATAACGTAATGTAACCTAACCTAACCCAACCTAACATCTCGGCGGTAATTTTTGAAAACATTCCTGCCGAGTTCGCCTCTGCGTCTGCGTTTGACCTTCATATACATCAATAACATAATATAAGCTAACCTAACCCAACCTATCAACTCGGCGGTAATATTTGACAACATTCCTGGCTTGTTGGCCTCTACGTCTCCGTGGGACCTTTATATACATCAATAACGAAATATAACCTAACCCAACACAACCTATCATCTCGGCGGTAATATTCGACAACATACCTGGCGCATTTGGCCTCTACGTCTACGTTTGACCTTCATATACATCAATAACGAAATGTAACCTAACCTAACCCAACCTATCATCTCGGTAGTAATATTTGACAACATACCTGGCGAGTTGGCCTCTACGTCTCCGTGGGACCTTCATATACATCAATAACGAAATATAACCTAGCCTAATCCAACCTATCATCTCGGCGGTAATATTCGACAACGTACCTGGCGAATTTGGCCTCTACGTCTACGTTTGACCTTCATATACATCAATAACGTAATATAACCTAACATAACCCAACCTATCATCTCGTCGGTAATATTTGACAACATTCCTGGCGAGTTGGCCTCTAGGTCTCCGTTTGACTTTCATATACTTCAATAACGTAATATAACCTAACCTAACCCAACCTATCATCTCGGCGGTAATCTTTGACAACATTCATGGCGAGATGGCCTCTACGTCTCCGTGGGACCTTTATATACGTCAATAACGTAATATAACCTAACCTACCCCAACCTATCATCTCGGCGGTAATATTTGACAATATTCCTTGCGAGTTGGCCTCTACGTTTCCGTGGCATCTTTATATACATCAATAACGTAATATAAACTAACCTATCCCAACCTATCATCTCGGCGGTAATATTTGACAACATTTCTGGCTTGTTGGCCTTTACGTCTCCGTGGGACCTTTATATACATCTATAACGTAACATAACCTAACCTAACCCAACCTAACATCTCGGCGGTAATAATTGTCAACATTCCTGGCGAGTTGGCTTCTCCGTCTCCGTGGGACCTTTATATACATCAATAACGTAATATAACCTAACCTAACCCAACCTAACATCTCGGCGGTAATATTTGACCACATTCCAGGCTTGTTGGCCTCTACGTCTCCGTGGGACCTTTATATACATCTATAACGTAATATAACCTAACCTAACCCTACCTAACATCTCGGCGGTAATATTTGAAAACATTCATGGCGAGTAGGCCTCTACGTCTCCGTTTGAAATTCATACACATCAATAACGAAATATAACCTAACCGAACCCAACCTATCATCTCGGCGGTAATATTTGACAACATTTCTGGCTTGTTGGCCTTTACGTCTCCGTGGGACCTTTATATACATCAATAACGTAATATAACCTAATCTAACCCAACCTAACATCTTCGGGGTAATATTTCACCACATTCCTGGCTTGTTGGCCTCTACGTCTCCGTAGGACCTTTATATACAACAATAACGTAATATAACCTAACCTAACCCAACCTAACATCTCGGCGGTAATATTTGAAAACATTCCTGCCGAGTTCGCCTCTACGTCCCCGTGGGACCTTTATATACATCAATAACGAAATATAACCTAACCTAACACAACCTATCATCTCGGCGGTAATATTCGACAACATACCTGGCAAATTTGGCCTCTACGTCTACGTTTGACCTTCATATACATCAATAACGAAATGTAACCTAACCTAACCCAACCTATCATTTCGGCGGTAATATTTGACAACATTCCTGGCGAGTTGGCCTCTACCTCTCCGCGGGGCCTTTATATACTTCAATAACGTAATATAACCTAACCTAACCCAATCTAACATCTCGGCGATGATATTTGACCACATTCCTGGCTTGTTGGCCTCTACGTCTCCGTGGGACTCTTATATGCATCTATAACGTAATATAACCTAACCTAACCCAACCTAACATCTCGGCGGTAATATTTGACAACATTCCTGGCGAGTTGGCCTCTACGTCTCCGTGGGGCCTTTATATACTTCAATAACGTAATATAACCTAACCTAACCCAATCTAACATCTCGCCGGTAATATTTGACCACATTCCAGTCTTGTAAGTCCCTACGTCTCCGCGGAACCTCTATATACATCAGTAACGTAATATAACCTAACCTAACCCAACCTACCATCTCGGCGGTAATATTTGACAACATTCCTCGCGAGTTGGCTTCTCCGTCTCCGTGGGACCTTTATATACATCAATAACGTAATATAACCTAACCTAACCCAACCTAACATCTCGGCGGTAATATTTGACCACATTCCTGGCTTGTTGGCCTCTACGTCTCCGTGGGACCTTTATATACATCAATAACGAAATATAACCTAACCCAACACAACCTATCATCTCGGCGGTAATATTCGACAACATACCTGGCGCATTTGGCCTCTACGTCTACGTTTGACCTTCATATACATCAATAACGAAATGTAACCTAACCTAACCCAACCTATCATCTCGGTGGTAATATTTGACAACATACCTGGCGAGTTGGCCTCTACGTCTCCGTGGGACCTTCATATACATCAATAACGAAATATAACCTAACCTAATCCAACCTATCATCACGGCGGTAATATTCGACAACGTACTTGGCGAATTTGGCCTCTACGTCTACGTTTGACCTTCATATACATCAATAACGTAATATAACCTAACATAACCCAACCTATCATCTCGTCGGTAATATTTGACAACATTCCTGGCGAGTTGGCCTCTAGGTCTCCGTTTGACTTTCATATACTTCAATAACGTAATATAACCTAACCTAACCCAACCTATCATCTCGGCGGTAATCTTTGACAACATTCATGGCGAGATGGCCTCTACGTCTCCGTGGGACCTTTATATACATCAATAACGTAATATAACCTAACCTACCCCAACCTATCATCTCGGCGGTAATATTTGACAATATTCCTTGCGAGTTGGCCTCTACGTTTCCGTGGCATCTTTATATACACCAATAACGTAATATAAACTAACCTATCCCAACCTATCATCTCGGCGGTAATATTTGACAACATTTCTGGCTTGTTGGCCTTTACGTCTCCGTGGGACCTTTATATACATCTATAACGTAACATAACCTAACCTAACCCAACCTAACATCTCGGCGGTAATAATTGTCAACATTCCTGGC
Organism: Xylocopa violacea; assembly: GCA_963969225.1. Lineage (NCBI taxonomy): Eukaryota > Metazoa > Arthropoda > Insecta > Hymenoptera > Apidae > Xylocopa > Xylocopa violacea. The sequence continues at coordinate 57,973,353 of CAXAJV010000001.1, forward strand.
GAGTTGGCTTCTCCGTCTCCGTGGGACCTTTATATACATCAATAACGTAATATAACCTAACCTAACCCAACCTAACATCTCGGCGGTAATATTTGACCACATTCCAGGCTTGTTGGCCTCTACGTCTCCGTGGGACCTTTATATACATCTATAACGTAATATAACCTAACCTAACCCTACCTAACATCTCGGCGGTAATATTTGAAAACATTCATGGCGAGTAGGCCTCTACGTCTCCGTTTGAAATTCATACACATCAATAACGAAATATAACCTAACCGAACCCAACCTATCATCTCGGCGGTAATATTTGACAACATTTCTGGCTTGTTGGCCTTTACGTCTCCGTGGGACCTTTATATACATCAATAACGTAATATAACCTAATCTAACCCAACCTAACATCTCGGCGGTAATAATTGTCAACATTCCTGGCGAGTTGGCTTCTCCGTCTCCGTGGGACCTTTATATACATCAATAACGTAATATAACCTAACCTAACCCAACCTAACATCTCGGCGGTAATATTTGACCACATTCCAGGCTTGTTGGCCTCTACGTCTCCGTGGGACCTTTATATACATCTATAACGTAATATAACCTAACCTAACCCTACCTAACATCTCGGCGGTAATATTTGAAAACATTCATGGCGAGTAGGCCTCTACGTCTCCGTTTGAAATTCATACACATCAATAACGAAATATAACCTAACCGAACCCAACCTATCATCTCGGCGGTAATATTTGACAACATTTCTGGCTTGTTGGCCTTTACGTCTCCGTGGGACCTTTATATACATCAATAACGTAATATAACCTAATCTAACCCAACCTAACATCTCCGGCGTAATATTTCACCACATTCCTGGCTTGTTGGCCTCTACGTCTCCGTAGGACCTTTATATACAACAATAACGTAATATAACCTAACCTAACCCAACCTAACATCTCGGCGGTAATATTTGAAAACATTCCTGGCGAGTTGGCCTCTACCTCTCCGCGGGGCCTTTATATACTTCAATAACGTAATATAACCTAACCTAACCCAATCTAACATCTCGGCGATGATATTTGACCACATTCCTGGCTTGTTGGCCTCTACGTCTCCGTGGGACTCTTATATGCATCTATAACGTAATATAACCTAACCTAACCCAACCTAACATCTCGGCGGTAATATTTGACAACATTCCTGGCGAGTTGGCCTCTACGTCTCCGTGGGGCCTTTATATACTTCAATAACGTAATATAACCTAACCTAACCCAATCTAACATCTCGCCGGTAATATTTGACCACATTCCAGTCTTGTAAGTCCCTACGTCTCCGCGGAACCTCTATATACATCAGTAACGTAATATAACCTAACCTAACCCAACCTACCATCTCGGCGGTAATATTTGACAACATTCCTCGCGAGTTGGCTTCTCCGTCTCCGTGGGACCTTTATATACATCAATAACGTAATATAACCTAACCTAACCCAACCTAACATCTCGGCGGTAATATTTGACCACATTCCTGGCTTGTTGGCCTCTACGTCTCCGTGGGACCTTTATATACATCAATAACGAAATATAACCTAACCTAACACAACCTATCATCTCGGCGGTAATATTCGACAACATACCTGGCAAATTTGGCCTCTACGTCTACGTTTGACCTTCATATACATCAATAACGAAATGTAACCTAACCTAACCCAACCTATCATTTCGGCGGTAATATTTGACAACATTCCTGGCGAGTTGGCCTCTACCTCTCCGCGGGGCCTTTATATACTTCAATAACGTAATATAACCTAACCTAACCCAATCTAACATCTCGGCGATGATATTTGACCACATTCCTGGCTTGTTGGCCTCTACGTCTCCGTGGGACTCTTATATGCATCTATAACGTAATATAACCTAACCTAACCCAACCTAACATCTCGGCGGTAATATTTGACAACATTCCTGGCGAGTTGGCCTCTACGTCTCCGTGGGGCCTTTATATACTTCAATAACGTAATACAACCTAACCTAACCCAATCTAACATCTCGCCGGTAATATTTGACCACATTCCAGTCTTGTAAGTCCCTACGTCTCCGCGGAACCTCTATATACATCAGTAACGTAATATAACCTAACCTAACCCAACCTACCATCTCGGCGGTAATATTTGACAACATTCCTCGCGAGTTGGCTTCTCCGTCTCCGTGGGACCTTTATATACATCAATAACGTAATATAACCTAACCTAACCCAACCTAACATCTCGGCGGTAATATTTGACCACATTCCTGGCTTGTTGGCCTCTACGTCTCCGTGGGACCTTTATATACATCAATAACGAAATATAACCTAACCCAACACAACCTATCATCTCGGCGGTAATATTCGACAACATACCTGGCGCATTTGGCCTCTACGTCTACGTTTGACCTTCATATACATCAATAACGAAATGTAACCTAACCTAACCCAACCTATCATCTCGGTGGTAATATTTGACAACATACCTGGCGAGTTGGCCTCTACGTCTCCGTGGGACCTTCATATACATCAATAACGAAATATAACCTAACCTAATCCAACCTATCATCACGGCGGTAATATTCGACAACGTACTTGGCGAATTTGGCCTCTACGTCTACGTTTGACCTTCATATACATCAATAACGTAATATAACCTAACATAACCCAACCTATCATCTCGTCGGTAATATTTGACAACATTCCTGGCGAGTTGGCCTCTAGGTCTCCGTTTGACTTTCATATACTTCAATAACGTAATATAACCTAACCTAACCCAACCTATCATCTCGGCGGTAATCTTTGACAACATTCATGGCGAGATGGCCTCTACGTCTCCGTGGGACCTTTATATACATCAATAACGTAATATAACCTAACCTACCCCAACCTATCATCTCGGCGGTAATATTTGACAATATTCCTTGCGAGTTGGCCTCTACGTTTCCGTGGCATCTTTATATACATCAATAACGTAATATAAACTAACCTATCCCAACCTATCATCTCGGCGGTAATATTTGACAACATTTCTGGCTTGTTGGCCTTTACGTCTCCGTGGGACCTTTATATACATCTATAACGTAACATAACCTAACCTAACCCAACCTAACATCTCGGCGGTAATAATTGTCAACATTCCTGGCGAGTTGGCTTCTCCGTCTCCGTGGGACCTTTATATACATCAATAACGTAATATAACCTAACCTAACCCAACCTAACATCTCGGCGGTAATATTTGACCACATTCCAGGCTTGTTGGCCTCTACGTCTCCGTGGGACCTTTATATACATCTATAACGTAATATAACCTAACCTAACCCTACCTAACATCTCGGCGGTAATATTTGAAAACATTCATGGCGAGTAGGCCTCTACGTCTCCGTTTGAAATTCATACACATCAATAACGAAATATAACCTAACCGAACCCAACCTATCATCTCGGCGGTAATATTTGACAACATTTCTGGCTTGTTGGCCTTTACGTCTCCGTGGGACCTTTATATACATCAATAACGTAATATAACCTAATCTAACCCAACCTAACATCTCGGCGGTAATAATTGTCAACATTCCTGGCGAGTTGGCTTCTCCGTCTCCGTGGGACCTTTATATACATCAATAACGTAATATAACCTAACCTAACCCAACCTAACATCTCGGCGGTAATATTTGACCACATTCCAGGCTTGTTGGCCTCTACGTCTCCGTGGGACCTTTATATACATCTATAACGTAATATAACCTAACCTAACCCTACCTAACATCTCGGCGGTAATATTTGAAAACATTCATGGCGAGTAGGCCTCTACGTCTCCGTTTGAAATTCATACACATCAATAACGAAATATAACCTAACCGAACCCAACCTATCATCTCGGCGGTAATATTTGACAACATTTCTGGCTTGTTGGCCTTTACGTCTCCGTGGGACCTTTATATACATCAATAACGTAATATAACCTAATCTAACCCAACCTAACATCTCCGGCGTAATATTTCACCACATTCCTGGCTTGTTGGCCTCTACGTCTCCGTAGGACCTTTATATACAACAATAACGTAATATAACCTAACCTAACCCAACCTAACATCTCGGCGGTAATATTTGAAAACATTCCTGGCGAGTTGGCCTCTACCTCTCCGCGGGGCCTTTATATACTTCAATAACGTAATATAACCTAACCTAACCCAATCTAACATCTCGGCGATGATATTTGACCACATTCCTGGCTTGTTGGCCTCTACGTCTCCGTGGGACTCTTATATGCATCTATAACGTAATATAACCTAACCTAACCCAACCTAACATCTCGGCGGTAATATTTGACAACATTCCTGGCGAGTTGGCCTCTACGTCTCCGTGGGGCCTTTATATACTTCAATAACGTAATATAACCTAACCTAACCCAATCTAACATCTCGCCGGTAATATTTGACCACATTCCAGTCTTGTAAGTCCCTACGTCTCCGCGGAACCTCTATATACATCAGTAACGTAATATAACCTAACCTAACCCAACCTACCATCTCGGCGGTAATATTTGACAACATTCCTCGCGAGTTGGCTTCTCCGTCTCCGTGGGACCTTTATATACATCAATAACGTAATATAACCTAACCTAACCCAACCTAACATCTCGGCGGTAATATTTGACCACATTCCTGGCTTGTTGGCCTCTACGTCTCCGTGGGACCTTTATATACATCAATAACGTAATATAACCTAACCTAACCCTACCTAACATCTCGGCGGTAATATTTGAAAACATTCATCGCGAGTAGGCCTCTACGTCTCCGTAGGACCTTTATATACATCAATAACGTAATATAACCTAACCTAACCCAACCTAACATCTCGGCGGTAATATTTGAAAACATTCCTGCCGAGTTCGCCTCTGCGTCTGCGTTTGACCTTCATATACATCAATAACGTAATATAACCTAACCTAACCCAACCTATCAACTCGGCGGTAATATTTGACAACATTCCTGGCTTGTTGGCCTTTACGTCTCCGAGGGACCTTTATATACATCAATAACGTAATATAACCTAATCTAACCCAACCTAACATCTCCGGGGTAATATTTCACCTTGTTCCTGGCTTGTTGGCCTCTACGTCTCCGTGGGACCTTTATATACATCTATAACGTAATATAACCTAACCTAACCCTACCTAACATCTCGGCGGTAATATTTGAAAACATTCATGGCGAGTAGGCCTCTACGTCTCCGTTTGAAATTCATACACATCAATAACGAAATATAACCTAACCGAACCCAACCTATCATCTCGGCGGTAATATTTGACAACATTTCTGGCTTGTTGGCCTTTACGTCTCCGTGGGACCTTTATATACATCAATAACGTAATATAACCTAATCTAACCCAACCTAACATCTTCGGGGTAATATTTCACCACATTCCTGGCTTGTTGGCCTCTACATCTCCGTAGGACCTTTATATACAACAATAACGTAATATAACCTAACCTAACCCAACCTAACATCTCGGCGGTAATATTTGAAAACATTCCTGCCGAGTTCGCCTCTACGTCCCCGTGGGACCTTTATATACATCAATAACGAAATATAACCTAACCTAACACAACCTATCATCTCGGCGGTAATATTCGACAACATACCTGGCAAATTTGGCCTCTACGTCTACGTTTGACCTTCATATACATCAATAACGAAATGTAACCTAACCTAACCCAACCTATCATTTCGGCGGTAATATTTGACAACATTCCTGGCGAGTTGGCCTCTACCTCTCCGCGGGGCCTTTATATACTTCAATAACGTAATATAACCTAACCTAACCCAATCTAACATCTCGGCGATGATATTTGACCACATTCCTGGCTTGTTGGCCTCTACGTCTCCGTGGGACTCTTATATGCATCTATAACGTAATATAACCTAACCTAACCCAACCTAACATCTCGGCGGTAATATTTGACAACATTCCTGGCGAGTTGGCCTCTACGTCTCCGTGGGGCCTTTATATACTTCAATAACGTAATATAACCTAACCTAACCCAATCTAACATCTCGCCGGTAATATTTGACCACATTCCAGTCTTGTAAGTCCCTACGTCTCCGCGGAACCTCTATATACATCAGTAACGTAATATAACCTAACCTAACCCAACCTACCATCTCGGCGGTAATATTTGACAACATTCCTCGCGAGTTGGCTTCTCCGTCTCCGTGGGACCTTTATATACATCAATAACGTAATATAACCTAACCTAACCCAACCTAACATCTCGGCGGTAATATTTGACCACATTCCTGGCTTGTTGGCCTCTACGTCTCCGTGGGACCTTTATATACATCAATAACGAAATATAACCTAACCCAACACAACCTATCATCTCGGCGGTAATATTCGACAACATACCTGGCGCATTTGGCCTCTACGTCTACGTTTGACCTTCATATACATCAATAACGAAATGTAACCTAACCTAACCCAACCTATCATCTCGGTGGTAATATTTGACAACATACCTGGCGAGTTGGCCTCTACGTCTCCGTGGGACCTTCATATACATCAATAACGAAATATAACCTAACCTAATCCAACCTATCATCACGGCGGTAATATTCGACAACGTACTTGGCGAATTTGGCCTCTACGTCTACGTTTGACCTTCATATACATCAATAACGTAATATAACCTAACATAACCCAACCTATCATCTCGTCGGTAATATTTGACAACATTCCTGGCGAGTTGGCCTCTAGGTCTCCGTTTGACTTTCATATACTTCAATAACGTAATATAACCTAACCTAACCCAACCTATCATCTCGGCGGTAATCTTTGACAACATTCATGGCGAGATGGCCTCTACGTCTCCGTGGGACCTTTATATACATCAATAACGTAATATAACCTAACCTACCCCAACCTATCATCTCGGCGGTAATATTTGACAATATTCCTTGCGAGTTGGCCTCTACGTTTCCGTGGCATCTTTATATACATCAATAACGTAATATAAACTAACCTATCCCAACCTATCATCTCGGCGGTAATATTTGACAACATTTCTGGCTTGTTCGCCTTTACGTCTCCGTGGGACCTTTATATACATCTATAACGTAACATAACCTAACCTAACCCAACCTAACATCTCGGCGGTAATAATTGTCAACATTCCTGGCGAGTTGGCTTCTCCGTCTCCGTGGGACCTTTATATACATCAATAACGTAATATAACCTAACCTAACCCAACCTAACATCTCGGCGGTAATATTTGACCACATTCCAGGCTTGTTGGCCTCTACGTCTCCGTGGGACCTTTATATACATCTATAACGTAATATAACCTAACCTAACCCTACCTAACATCTCGGCGGTAATATTTGAAAACATTCATGGCGAGTAGGCCTCTACGTCTCCGTTTGAAATTCATACACATCAATAACGAAATATAACCTAACCGAACCCAACCTATCATCTCGGCGGTAATATTTGACAACATTTCTGGCTTGTTGGCCTTTACGTCTCCGTGGGACCTTTATATACATCAATAACGTAATATAACCTAATCTAACCAAACCTAACATCTTCGGGGTAATATTTCACCACATTCCTGGCTTGTTGGCCTCTACGTCTCCGTAGGACCTTTATATACAACAATAACGTAATATAACCTAACCTAACCCAACCTAACATCTCGGCGGTAATATTTGAAAACATTCCTGCCGAGTTCGCCTCTACGTCCCCGTGGGACCTTTATATACATCAATAACGAAATATAACCTAACCTAACACAACCTATCATCTCGGCGGTAATATTCGACAACATACCTGGCAAATTTGGCCTCTACGTCTACGTTTGACCTTCATATACATCAATAACGAAATGTAACCTAACCTAACCCAACCTATCATTTCGGCGGTAATATTTGACAACATTCCTGGCGAGTTGGCCTCTACCTCTCCGCGGGGCCTTTATATACTTCAATAACGTAATATAACCTAACCTAACCCAATCTAACATCTCGGCGATGATATTTGACCACATTCCTGGCTTGTTGGCCTCTACGTCTCCGTGGGACTCTTATATGCATCTATAACGTAATATAACCTAACCTAACCCAACCTAACATCTCGGCGGTAATATTTGACAACATTCCTGGCGAGTTGGCCTCTACGTCTCCGTGGGGCCTTTATATACTTCAATAACGTAATATAACCTAACCTAACCCAATCTAACATCTCGCCGGTAATATTTGACCACATTCCAGTCTTGTAAGTCCCTACGTCTCCGCGGAACCTCTATATACATCAGTAACGTAATATAACCTAACCTAACCCAACCTACCATCTCGGCGGTAATATTTGACAACATTCCTCGCGAGTTGGCTTCTCCGTCTCCGTGGGACCTTTATATACATCAATAACGTAATATAACCTAACCTAACCCAACCTAACATCTCGGCGGTAATATTTGACCACATTCCTGGCTTGTTGGCCTCTACGTCTCCGTGGGACCTTTATATACATCAATAACGAAATATAACCTAACCCAACACAACCTATCATCTCGGCGGTAATATTCGACAACATACCTGGCGCATTTGGCCTCTACGTCTACGTTTGACCTTCATATACATCAATAACGAAATGTAACCTAACCTAACCCAACCTATCATCTCGGTGGTAATATTTGACAACATACCTGGCGAGTTGGCCTCTACGTCTCCGTGGGACCTTCATATACATCAATAACGAAATATAACCTAACCTAATCCAACCTATCATCTCGGCGGTAATATTCGACAACGTACCTGGCGAATTTGGCCTCTACGTCTACGTTTGACCTTCATATACATCAATAACGTAATATAACCTAACATAACCCAACCTATCATCTCGTCGGTAATATTTGACAACATTCCTGGCGAGTTGGCCTCTAGGTCTCCGTTTGACTTTCATATACTTCAATAACGTAATATAACCTAACCTAACCCAACCTATCATCTCGGCGGTAATCTTTGACAACATTCATGGCGAGATGGCCTCTACGTCTCCGTGGGACCTTTATATACATCAATAACGTAATATAACCTAACCTACCCCAACCTATCATCTCGGCGGTAATATTTGACAATATTCCTTGCGAGTTGGCCTCTACGTTTCCGTGGCATCTTTATATACATCAATAACGTAATATAAACTAACCTATCCCAACCTATCATCTCGGCGGTAATATTTGACAACATTTCTGGCTTGTTGGCCTTTACGTCTCCGTGGGACCTTTATATACATCTATAACGTAACATAACCTAACCTAACCCAACCTAACATCTCGGCGGTAATAATTGTCAACATTCCTGGCGAGTTGGCTTCTCCGTCTCCGTGGGACCTTTATATACATCAATAACGTAATATAACCTAATCTAACCCAACCTAACATCTCCGGGGTAATATTTCACCACATTCCTGGCTTGTTGGCCTCTACGTCTCCGTAGGACCTTTATATACAACAATAACGTAATATAACCTAACCTAACCCAACCTAACATCTCGGCGGTAATATTTGAAAACATTCCTGCCGAGTTCGCCTCTACGTCCCCGTGGGACCTTTATATACATCAATAACGAAATATAACCTAACCTAACACAACCTATCATCTCGGCGGTAATATTCGACAACATACCTGGCAAATTTGGCCTCTACGTCTACGTTTGACCTTCATATACATCAATAACGAAATGTAACCTAACCTAACCCAACCTATCATTTCGGCGGTAATATTTGACAACATTCCTGGCGAGTTGGCCTCTACCTCTCCGCGGGGCCTTTATATACATCAATAACGTAATATAACCTAACCTAACCCAACCTATCATCTCGGCGGTAATATTTGACAACATTTCTGGCTTGTTGGCCTTTACGTCTCCGTGGGACCTTTATATACATCAATAACGTAATATAACCTAATCTAACCCAACCTAACATCTCCGGTGTAATATTTCACCACATTCCTGGCTTGTTGGCCTCTACGTCTCCGTAGGACCTTTATATACATCAATAACGTAATATAACCTAACCTAACCCAACCTAACATCTCGGCGGTAATATTTGAAAACATACCTGCCGAGTTCGCCTCTGCGTCTGCGTTTGACCTTCATATACATCAATAAGGTAATATAACCTAACCTAACCCAACCTATCATCTCGGCGGTAATATTTGACAACATTCCTGGCTTGTTGGCCTCTACGTCTCCGTGGGACCTTTATATACATCTACAACGTAACATAACCTAACCTAACCCAACCTAACATCTCCGCGGTAATATTTGACAACATTCCTGGCGAGTTGGCTTCTACGTCTCCGTGGGGCCTTTATATACTTCAATGACGTAATATAACCTAACCTAACCCAATCTAACATCTCGCCGGTAATATTTGACCACATTCCAGTCTTGTAAGTCCCTACGTCTCCGCGGAACCTCTATATACATCAGTTACGTAATATAACCTAACCTAACCCAACCTAACATCTCGGCGGTAATATTTGACAATATTCCTGGCGAGTTGGCATCTACTTCTCCGTGGCATCTTTATATACACCAATAACGTAATATAACATAACCTAACCCAATCTAACATCTCGGCGGTAATATTTAACCACATTCCTGGCTTGTTGGCCTCTTCGTATCCGTGGGACCTTTATATACATCTATAACCTAATATAACGTAACCTAACCCAACATAACATCTCGGCGGTAATATTTGACCACATTCCTGTCTTGTTGGCCTCTACGTCTCCGTGGGACCTTTATATACATCAATAACGTAATATAACCTAACCTAACCCAACCTAACATCTCGGCGGTTATATTTGACACCTTTCCTTGCGAGTTGGCCTATACGTCTCCGTGTAACCCTCGTATACATCAATAACGTAATATAACCTAACCTAACGCAACCTAACATCTCGGCGGTAATATTTGACAACATTCCTGGCGAGTTGGCCTCTACGTCTCCGTGGGGCCTTTATATACTTCAATAACGTAATGTAACCTAACCTAACCCAATCTAACATCTCGCCGGTTATATTTGACCACATTCCAGTCTTGTAAGTCCCTACGTCTCCGCGGAACCTCTATATACATCAGTAACGTAATATAACCTAACCTAACCCAACCTAACATCTCGGTGGTAATATTTGACCACATTCCTGGCTTGTTGGCCTCTACGTCCCCGTGGGACCTTTATATACATCTACAACGTAACATAACCTAACCTAACCCAACCTAACATCTCGGCGGTAATATTTGACAACATTCCTGGCGAGTTGGCTTCTCCGTCTCCGTGGGACCTTTATATACATCAATAACGTAATATAACCTAATCTAACCCAACCTAACATCTCCGGGGTAATATTTCACCACATTCCTGGCTTGTTGGCCTCTACGTCTCCGTAGGACCTTTATATACATCAATAACGTAATATAACCTAACCTAACCCAACCTAACATCTCGGCGGTAATTTTTGAAAACATTCCTGCCGAGTTCGCCTCTGCGTCTGCGTTTGACCTTCATATACATCAATAACGTAATATAACCTAACCTAACCCAACCTATCAACTCGGCGGTAATATTTGACAACATTCCTGGCTTGTTGGCCTTTACGTCTCCGAGGGACCTTTATATACATCAATAACGTAATATAACCTAATCTAACCCAACCTAACATCTCCGGGGTAATATTTCACCTTGTTCCTGGCTTGTTGGCCTCTACGTCTCCGTAGGACCTTTATATACATCAATAACGTAATATAACCTAACTTAACCCAACCTAACATCTCGGCGGTAATATTTGAAAACATTCCTGCCGAGTTCGCCTCTGCGTCTGCGTTTGACCTTCATATACATCAATAACGTAATATAAGCTAACCTAACCCAACCTATCAACTCGGCGGTAATATTTGACAACATTCCTGGCTTGTTGGCCTCTACGTCTCCGTGGGACCTTTATATACATCAATAACGAAATATAACCTAACCCAACACAACCTATCATCTCGGCGGTAATATTCGACAACATACCTGGCGCATTTGGCCTCTACGTCTACGTTTGACCTTCATATACATCAATAACGAAATGTAACCTAACCTAACCCAACCTATCATCTCGGTAGTAATATTTGACAACATACCTGGCGAGTTGGCCTCTACGTCTCCGTGGGACCTTCATATACATCAATAACGAAATATAACCTAGCCTAATCCAACCTATCATCTCGGCGGTAATATTCGACAACGTACCTGGCGAATTTGGCCTCTACGTCTACGTTTGACCTTCATATACATCAATAACGTAATATAACCTAACATAACCCAACCTATCATCTCGTCGGTAATATTTGACAACATTCCTGGCGAGTTGGCCTCTAGGTCTCCGTTTGACTTTCATATACTTCAATAACGTAATATAACCTAACCTAACCCAACCTATCATCTCGGCGGTAATCTTTGACAACATTCATGCCGAGATGGCCTCTACGTCTCCGTGGGACCTTTATATACGTCAATAACGTAATATAACCTAACCTACCCCAACCTATCATCTCGGCGGTAATATTTGACAATATTCCTTGCGAGTTGGCCTCTACGTTTCCGTGGCATCTTTATATACATCAATAACGTAATATAAACTAACCTATCCCAACCTATCATCTCGGCGGTAATATTTGACAACATTTCTGGCTTGTTGGCCTTTACGTCTCCGTGGGACCTTTATATACATCTATAACGTAACATAACCTAACCTAACCCAACCTAACATCTCGGCGGTAATAATTGTCAACATTCCTGGCGAGTTGGCTTCTCCGTCTCCGTGGGACCTTTATATACATCAATAACGTAATATAACCTAACCTAACCCAACCTAACATCTCGGCGGTAATATTTGACCACATTCCAGGCTTGTTGGCCTCTACGTCTCCGTGGGACCTTTATATACATCTATAACGTAATATAACCTAACCTAACCCTACCTAACATCTCGGCGGTAATATTTGAAAACATTCATGGCGAGTAGGCCTCTACGTCTCCGTTTGAAATTCATACACATCAATAACGAAATATAACCTAACCGAACCCAACCTATCATCTCGGCGGTAATATTTGACAACATTTCTGGCTTGTTGGCCTTTACGTCTCCGTGGGACCTTTATATACATCAATAACGTAATATAACCTAATCTAACCCAACCTAACATCTTCGGGGTAATATTTCACCACATTCCTGGCTTGTTGGCCTCTACGTCTCCGTAGGACCTTTATATACAACAATAACGTAATATAACCTAACCTAACCCAACCTATCATCTCGGCGGTAATATTCGACAACATACCTGGCGCATTTGGCCTCTACGTCTACGTTTGACCTTCATATACATCAATAACGAAATGTAACCTAACCTAACCCAACCTATCATCTCGGTGGTAATATTTGACAACATACCTGGCGAGTTGGCCTCTACGTCTCCGTGGGACCTTCATATACATCAATAACGAAATATAACCTAACCTAATCCAACCTATCATCACGGCGGTAATATTCGACAACGTACTTGGCGAATTTGGCCTCTACGTCTACGTTTGACCTTCATATACATCAATAACGTAATATAACCTAACATAACCCAACCTATCATCTCGTCGGTAATATTTGACAACATTCCTGGCGAGTTGGCCTCTAGGTCTCCGTTTGACTTTCATATACTTCAATAACGTAATATAACCTAACCTAACCCAACCTATCATCTCGGCGGTAATCTTTGACAACATTCATGGCGAGATGGCCTCTACGTCTCCGTGGGACCTTTATATACATCAATAACGTAATATAACCTAACCTACCCCAACCTATCATCTCGGCGGTAATATTTGACAATATTCCTTGCGAGTTGGCCTCTACGTTTCCGTGGCATCTTTATATACATCAATAACGTAATATAAACTAACCTATCCCAACCTATCATCTCGGCGGTAATATTTGACAACATTTCTGGCTTGTTGGCCTTTACGTCTCCGTGGGACCTTTATATACATCTATAACGTAACATAACCTAACCTAACCCAACCTAACATCTCGGCGGTAATAATTGTCAACATTCCTGGCGAGTTGGCTTCTCCGTCTCCGTGGGACCTTTATATACATCAATAACGTAATATAACCTAACCTAACCCAACCTAACATCTCGGCGGTAATATTTGACCACATTCCAGGCTTGTTGGCCTCTACGTCTCCGTGGGACCTTTATATACATCTATAACGTAATATAACCTAACCTAACCCTACCTAACATCTCGGCGGTAATATTTGAAAACATTCATGGCGAGTAGGCCTCTACGTCTCCGTTTGAAATTCATACATATCAATAACGAAATATAACCTAACCGAACCCAACCTATCATCTCGGCGGTAATATTTGACAACATTTCTGGCTTGTTGGCCTTTACGTCTCCGTGGGACCTTTATATACATCAATAACGTAATATAACCTAATCTAACCCAACCTAACATCTCGGCGGTAATAATTGTCAACATTCCTGGCGAGTTGGCTTCTCCGTCTCCGTGGGACCTTTATATACATCAATAACGTAATATAACCTAACCTAACCCAACCTAACATCTCGGCGGTAATATTTGACCACATTCCAGGCTTGTTGGCCTCTACGTCTCCGTGGGACCTTTATATACATCTATAACGTAATATAACCTAACCTAACCCTACCTAACATCTCGGCGGTAATATTTGAAAACATTCATGGCGAGTAGGCCTCTACGTCTCCGTTTGAAATTCATACACATCAATAACGAAATATAACCTAACCGAACCCAACCTATCATCTCGGCGGTAATATTTGACAACATTTCTGGCTTGTTGGCCTTTACGTCTCCGTGGGACCTTTATATACATCAATAACGTAATATAACCTAATCTAACCCAACCTAACATCTCCGGCGTAATATTTCACCACATTCCTGGCTTGTTGGCCTCTACGTCTCCGTAGGACCTTTATATACAACAATAACGTAATATAACCTAACCTAACCCAACCTAACATCTCGGCGGTAATATTTGAAAACATTCCTGGCGAGTTGGCCTCTACCTCTCCGCGGGGCCTTTATATACTTCAATAACGTAATATAACCTAACCTAACCCAATCTAACATCTCGGCGATGATATTTGACCACATTCCTGGCTTGTTGGCCTCTACGTCTCCGTGGGACTCTTATATGCATCTATAACGTAATATAACCTAACCTAACCCAACCTAACATCTCGGCGGTAATATTTGACAACATTCCTGGCGAGTTGGCCTCTACGTCTCCGTGGGGCCTTTATATACTTCAATAACGTAATATAACCTAACCTAACCCAATCTAACATCTCGCCGGTAATATTTGACCACATTCCAGTCTTGTAAGTCCCTACGTCTCCGCGGAACCTCTATATACATCAGTAACGTAATATAACCTAACCTAACCCAACCTACCATCTCGGCGGTAATATTTGACAACATTCCTCGCGAGTTGGCTTCTCCGTCTCCGTGGGACCTTTATATACATCAATAACGTAATATAACCTAACCTAACCCAACCTAACATCTCGGCGGTAATATTTGACCACATTCCTGGCTTGTTGGCCTCTACGTCTCCGTGGGACCTTTATATACATCAATAACGTAATATAACCTAACCTAACCCTACCTAACATCTCGGCGGTAATATTTGAAAACATTCATCGCGAGTAGGCCTCTACGTCTCCGTAGGACCTTTATATACATCAATAACGTAATATAACCTAACCTAACCCAACCTAACATCTCGGCGGTAATATTTGAAAACATTCCTGCCGAGTTCGCCTCTGCGTCTGCGTTTGACCTTCATATACATCAATAACGTAATATAACCTAACCTAACCCAACCTATCATCTCGCCGGTAATATTTGACCACATTCCAGTCTTGTAAGTCCCTACGTCTCCGCGGAACCTCTATATACATCAGTAACGTAATATAACCTAACCTAACCCAACCTAACATCTCGGCGGTAATATTTGACAATATTCCTGGCGAGTTGGCATCTACTTCTCCGTGGCATCTTTATATACACCAATAACGTAATATAACATAACCTAACCCAATCTAACATCTCGGCGGTAATATTTAACCACATTCCTGGCTTGTTGGCCTCTTCGTATCCGTGGGACCTTTATATACATCTATAACCTAATATAACGTAACCTAACCCAACCTATCAACTCGGCGGTAATATTTGACAACATTCCTGGCTTGTTGGCCTCTACGTCTCCGTGGGACCTTTATATACATCAATAACGAAATATAACCTAACCCAACACAACCTATCATCTCGGCGGTAATATTCGACAACATACCTGGCGCATTTGGCCTCTACGTCTACGTTTGACCTTCATATACATCAATAACGAAATGTAACCTAACCTAACCCATACTATCATCTCGGTGGTAATATTTGACAACATACCTGGCGAGTTGGCCTCTACGTCTCCGTGGGACCTTCATATACATCAATAACGAAATATAACCTAACCTAATCCAACCTATCATCTCGGCGGTAATATTCGACAACGTACTTGGCAAATTTGGCCTCTACGTCTACGTTTGACCTTCATATACATCAATAACGTAATATAACCTAACATAACCCAACCTATCATCTCGTCGGTAATATTTGACAACATTCCTGGCGAGTTGGCCTCTAGGTCTCCGTTTGACTTTCATATACTTCAATAACGTAATATAACCTAACCTAACCCAACCTATCATCTCGGCGGTAATCTTTGACAACATTCATGGCGAGATGGCCTCTACGTCTCCGTGGGACCTTTATATACATCAATAACGTAATATAACCTAACCTACCCCAACCTATCATCTCGGCGGTAATATTTGACAATATTCCTTGCGAGTTGGCCTCTACGTTTCCGTGGCATCTTTATATACATCAATAACGTAATATAAACTAACCTATCCCAACCTATCATCTCGGCGGTAATATTTGACAACATTTCTGGCTTGTTGGCCTTTACGTCTCCGTGGGACCTTTATATACATCTATAACGTAACATAACCTAACCTAACCCAACCTAACATCTCGGCGGTAATAATTGTCAACATTCCTGGCGAGTTGGCTTCTCCGTCTCCGTGGGACCTTTATATACATCAATAACGTAATATAACCTAACCTAACCCAACCTAACATCTCGGCGGTAATATTTGACCACATTCCAGGCTTGTTGGCCTCTACGTCTCCGTGGGACCTTTATATACATCAATAACGTAATATAACCTAACCTAACCCTACCTAACATCTCGGCGGTAATATTTGAAAACATTCATCGCGAGTAGGCCTCTACGTCTCCGTTTGAAATTCATATACATCAATAACGAAATATAACCTAACCGAACCCAACCTATCATCTCGGCGGTAATATTTGACAACATTTCTGGCTTGTTGGCCTTTACGTCTCCGTGGGACCTTTATATACATCAATAACGTAATATAACCTAACCTAACCCAACATAACATCTCGGCGGTAATATTTGACCACATTCCTGTCTTGTTGGCCTCTACGTCTCCGTGGGACCTTTATATACATCAATAACGTAATATAACCTAACCTAACCCAACCTAACATCTCGGCGGTAATATTTGACAACATTCCTGGCGAGTTGGCTTCTACGTCTCCGTGGGGCCTTTATATACTTCAATGACGTAATATAACCTAACCTAACCCAATCTAACATCTCGCCGGTAATATTTGACCACATTCCAGTCTTGTAAGTCCCTACGTCTCCGCGGAACCTCTATATACATCAGTAACGTAATATAACCTAACCTAACCCAACCTAACATCTCGGCGGTAATATTTGACCACATTCCTGGCTTGTTGGCCTCTACGTCCCCGTGGGACCTTTATATACATCTACAACGTAACATAACCTAACCTAACCCAACCTAACATCTCGGCGGTAATATTTGACAACATTCCTGGCGAGTTGGCTTCTCCGTCTCCGTGGGACCTTTATATACATCAATAACGTAATATAACCTAATCTAACCCAACCTAACATCTCCGGGGAAATATTTCACCACATTCCTGGCTTGTTGGCCTCTACGTCTCCGTAGGACCTTTATATACATCAATAACGTAATATAACCTAACCTAACCCAACTTAACATCTCGGCGGTAATTTTTGAAAACATTCCTGCCGAGTTCGCCTCTGCGTCTGCGTTTGACCTTCATATACATCAATAACGTAATATAACCTAACCTAACCCAACCTATCATCTCGGCGGTAATATTTGACAACATTCCTGGCTTGTTGGCCTCTACGTCTCCGTGGGACCTTTATATACATCAATAACGAAATATAACCTAACCCAACACAACCTATCATCTCGGCGGTAATATTCGACAACATACCTGGCGCATTTGGCCTCTACGTCTACGTTTGACCTTCATATACATCAATAACGAAATGTAACCTAACCTAACCCAACCTATCATCTCGGTGGTAATATTTGACAACATTCCTGGCGAGTTGGCCTCTACCTCTCCGTGGGGCCTTTATATACTTCAATAACATAATATAACCTAACCTAACCCAATCTAACATCTCGGCGATAATATTTGACCACATTCCTGGCTTGTTGGCCTCTACGTCTCCGTGGGACCTTTATGTGCATCTATAACGTAATATAACCTAACCTAACCCAACCTAACATCTCGGCGGTAATATTTGACCACATTCCTGGCGAGTTGGCCTATACGTCTCCGTGTAACCCTCGTATACATCAATAACGTAATATAACCTAACCTAACCCAACCTATCATCTCGGCGGTAATATTTGACCACATTTCTGGCTTGTTGGCCTCTACGTCTCCGTGGGACCTTTATATACATCTACAACGTAACATAACCTAACCTAACCCAACCTAACATCTCGGCGGTAATATTTGACAACATTCCTGGCGAGTTGGCTTCTCCGTCTCCGTGGGACCTTTATATACATCAATAACGTAATATAACCTAATCTAACCCAACCTAACATCTCCGGGGAAATATTTCACCACATTCCTGGCTTGTTGGCCTCTACGTCTCCGTAGGACCTTTATATACATCAATAACGTAATATAACCTAACCTAACCCAACCTAACATCTCGGCGGTAATATTTGAAAACATTCCTGCCGAGTTCGCCTCTGCGTCTGCGTTTGACCTTCATATACATCAATAACGTAATATAACCTAACCTAACCCAACCTATCATCTCGGCGGTAATATTTGACAACATTCCTGGCTTGTTGGCCTCTACGTCTCCGTGGGACCTTTATATACATCTACAACGTAACATAACCTAACCTAACCCAACCTAACATCTCCGCGGTAATATTTGACAACATTCCTGGCGAGTTGGCTTCTACGTCTCCGTGGGACCTTTATATACATCAATAACGTAATATAACCTAACCTAACCCAACCTAACATCTCGGCGGTTATATTTGACACCTTTCCTTGCGAGTTGGCCTATACATCTCCGTGTAACCCTCGTATACATCAATAACGTAATATAACCTAACCTAACGCAACCTAACATCTCGGCGGTAATATTTGACAACATTCCTGGCGAGTTGGCCTCTACGTCTCCGTGGGGCCTTTATATACTTCAATAACGTAATGTAACCTAACCTAACCCAATCTAACATCTCGCCGGTTATATTTGACCACATTCCAGTCTTGTAAGTCCCTACGTCTCCGCGGAACCTCTATATACATCAGTAACGTAATATAACCTAACCTAACCCAACCTAACATCTCGGCGGTAATATTTGACCACATTCCTGGCTTGTTGGCCTCTACGTCCCCGTGGGACCTTTATATACATCTACAACGTAACATAACCTAACCTAACCCAACCTAACATCTCGGCGGTAATATTTGACAACATTCCTGGCGAGTTGGCTTCTCCGTCTCCGTGGGACCTTTATATACATCAATAACGTAATATAACCTAATCTAACCCAACCTAACATCTCCGGGGAAATATTTCACCACATTCCTGGCTTGTTGGCCTCTACGTCTCCGTAGGACCTTTATATACATCAATAACGTAATATAACCTAACCTAACCCAACTTAACATCTCGGCGGTAATTTTTGAAAACATTCCTGCCGAGTTCGCCTCTGCGTCTGCGTTTGACCTTCATATACATCAATAACGTAATATAACCTAACCTAACCCAACCTATCATCTCGGCGGTAATATTTGACAACATTCCTGGCTTGTTGGCCTCTACGTCTCCGTGGGACCTTTATATACATCAATAACGAAATATAACCTAACCCAACACAACCTATCATCTCGGCGGTAATATTCGACAACATACCTGGCGCATTTGGCCTCTACGTCTACGTTTGACCTTCATATACATCAATAACGAAATGTAACCTAACCTAACCCAACCTATCATCTCGGTGGTAATATTTGACAACATTCCTGGCGAGTTGGCCTCTACCTCTCCGTGGGGCCTTTATATACTTCAATAACATAATATAACCTAACCTAACCCAATCTAACATCTCGGCGATAATATTTGACCACATTCCTGGCTTGTTGGCCTCTACGTCTCCGTGGGACCTTTATGTGCATCTATAACGTAATATAACCTAACCTAACCCAACCTAACATCTCGGCGGTAATATTTGACCACATTCCTGGCGAGTTGGCCTATACGTCTCCGTGTAACCCTCGTATACATCAATAACGTAATATAACCTAACCTAACCCAACCTATCATCTCGGCGGTAATATTTGACCACATTTCTGGCTTGTTGGCCTCTACGTCTCCGTGGGACCTTTATATACATCTACAACGTAACATAACCTAACCTAACCCAACCTAACATCTCGGCGGTAATATTTGACAACATTCCTGGCGAGTTGGCTTCTCCGTCTCCGTGGGACCTTTATATACATCAATAACGTAATATAACCTAATCTAACCCAACCTAACATCTCCGGGGAAATATTTCACCACATTCCTGGCTTGTTGGCCTCTACGTCTCCGTAGGACCTTTATATACATCAATAACGTAATATAACCTAACCTAACCCAACCTAACATCTCGGCGGTAATATTTGAAAACATTCCTGCCGAGTTCGCCTCTGCGTCTGCGTTTGACCTTCATATACATCAATAACGTAATATAACCTAACCTAACCCAACCTATCATCTCGGCGGTAATATTTGACAACATTCCTGGCTTGTTGGCCTCTACGTCTCCGTGGGACCTTTATATACATCTACAACGTAACATAACCTAACCTAACCCAACCTAACATCTCCGCGGTAATATTTGACAACATTCCTGGCGAGTTGGCTTCTACGTCTCCGTGGGGCCTTTATATACTTCAATGACGTAATATAACCTAACCTAACCCAATCTAACATCTCGCCGGTAATATTTGACCACATTCCAGTCTTGTAAGTCCCTACGTCTCCGCGGAACCTCTATATACATCAGTAACGTAATATAACCTAACCTAACCCAACCTAACATCTCGGCGGTAATATTTGACAATATTCCTGGCGAGTTGGCATCTACTTCTCCGTGGCATCTTTATATACACCAATAACGTAATATAACATAACCTAACCCAATCTAACATCTCGGCGGTAATATTTAACCACATTCCTGGCTTGTTGGCCTCTTCGTATCCGTGGGACCTTTATATACATCTATAACCTAATATAACGTAACCTAACCCAACCTATCAACTCGGCGGTAATATTTGACAACATTCCTGGCTTGTTGGCCTCTACGTCTCCGTGGGACCTTTATATACATCAATAACGAAATATAACCTAACCCAACACAACCTATCATCTCGGCGGTAATATTCGACAACGTACTTGGCGAATTTGGCCTCTACGTCTACGTTTGACCTTCATATACATCAATAACGTAATATAACCTAACATAACCCAACCTATCATCTCGTCGGTAATATTTGACAACATTCCTGGCGAGTTGGCCTCTAGGTCTCCGTTTGACTTTCATATACTTCAATAACGTAATATAACCTAACCTAACCCAACCTATCATCTCGGCGGTAATCTTTGACAACATTCATGGCGAGATGGCCTCTACGTCTCCGTGGGACCTTTATATACATCAATAACGTAATATAACCTAACCTACCC
Organism: Xylocopa violacea; assembly: GCA_963969225.1. Classification (NCBI taxonomy): domain Eukaryota; kingdom Metazoa; phylum Arthropoda; class Insecta; order Hymenoptera; family Apidae; genus Xylocopa; species Xylocopa violacea. The sequence goes on from CAXAJV010000001.1 coordinate 57,995,675, forward strand.
CAACCTATCATCTCGGCGGTAATATTTGACAATATTCCTTGCGAGTTGGCCTCTACGTTTCCGTGGCATCTTTATATACATCAATAACGTAATATAAACTAACCTATCCCAACCTATCATCTCGGCGGTAATATTTGACAACATTTCTGGCTTGTTGGCCTTTACGTCTCCGTGGGACCTTTATATACATCTATAACGTAACATAACCTAACCTAACCCAACCTAACATCTCGGCGGTAATAATTGTCAACATTCCTGGCGAGTTGGCTTCTCCGTCTCCGTGGGACCTTTATATACATCAATAACGTAATATAACCTAACCTAACCCAACCTAACATCTCGGCGGTAATATTTGACCACATTCCAGGCTTGTTGGCCTCTACGTCTCCGTGGGACCTTTATATACATCTATAACGTAATATAACCTAACCTAACCCTACCTAACATCTCGGCGGTAATATTTGAAAACATTCATGGCGAGTAGGCCTCTACGTCTCAGTTTGAAATTCATACACATCAATAACGAAATATAACCTAACCGAACCCAACCTATCATCTCGGCGGTAATATTTGACAACATTCCTGCCGAGTTCGCCTCTACGTCCCCGTGGGACCTTTATATACATCAATAACGAAATATAACCTAACCTAACACAACCTATCATCTCGGCGGTAATATTCGACAACATACCTGGCAAATTTGGCCTCTACGTCTACGTTTGACCTTCATATACATCAATAACGAAATGTAACCTAACCTAACTCAACCTATCATTTCGGCGGTAATATTTGACAACATTCCTGGCGAGTTGGCCTCTACCTCTCCGCGGGGCCTTTATATACTTCAATAACGTAATATAACCTAACCTAACCCAATCTAACATCTCGGCGATGATATTTGACCACATTCCTGGCTTGTTGGCCTCTACGTCTCCGTGGGACTCTTATGTGCATCTATAACGTAATATAACCTAACCTAACCCAACCTAACATCTCGGCGGTAATATTTGACAACATTCTTGGCGAGTTGGCCTCTACGTCTCCGTGGGGCGTTTATATACTTCAATAACGTAATATAACCTAACCTAACCCAATCTAACATCTCGCCGGTAATATTTGACCACATTCCAGTCTTGTAAGTCCCTACGTCTCCGCGGAACCTCTATATACATCAGTAACGTAATATAACCTAACCTAACCCAACCTACCATCTCGGCGGTAATATTTGACAACATTCCTCGCGAGTTGGCTTCTCCGTCTCCGTGGGACCTTTATATACATCAATAACGTAATATAACCTAACCTAACCCAACCTAACATCTCGGCGGTAATATTTGACCACATTCCTGGCTTGTTGGCCTCTACGTCTCCGTGGGACCTTTATATACATCTATAACGTAACATAACCTAACCTAACCCAACCTAACATCTCGGCGGTAATAATTGTCAACATTCCTGGCGAGTTGGCTTCTCCGTCTCCGTGGGAGCTTTATATACATCAATAACGTAATATAACCTAACCTAATCCAACCTAACATCTCGGCGGTAATATTTGACCACATTCCAGGCTTGTTGGCCTCTACGTCTCCGTGGGACCTTTATATACATCAATAACGTAATATAACCTAACCTAACCCTACCTAACATCTCGGCGGTAATATTTGAAAACATTCATCACGAGTAGGCCTCTACGTCTCCGTTTGATATTCATATACATCAATAACGAAATATAACCTAACCGAACCCAACCTATCATCTCGGCGGTAATATTTGACAACATTTCTGGCTTGTTGGCCTTTACGTCGCCGTGGGACCTTTATATACATCAATAACGTAATATAACCTAACCTAACCCAACCTATCATCTCGGCGGTAATATTTGACAACATTTCTGGCTTGTTGGCCTTTACGTCTCCGTGGGACCTTTATATACATCAATAACGTAATATAACCTAATCTAACCCAACCTAACATCTCCGGTGTAATATTTCACCACATTCCTGGCTTGTTGGCCTCTACGTCTCCGTAGGACCTTTATATACATCAATAACGTAATATAACCTAACCTAACCCAACCTAACATCTCGGCGGTAATATTTGAAAACATTCCTGCCGAGTTCGCCTCTGCGTCTGCGTTTGACCTTCATATACATCAATAACGTAATGTAACCTAACCTAACCCAACCTATCATCTCGGCGGTAATATTTGACAACATTCCTGGCTTGTTGGCCTCTACGTCTCCGTGGGACCTTTATATACATCTCCAACGTAACATAACCTAACATAACCCAACCTAACATCTCCGCGGTAATATTTGACAACATTCCTGGCGAGTTGGCTTCTACGTCTCCGTGGGGCCTTTATATACTTCAATGACGTAATATAACCTAACCTAACCCAATCTAACATCTCGCCGGTAATATTTGACCACATTCCAGTCTTGTAAGTCCCTACGTCTCCGCGGAACCTCTATATACATCAGTAACGTAATATAACCTAACCTAACCCAACCTAACATCTCGGCGGTAATATTTGACAATATTCCTGGCGAGTTGGCATCTACTTCTCCGTGGCATCTTTATATACACCAATAACGTAATATAACATAACCTAACCCAATCTAACATCTCGGCGGTAATATTTAACCACATTCCTGGCTTGTTGGCCTCTTCGTATCCGTGGGACCTTTATATACATCTATAACCTAATATAACGTAACCTAACCCAACATAACATCTCGGCGGTAATATTTGACCACATTCCTGTCTTGTTGGCCTCTACGTCTCCGTGGGACCTTTATATACATCAATAACGTAATATAACCTAACCTAACCCAACCTAACATCTCGGCGGTTATATTTGACACCTTTCCTTGCGAGTTGGCCTATACGTCTCCGTGTAACCCTCGTATACATCAATAACGTAATATAACCTAACCTAACGCAACCTAACATCTCGGCGGTAATATTTGACAACATTCCTGGCGAGTTGGCCTCTACGTCTCCGTGGGGCCTTTATATACTTCAATAACGTAATGTAACCTAACCTAACCCAATCTAACATCTCGCCGGTTATATTTGACCACATTCCAGTCTTGTAAGTCCCTACGTCTCCGCGGAACCTCTATATACATCAGTAACGTAATATAACCTAACCTAACCCAACCTAACATCTCGGCGGTAATATTTGACCACATTCCTGGCTTGTTGGCCTCAACGTCCCCGTGGGACCTTTATATACATCTACAACGTAACATAACCTAACCTAACCCAACCTAACATCTCGGCGGTAATATTTGACAACATTCCTGGCGAGTTGGCTTCTCCGTCTCCGTGGGACCTTTATATACATCAATAACGTAATATAACCTAATCTAACCCAACCTAACATCTCCGGGGAAATATTTCACCACATTCCTGGCTTGTTGGCCTCTACGTCTCCGTAGGACCTTTATATACATCAATAACGTAATATAACCTAACCTAACCCAACCTAACATCTCGGCGGTAATTTTTGAAAACATTCCTGCCGAGTTCGCCTCTGCGTCTGCGTTTGACCTTCATATACATCAATAACGTAATATAACCTAACCTAACCCAACCTATCATCTCGGCGGTAATATTTGACAACATTCCTGGCTTGTTGGCCTCTACGTCTCCGTGGGACCTTTATATACATCAATAACGAAATATAACCTAACCCAACACAACCTATCATCTCGGCGGTAATATTCGACAACATACCTGGCGCATTTGGCCTCTACGTCTACGTTTGACCTTCATATACATCAATAACGAAATGTAACCTAACCTAACCCAACCTATCATCTCGGTGGTAATATTTGACAACATTCCTGGCGAGTTGGCCTCTACCTCTCCGTGGGGCCTTTATATACTTCAATAACATAATATAACCTAACCTAACCCAATCTAACATCTCGGCGATAATATTTGACCACATTCCTGGCTTGTTGGCCTCTACGTCTCCGTGGGACCTTTATGTGCATCTATAACGTAATATAACCTAACCTAACCCAACCTAACATCTCGGCGGTAATATTTGACCACATTCCAGGCTTGTTGGCCTCTACGTCTCCGTGGGACCTTTATATACATCAATAACGTAATATAACCTAACCTAACCCTACCTAACATCTCGGCGGTAATATTTGAAAACATTCATCGCGAGTAGGCCTCTACGTCTCCGTTTGAAATTCATATACATCAATAACGAAATATAACCTAACCGAACCCAACCTATCATCTCGGCGGTAATATTTGACAACATTTCTGGCTTGTTGGCCTTTACGTCTCCGTGGGACCTTTATATACATCAATAACGTAATATAACCTAACCTAACCCAACCTATCATCTCGGCGGTAATATTTGACAACATTTCTGGCTTGTTGGCCTTTACGTCTCCGTGGGACCTTTATATACATCAATAACGTAATATAACCTAATCTAACCCAACCTAACATCTCCGGTGTAATATTTCACCACATTCCTGGCTTGTTGGCCTCTACGTCTCCGTAGGACCTTTATATACATCAATAACGTAATATAACCTAACCTAACCCAACCTAACATCTCGGCGGTAATATTTGAAAACATTCCTGCCGAGTTCGCCTCTGCGTCTGCGTTGGACCTTCATATACATCAATAACGTAATATAACCTAACCTAACCCAACCTATCATCTCGGCGGTAATATTTAACCACATTCCTGACTTGTTGGCCTCTTCGTATCCGTGGGAACTTTATATACATCTATAACCTAATATAACGTAACCTAACCCAACATAACATCTCGCCGGTAATATTTGACCACATTCCAGTCTTGTAAGTCCCTACGTCTCCGCGGAACCTCTATATACATCAGTAACGTAATATAACCTAACCTAACCCAACCTAACATCTCGGCGGTAATATTTGACAATATTCCTGGCGAGTTGGCATCTACTTCTCCGTGGCATCTTTATATACACCAATAACGTAATATAACATAACCTAACCCAATCTAACATCTCGGCGGTAATATTTAACCACATTCCTGGCTTGTTGGCCTCTTCGTATCCGTGGGACCTTTATATACATCTATAACCTAATATAACGTAACCTAACCCAACATAACATCTCGGCGGTAATATTTGACCACATTCCTGTCTTGTTGGCCTCTACGTCTCCGTGGTACCTTTATATACATCAATAACGTAATATAACCTAACCTAACCCAACCTAACATCTCGGCGGTTATATTTGACACCTTTCCTTGCGAGTTGGCCTATACGTCTCCGTGTAACCCTCGTATACATCAATAACGTAATATAACCTAACCTAACGCAACCTAACATCTCGGCGGTAATATTTGACAACATTCCTGGCGAGTTGGCCTCTACGTCTCCGTGGGGCCTTTATATACTTCAATAACGTAATGTAACCTAACCTAACCCAATCTAACATCTCGCCGGTTATATTTGACCACATTCCAGTCTTGTAAGTCCCTACGTCTCCGCGGAACCTCTATATACATCAGTAACGTAATATAACCTAACCTAACCCAACCTAACATCTCGGCGGTAATATTTGACCACATTCCTGGCTTGTTGGCCTCTACGTCCCCGTGGGACCTTTATATACATCTACAACGTAACATAACCTAACCTAACCCAACCTAACATCTCGGCGGTAATATTTGACAACATTCCTGGCGAGTTGGCTTCTCCGTCTCCGTGGGACCTTTATATACATCAATAACGTAATATAACCTAATCTAACCCAACCTAACATCTCCGGGGAAATATTTCACCACATTCCTGGCTTGTTGGCCTCTACGTCTCCGTAGGACCTTTATATACATCAATAACGTAATATAACCTAACCTAACCCAACCTAACATCTCGGCGGTAATTTTTGAAAACATTCCTGCCGAGTTCGCCTCTGCGTCTGCGTTTGACCTTCATATACATCAATAACGTAATATAACCTAACCTAACCCAACCTATCATCTCGGCGGTAATATTTGACAACATTCCTGGCTTGTTGGCCTCTACGTCTCCGTGGGACCTTTATATACATCAATAACGAAATATAACCTAACCCAACACAACCTATCATCTCGGCGGTAATATTCGACAACATACCTGGCGCATTTGGCCTCTACGTCTACGTTTGACCTTCATATACATCAATAACGAAATGTAACCTAACCTAACCCAACCTATCATCTCGGTGGTAATATTTGACAACATTCCTGGCGAGTTGGCCTCTACCTCTCCGTGGGGCCTTTATATACTTCAATAACATAATATAACCTAACCTAACTAAATCTAACATCTCGGCGATAATATTTGACCACATTCCTGGCTTGTTGGCCTCTACGTCTCCGTGGGACCTTTATGTGCATCTATAACGTAATATAACCTAACCTAACCCAACCTAACATCTCGGCGGTAATATTTGACCACATTCCTGGCGAGTTGGCCTATACGTCTCCGTGTAACCCTCGTATACATCAATAACGTAATATAACCTAACCTAACCCAACCTATCATCTCGGCGGTAATATTTGACCACATTTCTGGCTTGTTGGCCTCTACGTCTCCGTGGGACCTTTATATACATCTACAACGTAACATAACCTAACCTAACCCAACCTAACATCTCGGCGGTAATATTTGACAACATTCCTGGCGAGTTGGCTTCTCCGTCTCCGTGGGACCTTTATATACATCAATAACGTAATATAACCTAATCTAACCCAACCTAACATCTCCGGGGAAATATTTCACCACATTCCTGGCTTGTTGGCCTCTACGTCTCCGTAGGACCTTTATATACATCAATAACGTAATATAACCTAACCTAACCCAACCTAACATCTCGGCGGTAATTTTTGAAAACATTCCTGCCGAGTTCGCCTCTGCGTCTGCGTTTGACCTTCATATACATCAATAACGTAATATAACCTAACCTAACCCAACCTATCATCTCGGCGGTAATATTTGACAACATTCCGGGCTTGTTGGCCTCTACGTCTCCGTGGGACCTTTATATACATCAATAACGTAATATAACCTAACCTAACCCAACCTAACATCTCGGCGGTTATATTTGACACCTTTCCTGGCGAGTTGGCTTCTACGTCTCCGTGGGGCCTTTATATACTTCAATGACGTAATATAACCTAACCTAACCCAATCTAACATCTCGCCGGTAATATTTGACCACATTCCAGTCTTGTAAGTCCCTACGTCTCCGCGGAACCTCTATATACATCAGTAACGTAATATAACCTAACCTAACCCAACCTAACATCTCGGCGGTAATATTTGACAATATTCCTGGCGAGTTGGCATCTACTTCTCCGTGGCATCTTTATATACACCAATAACGTAATATAACATAACCTAACCCAATCTAACATCTCGGCGGTAATATTTAACCACATTCCTGGCTTGTTGGCCTCTTCGTATCCGTGGGACCTTTATATACATCTATAACCTAATATAACGTAACCTAACCCAACATAACATCTCGGCGGTAATATTTGACCACATTCCTGTCTTGTTGGCCTCTACGTCTCCGTGGGACCTTTATATACATCAATAACGTAATATAACCTAACCTAACCCAACCTAACATCTCGGCGGTTATATTTGACACCTTTCCTTGCGAGTTGGCCTATACGTCTCCGTGTAACCATCGTATACATCAATAACGTAATATAACCTAACCTAACGCAACCTAACATCTCGGCGGTAATATTTGACAACATTCCTGGCGAGTTGGCCTCTACGTCTCCGTGGGGCCTTTATATACTTCAATAACGTAATGTAACCTAACCTAACCCAATCTAACATCTCGCCGGTTATATTTGACCACATTCCAGTCTTGTAAGTCCCTACGTCTCCGCGGAACCTCTATATACATCAGTAACGTAATATAACCTAACCTAACCCAACCTAACATCTCGGCGGTAATATTTGACAACATTCCTGGCTTGTTGGCCTCTACGTCTCCGTGGGACCTTTATATACATCAATAACGAAATATAACCTAACCCAACACAACCTATCATCTCGGCGGTAATATTCGACAACATACCTGGCGCATTTGGCCTCTACGTCTACGTTTGACCTTCATATACATCAATAACGAAATGTAACCTAACCTAACCCAACCTATCATCTCGGTGGTAATATTTGACAACATTCCTGGCGAGTTGGCCTCTACCTCTCCGTGGGACCTTTATATACATCAATAACGTAATATAACCTAACCTAACCCAACCTAACATCTCGGCGGTAATATTTGACCACATTCCAGGCTTGTTGGCCTCTACGTCTCCGTGGGACCTTTATATACATCAATAACGTAATATAACCTAACCTAACCCTACCTAACATCTCGGCGGTAATATTTGAAAACATTCATCGCGAGTAGGCCTCTACGTCTCCGTTTGAAATTCATATACATCAATAACGAAATATAACCTAACCGAACCCAACCTATCATCTCGGCGGTAATATTTGACAACATTTCTGGCTTGTTGGCCTTTACGTCTCCGTGGGACCTTTATATACATCAATAACGTAATATAACCTAACCTAACCCAACATAACATCTCGGCGGTAATATTTGACCACATTCCTGTCTTGTTGGCCTCTACGTCTCCGTGGGACCTTTATATACATCAATAACGTAATATAACCTAACCTAACCCAACCTAACATCTCGGCGGTAATATTTGACAACATTCCTGGCGAGTTGGCTTCTACGTCTCCGTGGGGCCTTTATATACTTCAATAACATAATATAACCTAACCTAACCCAATCTAACATCTCGGCGATAATATTTGACCACATTCCTGGCTTGTTGGCCTCTACGTCTCCGTGGGACCTTTATGTGCATCTATAACGTAATATAACCTAACCTAACCCAACCTAACATCTCGGCGGTAATATTTGACCACATTCCTGGCGAGTTGGCCTATACGTCTCCGTGTAACCCTCGTATACATCAATAACGTAATATAACCTAACCTAACCCAACCTATCATCTCGGCGGTAATATTTGACCACATTTCTGGCTTGTTGGCCTCTACGTCTCCGTGGGACCTTTATATACATCTACAACGTAACATAACCTAACCTAACCCAACCTAACATCTCGGCGGTAATATTTGACAATATTCCTTGCGAGTTGGCCTCTACGTTTCCGTGGCATCTTTATATACATCAATAACGTAATATAACATAACCTAACCCAATCTAACATCTCGGCGGTAATATTTGACCACATTCCTGGCTTGTTGGCCTCTACGTCTCCGTGGGGACTTTATATACTTCAATAACGTAATATAACCTAATCTAACCCAACCTAACATCTCCGGGGTAATGTTTGACAACATACCTGGCGAGTTGGCCTCTACGTCTCCGTTTGACCTTCATATACATCAATAACGTAATATAACCTAACCTAACCCAACATAACATCTCTGGGGTAATATTTGACCACATTCCTGGCTTGTTGGACTCTACGTCTCCGTGGGACCTTTATATACATCAATAACGTAATATAACCTAACCTAACCCAACCTAACATCTCGGCGGTTATATTTGACACCTTTCCTGGCGAGTTGGCTTCTACGTCTCCGTGGGGCCTTTATATACTTCAATGACGTAATATAACCTAACCTAACCCAATCTAACATCTCGCCGGTAATATTTGACCACATTCCAGTCTTGTAAGTCCCTACGTCTCCGCGGAACCTCTATATACATCAGTAACGTAATATAACCTAACCTAACCCAACCTAACATCTCGGCGGTAATATTTGACAATATTCCTGGCGAGTTGGCATCTACTTCTCCGTGGCATCTTTATATACACCAATAACGTAATATAACATAACCTAACCCAATCTAACATCTCGGCGGTAATATTTAACCACATTCCTGGCTTGTTGGCCTCTTCGTATCCGTGGGACCTTTATATACATCTATAACCTAATATAACGTAACCTAACCCAACATAACATCTCGGCGGTAATATTTGACCACATTCCTGTCTTGTTGGCCTCTACGTCTCCGTGGGACCTTTATATACATCAATAACGTAATATAACCTAACCTAACCCAACCTAACATCTCGGCGGTTATATTTGACACCTTTCCTTGCGAGTTGGCCTATACGTCTCCGTGTAACCATCGTATACATCAATAACGTAATATAACCTAACCTAACGCAACCCAACATCTCGGCGGTAATATTTGACAACATTCCTGGCGAGTTGGCCTCTACGTCTCCGTGGGGCCTTTATATACTTCAATAACGTAATGTAACCTAACCTAACCCAATCTAACATCTCGCCGGTTATATTTGACCACATTCCAGTCTTGTAAGTCCCTACGTCTCCGCGGAACCTCTATATACATCAGTAACGTAATATAACCTAACCTAACCCAACCTAACATCTCGGCGGTAATATTTGACCACATTCCTGGCTTGTTGGCCTCTACGTCCCCGTGGGACCTTTATATACATCTACAACGTAACATAACCTAACCTAACCCAACCTAAGATCTCGGCGGTAATATTTGACAACATTCCTGGCGAGTAGGCTTCTCCGTCTCCGTGGGACCTTTATATACATCAATAACGTAATATAACCTAATCTAACCCAACCTAACATCTCCGGGGAAATATTTCACCACATTCCTGGCTTGTTGGCCTCTACGTCTCCGTAGGACCTTTATATACATCAATAACGTAATATAACCTAACCTAACCCAACCTAACATCTCGGCGGTAATTTTTGAAAACATTCCTGCCGAGTTCGCCTCTGCGTCTGCGTTTGACCTTCATATACATCAATAACGTAATATAACCTAACCTAACCCAACCTATCATCTCGGCGGTAATATTTGACAACATTCCTGGCTTGTTGGCCTCTACGTCTCCGTGGGACCTTTATATACATCAATAACGAAATATAACCTAACCCAACACAACCTATCATCTCGGCGGTAATATTCGACAACATACCTGGCGCATTTGGCCTCTACGTCTACGTTTGACCTTCATATACATCAATAACGAAATGTAACCTAACCTAACCCAACCTATCATCTCGGTGGTAATATTTGACAACATTCCTGGCGAGTTGGCCTCTACCTCTCCGTGGGGCCTTTATATACTTCAATAACATAATATAACCTAACCTAACCCAATCTAACATCTCGGCGATAATATTTGACCACATTCCTGGCTTGTTGGCCTCTACGTCTCCGTGGGACCTTTATGTGCATCTATAACGTAATATAACCTAACCTAACCCAACCTAACATCTCGGCGGTAATATTTGACCACATTCCTGGCGAGTTGGCCTATACGTCTCCGTGTAACCCTCGTATACATCAATAACGTAATATAACATAACCTAACCCAACCTATCATCTCGGCGGTAATATTTGACCACATTTCTGGCTTGTTGGCCTCTACGTCTCCGTGGGACCTTTATATACATCAATAACGTAATATATCCTAACCTAACCCAACCTAACATCTCGGCGGTAATATTTGACCACATTCCTGCCTTGTTGGCCTCTACGTCTCCGTGGGGCCTTTATATACTTCAATAACGTAATATAACCTAATCTAACCCAACCTAACATCTCCGGGGTAATATTTGACAACATACCTGGCGAGTTGGCCTCTACGTCTCCTTGGGACCTTCATATACATCAATAACGAAATATAACCTAACCTAACCCAACCTATCATGTCGGCGGTAATATTTGACAATATTCCTTGCGAGTTGGCCTCTACGTTTCCGTGGCATCTTTATATACATCAATAACGTAATATAACATAACCTAACCCAATCTAACATCTCGGCGGTAATATTTGACCACATTCCTGGCTTGTTGGCCTCTACGTCTCCGTGGGGCCTTTATATACTTCAATAACGTAATATAACCTAATCTAACCCAACCTAACATCTCCGGGGTAATGTTTGACAACATACCTGGCGAGTTGGCCTCTACGTCTCCGTTTGACCTTCATATACATCAATAACGTAATATAACCTAACCTAACCCAACATAACATCTCTGGGGTAATATTTGACCACATTCCTGGCTTGTTGGACTCTACGTCTCCGTGGGACCTTTATATACATCTATAACGTAACATAACCTAACCTAACCCAACCTAACATCTCGGCGGTAATATTTTACAATATTCCTGGCGAGTTGGCCTCTACTTCTCCGTGGCATCTTTATATACATCAATAACGTAATATAACATAACCTATCCCAATCTAACATCTCGGCGGTAATATTTAACCACATTGCTGGCTTGTTGGCCTCTTCGTATCCGTGGGACCTTTATATACATCTATAACCTAATATAACGTAACCTAACCCAACATAACATCTCGGCGGTAATATTTGACCACATTCCTGTCTTGTTGGCATCTACGTCTCCGTGGGACCTTTATATACATCAATAACGTAATATATCCTAACCTAACCCAACCTAACACCTCGGCGGTAATATTTGACCACATTCCTGTCTTGTTGGCCTCTACGTCTCCGTGGGACATTTATATACATCAATAACGTAATATAACCTAACCTAACGCAACCTAACATCTCGGAGGTTATATTTGACACCTTTCCTTGCGAGTTGGCCTATACGTCTCCGTGTAACCCACGTATACATCAATAACGTAATATAAGCTAACCTAACCTAACCTATCATCTCGGCGGTAATATTTGACAACATTCCTGGCTTGTTGGCCTCTACGTCTCCGTGGGACCTTCATATACATCAATAACGAAATATAACCTAACGTAACACAACCAACCATCTCGGCGGTAATATTCGACAACATATCTGGCGAATTTGGCCTCTACGTCTACGTTTGACCTTCATATACATCAATAACGAAATGTAACCTAACCTAACCCAACCTATCATCGCGGCGGTAATATTTGACAACATTCCTGGCGAGCTGGCCTCTACCTCTCCGTGGGGCCTTTATATACTTCAATAACATAATATAACCTAACCTAACCCAAACTATCTTCTCGGCGGTAATATTTGACCACATTTCTGGCTTGTTGGCCTCTACGTCTCCGTGGGACCTTTATATACATCAATAACGTAATATAACCTAACCTAACGCAACCTAACATCTCGGCGGTAATATTTGACAATATTCCTGGCGAGTTGGTCTCTACGTCTCCGTGGCATCTTTACATACATTAATAACGTAATATAATATAACCTAACCAAATCTAACATCTCGGCGGTAATATTTAACCACATTCCTGGCTTGTTGGACTCTACGTCTCCGTGGGACCCTTATATACATCTATAACGTAATATAACCTAACCTAACCCAACCTAACATCTCGGCGGTAATATTTGACAACATTCCTGGCGAGTTGGCTTCTCCGTCTCCGTGGGACCTTTATATACATCAATAACGTAATATAACCTAACCTAACCCAACCTAACATCTCGGCGGTAATATTTGACCACATTCCTGTCTTGTTGGCCTCTACGTCTCCGTGGGACCTTTATATACATCAATAACGTAATATAACCTAACCTAACCCAACCTAACATCTCGGCGGTAATATTTGACAACATTCCTGGCGAGTTGGCTTCTCCGTCTCCGTGGGACCTTTATATACATCACTAACGTAATATAACCTAACCTAACCCAACCTAACATCTCGGCGGTAATATTTGACCACATTCCTGGCTTGTTGGCCTCCACGTCTCCGTGGGACCTTTATATACATCTACAACGTAACATAACCTAACCTAACCCAACCTAAGATCTCCGCGGTAATATTTGACAACATTCCTGGCGAGTTGGCTTCTACGTCTCCGTGGGGCCTTTATATACTTCAATAACGTAATATAACCTAACCTAACCCAATCTAACATCTCGCCGGTAATATTTGACCACATTCCAGTCTTGTAAGTCCCTACGTCTCCGCGGAACCTCTATATACATCAGTAACGTAATATAACCTAACCTAACCCAACCTAACATCTCGGCGGTAATATTTGACAACATTCCTGGCGAGTTGGCTTCTCCGTCTCCGTGGGACCTTTATATACATCAATAACGTAATATAACCTAACCTAACCCAACCTAACATCTCGGCGGTAATATTTGACCACATTCCTGGCTTGTTGGCCTCCACGTCTCCGTTGGACCTTTATATACATCTACAACGTAACATAACCTAACCTAACCCAACCTAACATCTCCGCGGTAATATTTGACAACATTCCTGGCGAGTTGGCTTCTACGTCTCCGTGGGGCCTTTATATACTTCAATAACGTAATATAACCTAACCTAACCCAATCTAACATCTCGCCGGTAATATTTGACCACATTCCAGTCTTGTAAGTCCCTACGTCTCCGCGGAACCTCTATATACATCAGTAACGTAATATAACCTAACCTAACCCAACCTAACATCTCGGCGGTAATATTTGACAATATTCCTGGCGAGTTGGCCTCTACTTCTCCGTGGCATCTTTATATACATCAATAACGTAATATAACATAACCTAACCCAATCTAACATCTCGGCGGTAATATTTAACCACATTCCTGGCTTGTTGGCCTCTTCGTATCCGTGGGAACTTTATATACATCTATAACCTAATATAACGTAACCTAACCCAACATAACATCTCGGCGGTAATATTTGACCACATTCGTGCCTTGTTGGCATCTACGTCTCCGTGGGACCTTTATATACATCAATAACGTAATATATCCTAACCTAACCCAACCTAACATCTCGGCGGTAATATTTGACCACATTCCTGTCTTGTTGGCCACTACGTCTCCGTGGGACCTTTATATACATCAATAACGTAATATAACCTAACCTAACCCAACCTAACATCTCGGCGGTAATATTTGACCACATTCCTGGCTTGTTGGCCTCCACGTCTCCGTGGGACCTTTATATACATCTACAACGTAACATAACCTAACCTAACCCAACCTAACATCTCCGCGTTAATATTTGACAACATTCCTGGCGAGTTGGCTTCTACGTCTCCGTGGGGCCTTTATATACTTCAATAACGTAATATAACCTAACCTAACCCAATCTAACATCTCGCCGGTAATATTTGACCACATTCCAGTCTTGTAAGTCCCTACGTCTCCGCGGAACTTCTATATACATCAGTAACGTAATATAACCTAACCTAACCCAACCTAACATCTCGGCGGTAATATTTGACAATATTCCTGGCGAGTTGGCATCTACTTCTCCGTGGCATCTTTATATACATCAATAACGTAATATAACATAACCTATCCCAATCTAACATCTCGGCGGTAATATTTAACCACATTGCTGGCTTGTTGGCCTCTTCGTATCCGTGGGACCTTTATATACATCTATAACCTAATATAACGTAACCTAACCCAACATAACATCTCGGCGGTAATATTTGATCACATTCCTGTCTTGTTGGCATCTACGTCTCCGTGGGACCTTTATATACATCAATAACGTAATATATCCTAACCTAACCCAACCTAACACCTCGGCGGTAATATTTGACCACATTCCTGTCTTGTTGGCCTCTACGTCTCCGTGGGACATTTATATACATCAATAACGTAATATAACCTAACCTAACGCAACCTAACATCTCGGAGGTTATATTTGACACCTTTCCTTGCGAGTTGGCCTATACGTCTCCGTGTAACCCACGTATACATCAATAACGTAATATAAGCTAACCTAACCTAACCTATCATCTCGGCGGTAATATTTGACAACATTCCTGGCTTGTTGGCCTCTACGTCTCCGTGGGACCTTCATATACATCAATAACGAAATATAACCTAACCTAACACAACCAACCATCTCGGCGGTAATATTCGACAACATATCTGGCGAATTTGGCCTCTACGTCTACGTTTGACCTTCATATACATCAATAACGAAATGTAACCTAACCTAACCCAACCTATCATCGCGGCGGTAATATTTGACAACATTCCTGGCGAGCTGGCCTCTACCTCTCCGTGGGGCCTTTATATACTTCAATAACATAATATAACCTAACCTAACCCAAACTATCTTCTCGGCGGTAATATTTGACCACATTTCTGGCTTGTTGGCCTCTACGTCTCCGTGGGACCTTTATATACATCAATAACGTAATATAACCTAACCTAACGCAACCTAACATCTCGGCGGTAATATTTGACAATATTCCTGGCGAGTTGGTCTCTACGTCTCCGTGGCATCTTTACATACATTAATAACGTAATATAATATAACCTAACCAAATCTAACATCTCGGCGGTAATATTTAACCACATTCCTGGCTTGTTGGACTCTACGTCTCCGTGGGACCCTTATATACATCTATAACGTAATATAACCTAACCTAACCCAACCTAACATCTCGGCGGTAATATTTGACAACATTCCTGGCGAGTTGGCTTCTCCGTCTCCGTGGGACCTTTATATACATCAATAACGTAATATAACCTAACCTAACCCAACCTAACATCTCGGCGGTAATATTTGACCACATTCCTGTCTTGTTGGCCTCTACGTCTCCGTGGGACCTTTATATACATCAATAACGTAATATAACCTAACCTAACCCAACCTAACATCTCGGCGGTAATATTTGACAACATTCCTGGCGAGTTGGCTTCTCCGTCTCCGTGGGACCTTTATATACATCACTAACGTAATATAACCTAACCTAACCCAACCTAACATCTCGGCGGTAATATTTGACCACATTCCTGGCTTGTTGGCCTCCACGTCTCCGTGGGACCTTTATATACATCTACAACGTAACATAACCTAACCTAACCCAACCTAACATCTCCGCGGTAATATTTGACAACATTCCTGGCGAGTTGGCTTCTACGTCTCCGTGGGGCCTTTATATACTTCAATAACGTAATATAACCTAACCTAACCCAATCTAACATCTCGCCGGTAATATTTGACCACATTCCAGTCTTGTAAGTCCCTACGTCTCCGCGGAACCTCTATATACATCAGTAACGTAATATAACCTAACCTAACCCAACCTAACATCTCGGCGGTAATATTTGACAACATTCCTGGCGAGTTGGCTTCTCCGTCTCCGTGGGACCTTTATATACATCAATAACGTAATATAACCTAACCTAACCCAACCTAACATCTCGGCGGTAATATTTGACAATATTCCTGGCGAGTTGGCCTCTACTTCTCCGTGGCATCTTTATATACATCAATAACGTAATATAACATAACCTAACCCAATCTAACATCTCGGCGGTAATATTTAACCACATTCCTGGCTTGTTGGCCTCTTCGTATCCGTGGGAACTTTATATACATCTATAACCTAATATAACGTAACCTAACCCAACATAACATCTCGGCGGTAATATTTGACCACATTCGTGCCTTGTTGGCATCTACGTCTCCGTGGGACCTTTATATACATCAATAACGTAATATATCCTAACCTAACCCAACCTAACATCTCGGCGGTAATATTTGACCACATTCCTGTCTTGTTGGCCTCTACGTCTCCGTGGGACCTTTATATACATCAATAACGTAATATAACCTAACCTAACCCAACCTAACATCTCGGCGGTAATATTTGACCACATTCCTGGCTTGTTGGCCTCCACGTCTCCGTGGGACCTTTATATACATCTACAACGTAACATAACCTAACCTAACCCAACCTAACATCTCCGCGGTAATATTTGACAACATTCCTGGCGAGTTGGCTTCTACGTCTCCGTGGGGCCTTTATATACTTCAATAACGTAATATAACCTAACCTAACCCAATCTAACATCTCGCCGGTAATATTTGACCACATTCCAGTCTTGTAAGTCCCTACGTCTCCGCGGAACCTCTATATACATCAGTAACGTAATATAACCTAACCTAACCCAACCTAACATCTCGGCGGTAATATTTGACAATATTCCTGGCGAGTTGGCATCTACTTCTCCGTGGCATCTTTATATACATCAATAACGTAATATAACATAACCTAAGCCAATCTAACATCTCGGCGGTAATATTTAACCACATTCCTGGCTTGTTGGCCTCTTCGTATCCGTGGGACCTTTATATACATCTATAACCTAATATAACGTAACCTAACCCAACATAACATCTCGGCGGTAATATTTGACCACATTCCTGTCTTGTTGGCATCCACGTCTCCGTGGGACCTTTATATACATCAATAACGTAATATATCCACCCTAACCCAACATAACATATCGGCGGTAATATGTGACCACATTCCTGTCTTGTTGGCCTCTACGTCTCCGTGGGACCTTTATATACATCAATAACGTAATATAACCTAACCTAACCCAACCTAACATCTCGGCGGTAATATTTGACAACATTCCTGGCGAGTTGGCTTCTCCGTCTCCGTGGGACCTTTATATACATCAATAACGTAATATAACCTAACCTAACCCAACCTAACATCTCGGCGGTAATATTTGACCACATTCCTGGCTTGTTGGCCTCTACGTCTCCGTGGGACCTTTATATACATCTACAACGTAACATAACCTAACCTAATCCAACCTAACATCTCGGCGGTAATATTTGACAACATTCCTGGCGAGTTGGCTTCTCCGTCTCCGTGGGACCTTTATATACATCAATAACGTAATATAACCTAATCTAACCCAACCTAACATCTCCGGGGTAATATTTCACCACATTCCTGGCTTGTTGGCCTCTACGTCTCCGTAGGACCTTTATATACATCAATAACGTAATATAACCTAACCTAACCCAACCTAACATCTCGGCGGTAATATTTGAAAACATTCCTGCCGAGTTCGCCCCTGCGTCTGCGTTTGACCTTCATATACATCAATAACGTAATATAACCTAACCTAACCCAACCTATCATCTCGGCGGTAATATTTGACAACATTCCTGGCTTGTTGGCCTCTACGTCTCCGTGGGACCTTTATATACATCAATAACGAAATATAACCTAACCCAACACAACCTATCATCTCGGCGGTAATATTCGACAACATACCTGGCGCATTTGGCCTCTACGTCTACGTTTGACCTTCATATACATCAATAACGAAATGTAACCTAACCTAACCCAACCTATCATCTCGGTGGTAATATTTGACAACATTCCTGGCGAGTTGGCCTCTACCTCTCCGTGGGGCCTTTATATACTTCAATAACGTAATACAATCTAACCTAACCCAATCTAACATCTCGGCGATAATATTTGACCACATTCCTGGCTTGTTGGCCTCTACATCTCCGTGGGACCTTTATGTGCATCTATAACGTAATATAACCTAACCTAACCCAACCTAACATCTCGGCGGTAATATTTGACCACATTCCTGGCTTGTTGGCCTCTACTTCTCCGTGGGACCTTTATATACATCTACAACGTAACATAACCTAACCTAACCCAACCTAACATCTCGGCGGTAATATTTGACAACATTCCTGGCGAGTTGGCTTCTCCGTCTCCGTGGGACCTTTATATACATCAATAACGTAATATAACCTAATGTAACCCAACCTAACATCTCTGGGGTAATATTTGACAACATACCTGGCGAGTTGGCCTCTACGTCTCCGCTTGAACTTCATATACATCAATAACGTAATATAACCTAACCTAACCCAACCTAACATCTCGGCGGTAATATTTGACCACATTCCTGTCTTGTTGGCCTCTACGTCTCCGTGGGACCTTTATATACATCAATAACGTAATATAACCTAACCTAACCCAACCTAACATCTCGGCGGTAATATTTGACAACATTCCTGGCGAGTTGGCTTCTCCGTCTCCGTGGGACCTTTATATACATCACTAACGTAATATAACCTAACCTAACCCAACCTAACATCTCGGCGGTAATATTTGACCACATTCCTGGCTTGTTGGCCTCCACGTCTCCGTGGGACCTTTATATACATGTACAACGTAACATAACCTAACCTAACCCAACCTAACATCTCCGCGGTAATATTTGACAACATTCCTGTCTTGTTGGCCTCTACCTCTCCGTGGGGCCTTTATATACTTCAATAACATAATATAACCTAACCTAACCCAATCTAACATCTCGGCGATAATATTTGACCACATTCCTGGCTTGTTGGCCTCTACGTAACCGTGGGACCTTTATGTGCATCTATAACGTGATATAACCTAACCTCACCCAACCTAACATCTCGGCGGTAATATTTGACCACATTCCTGGCGAGTTGGCCTATACGTCTCCGTGTAACCCTCGTATACATCAATAACGTAATATAACCTAACCTAACCCAACCTATCATCTCGGCGGTAATATTTGACCACAATTCTGGCTTGTTGGCCTCTACGTCTCCGTGGGACCTTTATATACATCAATAACGTAATATAACCTAACCTAACGCAACCTAACATCTCGGCGGTAATATTTGACAATATTCCTGGCGAGTTGGCCTTTACGTCTCCTTGGGACCTTCATATACATCAATAACGAAATATAACCTAACCTAACCCAACCTATCATCTCGGCGGTAATATTTGACCACATTCCTGGCATGTTGGCCTCTACGTCTCCGTGGGACCTTTATATACATCTATTACGTAATATAAATCTAACCTAACCCAACCTATCATTTTGGCGGTAATATTTGACAACATTCCTGGCGAGTTGGCTTCTCCGTCTCCGTGGGACCTTTATATACATCAATAACGTAATATAACCTAACCTAACCCAACCTAACATCTCGGCGGTAATATTTGACCACATTCCTGGCTTGTTGGCCTCTACGTCTCCATGGGACCTTTATATACATCAATAACGTAATATAACCTAACCTAACCCAACCTAACATTTCGGCGGTAATATTTCACAACATTCCTGGCGAGTTGGCCTCTAGGTCTCCGTTTGACTTTCATATACATCAGTAACGTAATATAACCTAACCTAACCCAACCTATCATTTCGGCCGTAATATTTGACAATATTCCTTGCGAGTTGGCCTCTACGTTTCCGTGGCATCTTTATATACATCAATAACGTAATATAACATAACCTAACCCAATCTAACATCTCGGCGGTAATATTTGTCCACATTCCTGACGAGTTGGCCTCTACGTCTCCGTTTGACCTTCATATACATCAATAACGTAATATAACCTAACCTAACCCAACCTAACATTTCGGCGGTAATATTTCACAACATTCCTGGCGAGTTGGCCTCTACTTCTCCGTGGCATCTTTATATACATCAATAACGTAATATAACATAACCTAACCCAACCTATCATCTCGGCGGTAATATTTGACAATATTCCTGGCAAGTTGGCCTCTACGTCTCCGTGGGACCTTTATATACATCTATAACGTAATATAACCTAACCTAACCCAACCTAACATCTCGGCGGTAATATTTGACAACATTCCTGGCGAGTTGGCCTTTACGTCTCCGTGGGACCTTTATATACATCAATAACGTAATATAACCTAATCTAACGGGGTAATATTTGACAACATACCTGGCGAGTTGGCCTTTACGTCTCCTTGGGACCTTCATATACATCAATAACGAAATATAACCTAACCTAACCCAACCTATCATTTCGGCGGTAATATTTGACAATATTCCTGGCGAATTGGCCTCTAGGTCTCCGTTTGACCTTCATATACATCGATAACGTAATATAACCTAACCTAACCCAACCTATCATCTCGGCGGTAATATTTGACAACATTCATGGCGAGTTGGCTTCTACGTCTCCGTGGGACCTTTATATACATCAATAACGTAATATGACCTAACCTAACCCAACCTAACATCTCGGCGGTAATATTTGACCACATTCCTGGCATGTTGGCCTCTACGTCTCCGTGGGACCTTTATATACATCTATAACGTAACATAACAAAATAACCCAATCTAACATCTCGGCGGTAATATTTGACATCATTCCTGGCGAGTTGGCCTCTACGTCTCCGTTTGACCTTCATATACATCAATAACGTAATATAACCTAACCTAACCCTACCTATCATCTCGGCGGTAATATTTGACAATATTCCTGGCGAGTTGGCCTCTACTTCTCCGTGGCATCTTTATATACATCAATAACGTAATATAACATAACCTAACCCAACCTATCATCTCGGCGGTAATATTTCACAATATTCCTGGCAAGTTGGCCTCTACTTCTCCGTGGCATCTTTATATAAATCAATAACGTAATATAACCTAACCTAACCCAACCTAACATCTCGGCGGAAATATTTGACAACATTCCTGGCGAGTTGGCCTCTAGGTCTCCGTTTGACTTTTATATACATCAATAACGTAATATAACCTAACCTAACCCAACCTATCATTTCGGCCGTAATATTTGACAATATTCCTTGCGAGTTGGCCTCTACGTTTCCGTGGCATATTTATATACATCAATAACGTAATATAACATAACCTAACCCAATCTAACATCTCGGCGGTAATATTTGACCACATTCCTGGCGAGTTGGACTCTACGTCTCCGTTTGACCTTCATATACATCAATAACGTAATATAACCTAACCTAACCCAACCTAACATTTCGGCGGTAATATTTCACAACATTCCTGGCGAGTTGGCCTCTACTTCTCCGTGGCATCTTTATATACATCAATAACGTAATATAACATAACCTAACCCAACCTATCATCTCGGCGGTAATATTTGACAATATTCCTGGCAAGTTGGCCTCTACTTCTCCGTGGGACCATTATATACATCTATAACGTAATATAACCTAACCGAACCGAACCTAACATCTCGGCGGTAATGTATGACCACATTCCTGGCTAGTTTGCCTCTACGCCTCCGTGGGACCTTCATATACATCAATAACGAAATATAACCTAACCTAACCCAAACTATCATCTCGGCGGTAATATTTGACAATATTCCTGGCAAGTTGGCCTCTACTTCTCCGTGGTATCTTTATATACATCAATAACGTAATATAACATAACCTAACCCAACCTATCATCTCGGCGGTAATATTTGACAATATTCCTGGCAAGTTGGTCTCTACTTCTCCGTGGCATCTTTATATAGATCAATAACGTAATATAACATAACCTAACCCAATCTAACATCTCGGCGGTAATATTTGACCACATTCCAGTCTTGTTAGTCTCTACGTCTCCGCGGGACCTCTATATACATCAGTAACGTAATATAACCTAACCTAACCCAACCTAACATCTCGGCGGTAATATTTGACAATATTCCTGGCGAGTTGGTCTCTACGTCTCCGTGGCATCTTTATATACATCAATAACGTAATATAACATAACCTAACGAAATCTAACATCTCAGCGGTAATATTTAACCACATTCCTGGCTTGTTGGACTCTACGTCTCCGTGCGACCTTTATATACATCTATAACGTAATATAACATAACCTAACCCAATCTAACATCTCGGCGGTAATATTTGACATCATTCCTGGCGAGTAGGCTTCTACGTCTCCGTTTGACCTTCATATACATCAATAACGTAATATAACCTAACCTAACCCAACCTAACATCTCCGGGGTAATATTTGACCACATTCCTGGCTTGTTGGACTCTACGTCTCCGTGGGACCTTTATATACATCCATAACGTAATATAACCTAACCTAACCCAACCTAACATCTCGGCGGTAATATTTGACAACATTCCTGGCAAGTTGGCTTTTACGTCTCCGTGGGACCTTTATATACATCAATAACGTAATATAACCTAACCTAACCCAACCTAACATCTCGGCGGTAATAGTTGACCACATTCCTGGCTTGTTGGCCTCTACGTCTCCGTGGGACCTTTATATACATCAATAACGTAATATAACCTAACCTAACGCTACCTAACATCTCGGCGGTAATATTTGAAAACATTCATGGCGAGTAGGCCTCTACGTCTCCGTTTGAAATTCATATACATCAATAACGAAATATAACCTCAGCGACCCCAACCTATCATCTCGGCGGTAATATTTGACAACATTCCTGGCTTGTTGGCCTTTACGTCTCCGTGGGAACTTTATATACACCAATAACGTAATATAACCTAACCTAACCCAACCTAACATCTCGGCGGTAATATTTGACAATATTCCTGGCGAGTTGGTTTCTACGTCTCCGTGGCATCTTTATATACATCAATAACGTAATATAACATAACCTAACCAAATCTAACATCTCGGCGGTAATATTTAACCACATTCCTGGCTTGTTGGACTCTACCTCTCCGTGCGGCCTTTATATACATCTATAACGTAATATAACATAACCTAACCCAATCTAACATCTCGGCGGTAATATTTGACATCATTCCTGGCGTGTTGGCCTCTACGTCTCCGTTTGACCTTCATATACATCAATAACGTAATATAACCTAACCTAACCCAACCTAACATCTCCGGGGTAATATTTGACCACATTCCTGGCTTGTTTTACTCTACGTCTCCGTGGGACCTTTATATACATCTATAACGTAATATAACCTAACCGAACCCAACCTAACATCTCGGCGGTAAAGTATGACCACATTCCTGGCGAGTTGGCCTCTACTTCTCCGTGGCATCTTTATATACATCAATAACGTAATATGACCTAACCTAACCCAACCTAACATTTCGGCGATAATATTTGACCACATTCCTGGCATGTTGGCCTCTACGTCTCCGTGGGACCTTTATATACATCTATAACGTAACATAACAAAATAACCCAATCTAACATCTCGGCGGTAATATTTGACATCATTCCTGGCGAGTAGGCTTC
This sequence comes from Xylocopa violacea, assembly GCA_963969225.1. Lineage (NCBI taxonomy): Eukaryota > Metazoa > Arthropoda > Insecta > Hymenoptera > Apidae > Xylocopa > Xylocopa violacea. The sequence goes on from CAXAJV010000001.1 coordinate 58,020,568, forward strand.
TACGTCTCCGTTTGACCTTCATATACATCAATAACGTAATATAACCTAACCTAACCCAACCTAACATCTCCGGGGTAATATTTGACCACATTCCTGGCTTGTTGGACTCTACGTCTCCGTGGGACCTTTATATACATCCATAACGTAATATAACCTAACCTAACCCAACCTAACATCTCGGCGGTAATATTTGACAACATTCCTGGCAAGTTGGCTTTTACGTCTCCGTGGGACCTTTATATACATCAATAACGTAATATAACCTAACCTAACCCAACCTAACATCTCGGCGGTAATAGTTGACCACATTCCTGGCTTGTTGGCCTCTACGTCTCCGTGGGACCTTTATATACATCAATAACGTAATATAACCTAACCTAACGCTACCTAACATCTCGGCGGTAATATTTGAAAACATTCATGGCGAGTAGGCCTCTACGTCTCCGTTTGAAATTCATATACATCAATAACGAAATATAACCTCAGCGACCCCAACCTATCATCTCGGCGGTAATATTTGACAACATTCCTGGCTTGTTGGCCTTTACGTCTCCGTGGGAACTTTATATACACCAATAACGTAATATAACCTAACCTAACCCAACCTAACATCTCGGCGGTAATATTTGACAATATTCCTGGCGAGTTGGTTTCTACGTCTCCGTGGCATCTTTATATACATCAATAACGTAATATAACATAACCTAACCAAATCTAACATCTCGGCGGTAATATTTAACCACATTCCTGGCTTGTTGGACTCTACCTCTCCGTGCGGCCTTTATATACATCTATAACGTAATATAACATAACCTAACCCAATCTAACATCTCGGCGGTAATATTTGACATCATTCCTGGCGTGTTGGCCTCTACGTCTCCGTTTGACCTTCATATACATCAATAACGTAATATAACCTAACCTAACCCAACCTAACATCTCCGGGGTAATATTTGACCACATTCCTGGCTTGTTTTACTCTACGTCTCCGTGGGACCTTTATATACATCTATAACGTAATATAACCTAACCGAACCCAACCTAACATCTCGGCGGTAAAGTATGACCACATTCCTGGCGAGTTGGCCTCTACTTCTCCGTGGCATCTTTATATACATCAATAACGTAATATGACCTAACCTAACCCAACCTAACATTTCGGCGATAATATTTGACCACATTCCTGGCATGTTGGCCTCTACGTCTCCGTGGGACCTTTATATACATCTATAACGTAACATAACAAAATAACCCAATCTAACATCTCGGCGGTAATATTTGACATCATTCCTGGCGAGTTGGCCTCTACGTCTCCGTTTGACCTTCATATACATCAATAACGTAATATAACCTAACCTAACCCAACCTATCATCTCGGCGGTAATATTTGACAATATTCCTGGCGAGTTGGCCTCTACTTCTCCGTGGCATCTTTATATACATCAATAACGTAATATAACATAACCTAACCCAACCTATCATCTCGGCGGTAATATTTCACAATATTCCTGGCAAGTTGGCCTCTACTTCTCCGTGGCATCTTTATATAAATCAATAACGTAATATGACCTAACCTAACCCAACCTAACATCTCGGCGGAAATATTTGACAACATTCCTGGCGAGTTGGCCTCTAGGTCTCCGTTTGACTTTTATATACATCAATAACGTAATATAACCTAACCTAACCCAACCTATCATTTCGGCCGTAATATTTGACAATATTCCCTGCGAGTTGGCCTCTACGTTTCCGTGGCATCTTTATATACATCAATAACGTAATATAACATAATCTAACCCAATCTAACATCTCGGCGGTAATATTTGACCACATTCCTGGCGAGTTGGCCTCTACGTCTCCGTTTGACCTTCATATACATCAATAACGTAATATAACCTAACCTAACCCAACCTAACATTTCGGCGGTAATATTTCACAACATTCCTGGCGAGTTGGCCTCTACTTCTCCGTGGCATCTTTATATACATCAATAACGTAATATAACATAACCTAACCCAACCTATCATCTCGGCGGTAATATTTGACCACATTCCTGGCATGTTGGCCTCTACGTCTCCGTGGGACCTTTATATACATCTATTACGTAATATAAATCTAACCTAACCCAACCTATCATTTCGGCGGTAATATTTGACAACATTCCTGGCGAGTTGGCCTCTACGTCTCCATGGGGCCTTTATATACTTCAATAACGTAATATAACCTAACCTAACCCAATCTAACATCTCGCCGGTAATATTTGACCACATTCCAGTCTTGATAGCATCTACGTCTCCGCGGGACCTCTATATACATCAGTAACGTAATATAACCTAACCTAACCCAACCTAACATCTCGGCGTTAATATTTGACAATATTCCTGGCGAGTTGGTCTCTACGTCTCCGTGGCATCTTTATATACATCAATAACGTAATATAACATAACCTAACCAAATCTAACATCTCGGCGGTAATATTTAACCACATTCCTGGCTTGTTGGACTCTACGTCTCCGTGCGACCTTTACATACATCTATAACGTAATATAACATAACCTAACCCAATCTAACATCTCGGCGGTAATATTAAACATCATTCCTGGCGAGTTGGCCTCTACGTCTCCGTTTGACCTTCATATACATCAATAACGTAATATAACCTAACCTAACCCAATCTAACATCTCGGCGGTAATATTTGACCACATTCCTGGCGAATTGGCCTCTACGTCTCCGTTTGACCTTCATATACATCAATAACGTAATATAACCTAACCTAACCCAACCTAACATCTCCGGGGTAATATTTGACCACATTCCTGGCTTGTTTTACTCTACGTCTCCGTGGGACCTTTATATACATCTATAACGTAATATAACCTAACCTAACCCAACCTAACATCTCGGCGGAAATATTTGACAACATTCCTGGCGAGTTGGCCTCTAGGTCTCCGTTTGACTTTCATATACATCAATAACGTAATATAACATAACCTAACCCAAACTATCATCTCGGCGGTAATATTTGACAATATTCCTGGCGAGTTGGCCTCTACTTCTACGTGGCATCTTTATATACATCAATAACGTAATATAACATAACCTAACCCAATCTAACATCTCGGCGGTAATATTTGACCACATTCCAGTCTTGTTAGTCTCTACGTCTCCGCGGGACCTCTATATACATCAGTAACGTAATATAACCTAACCTAACCCAACCTAACATCTCGGCGGTAATATTTGACAATATTCCTGGCGAGTTGGTCTCTACGTCTCCGTGGCATCTTTATATACATCAATAACGTAATATAACATAACCTAACCAAATCTAACATCTCAGCGGTAATATTTAACCACATTCCTGGCTTGTTGGACTCTACGTCTCCGTGCGACCTTTATATACATCTATAACGTAATATAACATAACCTAACCCAATCTAACATCTCGGCGGTAATATTTGACATCATTCCTGGCGAGTAGGCCTCTACGTCTCCGTTTGACCTTCATATACATCAATAACGTAATATAACCTAACCTAACCCAATCTAACATCTCGCCGGTAATATTTGACCACATTCCAGTCTTGTTAGTCTCTACGTCTCCGCGGGACCTCTATATACATCAATAACGTAATATAACCTAACCTAACCCAACCTAACATCTCGGCGGTAATAGTTGACCACATTCCTGGCTTGTTGGCCTCTACGTCTCCGTGGGACCTTTATATACATCAATAACGTAATATAACCTAACCTAACGCTACCTAACATCTCGGCGGTAATATTTGAAAACATTCATGGCGAGTAGGCCTCTACGTCTCCGTTTGAAATTCATATACATCAATAACGAAATATAACCTCAGCGAACCCAACCTATCATCTCGGCGGTAATATTTGACAACATTCCTGGCTTGTTGGCCTTTACGTCTCCGTGGGAACTTTATATACACCAATAACGTAATATAACCTAATCTAACCCAACCTAACATCTCCGGGGTAATATTTCACCACATTCCTCGCTTGTTGGCCTCTACATCTCCGTGGGACCTTTATGTGCATCTATAACGTAATATAACCTAACCTAACCCAACCTAACATCTCGGCGGTAATATTTGACAACATTCCTGGCGAGTTGGCCTTTACGTCTCCGTGGGACCTTTATATACATCAATAACGTAATATAACCTAATCTAACGGGGTAATATTTGACAACATACCTGGCGAGTTGGCCTTTACGTCTCCTTGGGACCTTCATATACATCAATAACGAAATATAACCTAACCTAACCCAACCTATCATCTCGGCGGTAATATTTGACAATATTCCTGGCGAATTGGCCTCTAGGTCTCCGTTTGACCTTCATATACATCGATAACGTAATATAACCTAACCTAACCCAACCTATCATCTCGGCGGTAATATTTGACCACATTCCTGGCATGTTGGCCTCTACGTCTCCGTGGGACCTTTATATACATCTATTACGTAATATAAATCTAACCTAACCCAACCTATCATTTCGGCGGTAATATTTGACAACATTCCTGGCGAGTTGGCCTCTACGTCTCCGTGGGGCCTTTATATACTTCAATAACGTAATATAACCTAACCTAACCCAATCTAACATCTCGCCGGTAATATTTGACCACATTCCAGTCTAGTTAGCATCTACGTCTCCGCGGGACCTCTATATACATCAGTAACGTAATATAACCTAACCTAACCCAACCTAACATCTTGGCGTTAATATTTGACAATATTCCTGGCGAGTTGGTCTCTACGTCTCCGTGGCATCTTTATATACATCAATAACGTAATATAACATAACCTAACCAAATCTAACATCTCGGCGGTAATATTTAACCACATTCCTGGCTTGTTGGACTCTACGTCTCCGTGCGACCTTTATATACATCTATAACGTAATATAACATAACCTAACCCAATCTAACATCTCGGCGGTAATATTTGACATCATTCCTGGCGAGTTGGCCTCTACGTCTCCGTTTGACCTTCATATACATCAATAACGTAATATAACCTAACCTAACCCAATCTAACATCTCGGCGGTAATATTTGACCACATTCCTGGCGAGTTGGCCTCTACGTCTCCGTTTGACCTTCATATACATCAATAACGTAATATAACCTAACCTAACCCAACCTAACATCTCCGGGGTAATATTTGACCACATTCCTGGCTTGTTTTACTCTACGTCTCCGTGGGACCTTTATATACATCTATAACGTAATATAACCTAACCTAACCCAACCTAACATCTCGGCGGTAATATTTGACAACATTCCTGGCGAGTTGGCCTTTACGTCTCCGTGGGACCTTTATATAAATCAATAACGTAATATAACCTAATCTAACGGGGTAATATTTGACAACATACCTGGCGAGTTGGCCTTTACGTCTCCTTGGGACCTTCATATACATCAATAACGAAATATAACATAACCTAACCCAACCTATCATCTCGGCGGTAATATTTGACAATATTCCTGGCAAGTTGGCCTCTACTTCTCCGTGGCATCTTTATATAAATCAATAACGTAATATAACCTAACCTAACTCAACCTAACATCTCGGCGGAAATATTTGACAACATTCCTGGCGAGTTGGCCTCTAGGTCTCCGTTTGACTTTCATATACATCAATAACGTAATATAACATAACCTAACCCAACCTATCATCTCGGCGGTAATATTTAACAATATTCCTGGCTAGGTGGCCTCTACTTCTCCGTGGGACCATTATATACATCTATAACGTAATATAACCTAACCGAACCCAACCTAACATCTCGGCGGTAATGTATGACCACATTCCTGGCTAGTTTGCCTCTACGTCTCCGTGGGACCTTCATATACATCAATAACGAAATATAACCTAACCTAACCCAAACTATCATCTCGGCGGTAATATTTGACAATATTCCTGGCGAGTTGGCCTCTACTTCTCCGTGGCATCTTTATATACATCAATAACGTAATATAACATAACCTAACCCAACCTATCATCTCGGCGGTAATATTTGACAATATTCCTGGCAAGTTGGTCTCTACTTCTCCGCGGGACCTCTATATACATCAATAACGTAATATAACCTAACCTAACCCAACCTAACATCTCGGCGGTAATAGTTGACCACATTCCTGGCTTGTTGGCCTCTACGTCTCCGTGGGACCTTTATATACATCAATAACGTAATATAACCTAACCTAACGCTACCTAACATCTCGGCGGTAATATTTGAAAACATTCATGGCGAGTAGGCCTCTACGTCTCCGTTTGAAATTCATATACATCAATAACGAAATATAACCTCAGCGAACCCAACCTATCATCTCGGCGGTAATATTTGACAACATTCCTGGCTTGTTGGCCTTTACGTCTCCGTGGGAACTTTATATACACCAATAACGTAATATAACCTAATCTGACCCAACCTAACATCTCCGGGGTCATATTTCACCACATTCCTCGCTTGTTGGCCTCTACATCTCCGTGGGACCTTTATGTGCATCTATAACGTAATATAACCTAACCTAACCCAACCTAACATCTCGGCGGTAATATTTGACAACATTCCTGGCGAGTTGGCCTTTACGTCTCCGTGGGACCTTTATATACATCAATAACGTAATATAACCTAATCTAACGGGGTAATATTTGACAACATACCTGGCGAGTTGGCCTTTACGTCTCCTTGGGACCTTCATATACATCAATAACGTAATATAACCTAACCTAACCCAACCTATCATCTCGGCGGTAATATGTGACAACATTCATGGCGAGTTGGCTTCTACGTCTCCGTGGGACCTTTATATACATCAATAACGTAATATGACCTAACCTAATCCAACCTAACATCTCGGCGGTAATATTTGACCACATTCCTGGCATGTTGGCCTCTACGTCTACGTGGGACCTTTATATACATCTATAACGTAACATAACATAAAATAACCCAATCTAACATCTCGGCGGTAATATTTGACATCATTCCTGGCGAGTTGGCCTCTACGTCTCCGTTTGACCTTCATATACATCAATAACGTAATATAACCTAACCTAACCCAACCTATCATCTCGGCGGTAATATTTGACAATATTCCTGGCGAGTTGGCCTCTACTTCTCCGTGGCATCTTTATATACATCAATAACGTAATATAACATAACCTAACCCAACCTATCATCTCGGCGGTAATATTTGACAATATTCCTGGCAAGTTGGCCTCTACTTCTCCGTGGCATCTTTATATAAATCAATAACGTAATATAACCTAACCTAACCCAACCTAACATCTCGGCGGAAATATTTGACAACATTCCTGGCGAGTTGGCCTCTACGTCTCCGTGGGACCTTTATATACATCAATAACGTAATATAACCTAACCTAACGCTACCTAACATCTCGGCGGTAATATTTGAAAACATTCATGGCGAGTAGGCCTCTACGTCTCCGTTTGAAATTCATATACATCAATAACGAAATATAACCTCAGCGAACCCAACCTATCATCTCGGCGGTAATATTTGACAACATTCCTGGCTTGTTGGCCTTTACGTCTCCGTGGGAACTTTATATACACCAATAACGTAATATAACTTAATCTGACCCAACCTAACATCTCCGGGGTCATATTTCACCACATTCCTCGCTTGTTGGCCTCTACATCTCCGTGGGACCTTTATGTGCATCTATAACGTAATATAACCTAACCTAACCCAACCTAACATCTCGGCGGTAATATTTGACAACATTCCTGGCGAGTTGGCCTTTACGTCTCCGTGGGACCTTTATATACATCAATAACGTAATATAACCTAATCTAACGGGGTAATATTTGACAACATACCTGGCGAGTTGGCCTTTACGTCTCCTTGGGACCTTCATATACATCAATAACGAAATATAACCTAACCTAACCCAACCTATCATCTCGGCGGTAATATTTGACAATATTCCTGGCGCATTGGCCTCTAGGTCTCCGTTTGACCTTCATATACATCGATAACGTAATATAACCTAAGCTAACCCAACCTATCATCTCGGCGGTAATATTTGACAATATTCCTGGCGAGTTGGCCTCTACTTCTCCGTGGCATCTTTATATACATCAATAACGTAATATAACATAACCTAACCCAACCTATCATCTCGGCGGTAATATTTGACAATATTCCTGGCAAGTTGGCCTCTACTTCTCCGTGGCATCTTTATATAAATCAATAACGTAATATAACCTAACCTAACCCAACCTAACATCTCGGCGGAAATATTTGACAACATTCCTGGCGAGTTGGCCTCTAGGTCTCCGTTTGACTTTCATATACATCAATAACGAAATATAACATAACCTAACCCAACCTATCATCTCGGCGGTAATATTTGACAATATTCCTGGCAAGTTGGCCTCTACTTCTCCGTGGCATCTTTATATAAATCAATAACGTAATATAACCTAACCTAACTCAACCTAACATCTCGGCGGAAATATTTGACAACATTCCTGGCGAGTTGGCCTCTAGGTCTCCGTTTGACTTTCATATACATCAATAACGTAATATAACATAACCTAACCCAACCTATCATCTCGGCGGTAATATTTGACAATATTCCTGGCAAGTTGGCCTCTACTTCACCGTGGGACCATTATATACATCTATAACGTAATATAACCTAACCGAACCCAACCTAACATCTCGGCGGTAATGTATGACCACATTCCTGGCTTGTTGGACTCTACGTCTCCGTGCGACCTTTATATACATCTATAACGTAATATAACATAACCTAACCCAATCTAACATCTCGGCGGTAATATTTGACATCATTCCTGGCGAGTAGGCCTCTACGTCTCCGTTTGACCTTCATATACATCAATAACGTAATATAACCTAACCTAACCCAATCTAACATCTCGCCGGTAATATTTGACCACATTCCAGTCTTGTTAGTCTCTACGTCTCCGCGGGACCTCTATATACATCAATAACGTAATATAACCTAACCTAACCCAATCTAACATCTCGGCGGTAATATTTGACCACATTCCAGTCTTGTTAGTCTCTACGTCTCCGCGGGACCTCTATATACATCAGTAACGTAATATAACCTAACCTAACCCAACCTAACATCTCGGCGGTAATAGTTGACCACATTCCTGGCTTGTTGGCCTCTACGTCTCCGTGGGACCTTTATATACATCAATAACGTAATATAACCTAACCTAACGCTACCTAACATCTCGGCGGTAATATTTGAAAACATTCATGGCGAGTAGGCCTCTACGTCTCCGTTTGAAATTCATATACATCAATAACGAAATATAACCTCAGCGAACCCAACCTATCATCTCGGCGGTAATATTTGACAACATTCCTGGCTTGTTGGCCTTTACGTCTCCGTGGGAACTTTATATACACCAATAACGTAATATAACCTAATCTGACCCAACCTAACATCTCCGGGGTAATATTTCACCACATTCCTCGCTTGTTGGCCTCTACATCTCCGTGGGACCTTTATGTGCATCTATAACGTAATATAACCTAACCTAACCCAACCTAACATCTCGGCGGTAATATTTGACAACATTCCTGGCGAGTTGGCCTTTACGTCTCCGTGGGACCTTTATATACATCAATAACGTAATATAACCTAATCTAACGGGGTAATATTTGACAACATACCTGGCGAGTTGGCCTTTACGTCTCCTTGGGACCTTCATATACATCAATAACGAAATATAACCTAACCTAACCCAACCTATCATCTCGGCGGTAATATTTGACAATATTCCTGGCGAATTGGCCTCTAGGTCTCCGTTTGACCTTCATATACATCGATAACGTAATATAACCTAACCTAACCCAACCTATCATCTCGGCGGTAATATTTGACCACATTCCTGGCATGTTGGCCTCTACGTCTCCGTGGGACCTTTATATACATCTATTACGTAATATAAATCTAACCTAACCCAACCTATCATTTCGGCGGTAATATTTGACAACATTCCTGGCGAGTTGGCCTCTACGTCTCCGTGGGGCCTTTATATACTTCAATAACGTAATATAACCTAACCTAACCCAATCTAACATCTCGCCGGTAATATTTGACCACATTCCAGTCTAGTTAGCATCTACGTCTCCGCGGGACCTCTATATACATCAGTAACGTAATATAACCTAACCTAACCCAACCTAACATCTTGGCGTTAATATTTGACAATATTCCTGGCGAGTTGGTCTCTACGTCTCCGTGGCATCTTTATATACATCAATAACGTAATATAACATAACCTAACCAAATCTAACATCTCGGCGGTAATATTTAACCACATTCCTGGCTTGTTGGACTCTACGTCTCCGTGCGACCTTTATATACATCTATAACGTAATATAACATAACCTAACCCAATCTAACATCTCGGCGGTAATATTTGACATCATTCCTGGCGAGTTGGCCTCTACGTCTCCGTTTGACCTTCATATACATCAATAACGTAATATAACCTAACCTAACCCAATCTAACATCTCGGCGGTAATATTTGACCACATTCCTGGCGAGTTGGCCTCTACGTCTCCGTTTGACCTTCATATACATCAATAACGTAATATAACCTAACCTAACCCAACCTAACATCTCCGGGGTAATATTTGACCACATTCCTGGCTTGTTTTACTCTACGTCTCCGTGGGACCTTTATATACATCTATAACGTAATATAACCTAACCTAACCCAACCTAACATCTCGGCGGTAATATTTGACAACATTCCTGGCGAGTTGGCCTTTACGTCTCCGTGGGACCTTTATATACATCAATAACGTAATATAACCTAATCTAACGGGGTAATATTTGACAACATACCTGGCGAGTTGGCCTTTACGTCTCCTTGGGACCTTCATATACATCAATAACGAAATATAACATAACCTAACCCAACCTATCATCTCGGCGGTAATATTTGACAATATTCCTGGCAAGTTGGCCTCTACTTCTCCGTGGCATCTTTATATAAATCAATAACGTAATATAACCTAACCTAACTCAACCTAACATCTCGGCGGAAATATTTGACAACATTCCTGGCGAGTTGGCCTCTAGGTCTCCGTTTGACTTTCATATACATCAATAACGTAATATAACATAACCTAACCCAACCTATCATCTCGGCGGTAATATTTAACAATATTCCTGGCTAGGTGGCCTCTACTTCTCCGTGGGACCATTATATACATCTATAACGTAATATAACCTAACCGAACCCAACCTAACATCTCGGCGGTAATGTATGACCACATTCCTGGCTAGTTTGCCTCTACGTCTCCGTGGGACCTTCATATACATCAATAACGAAATATAACCTAACCTAACCCAAACTATCATCTCGGCGGTAATATTTGACAATATTCCTGGCGAGTTGGCCTCTACTTCTCCGTGGCATCTTTATATACATCAATAACGTAATATAACATAACCTAACCCAACCTATCATCTCGGCGGTAATATTTGACAATATTCCTGGCAAGTTGGTCTCTACTTCTCCGCGGGACCTCTATATACATCAATAACGTAATATAACCTAACCTAACCCAACCTAACATCTCGGCGGTAATAGTTGACCACATTCCTGGCTTGTTGGCCTCTACGTCTCCGTGGGACCTTTATATACATCAATAACGTAATATAACCTAACCTAACGCTACCTAACATCTCGGCGGTAATATTTGAAAACATTCATGGCGAGTAGGCCTCTACGTCTCCGTTTGAAATTCATATACATCAATAACGAAATATAACCTCAGCGAACCCAACCTATCATCTCGGCGGTAATATTTGACAACATTCCTGGCTTGTTGGCCTTTACGTCTCCGTGGGAACTTTATATACACCAATAACGTAATATAACCTAATCTGACCCAACCTAACATCTCCGGGGTCATATTTCACCACATTCCTCGCTTGTTGGCCTCTACATCTCCGTGGGACCTTTATGTGCATCTATAACGTAATATAACCTAACCTAACCCAACCTAACATCTCGGCGGTAATATTTGACAACATTCCTGGCGAGTTGGCCTTTACGTCTCCGTGGGACCTTTATATACATCAATAACGTAATATAACCTAATCTAACGGGGTAATATTTGACAACATACCTGGCGAGTTGGCCTTTACGTCTCCTTGGGACCTTCATATACATCAATAACGTAATATAACCTAACCTAACCCAACCTATCATCTCGGCGGTAATATGTGACAACATTCATGGCGAGTTGGCTTCTACGTCTCCGTGGGACCTTTATATACATCAATAACGTAATATGACCTAACCTAATCCAACCTAACATCTCGGCGGTAATATTTGACCACATTCCTGGCATGTTGGCCTCTACGTCTACGTGGGACCTTTATATACATCTATAACGTAACATAACATAAAATAACCCAATCTAACATCTCGGCGGTAATATTTGACATCATTCCTGGCGAGTTGGCCTCTACGTCTCCGTTTGACCTTCATATACATCAATAACGTAATATAACCTAACCTAACCCAACCTATCATCTCGGCGGTAATATTTGACAATATTCCTGGCGAGTTGGCCTCTACTTCTCCGTGGCATCTTTATATACATCAATAACGTAATATAACATAACCTAACCCAACCTATCATCTCGGCGGTAATATTTGACAATATTCCTGGCAAGTTGGCCTCTACTTCTCCGTGGCATCTTTATATAAATCAATAACGTAATATAACCTAACCTAACCCAACCTAACATCTCGGCGGAAATATTTGACAACATTCCTGGCGAGTTGGCCTCTAGGTCTCCGTTTGACTTTCATATACATCAATAACGAAATATAACATAACCTAACCCAACCTATCATCTCGGCGGTAATATTTGACAATATTCCTGGCAAGTTGGCCTCTACTTCTCCGTGGCATCTTTATATAAATCAATAACGTAATATAACCTAACCTAACTCAACCTAACATCTCGGCGGAAATATTTGACAACATTCCTGGCGAGTTGGCCTCTAGGTCTCCGTTTGACTTTCATATACATCAATAACGTAATATAACATAACCTAACCCAACCTATCATCTCGGCGGTAATATTTGACAATATTCCTGGCAAGTTGGCCTCTACTTCACCGTGGGACCATTATATACATCTATAACGTAATATAACCTAACCGAACCCAACCTAACATCTCGGCGGTAATGTATGACCACATTCCTGGCTTGTTGGACTCTACGTCTCCGTGCGACCTTTATATACATCTATAACGTAATATAACATAACCTAACCCAATCTAACATCTCGGCGGTAATATTTGACATCATTCCTGGCGAGTAGGCCTCTACGTCTCCGTTTGACCTTCATATACATCAATAACGTAATATAACCTAACCTAACCCAATCTAACATCTCGCCGGTAATATTTGACCACATTCCAGTCTTGTTAGTCTCTACGTCTCCGCGGGACCTCTATATACATCAATAACGTAATATAACCTAACCTAACCCAATCTAACATCTCGGCGGTAATATTTGACCACATTCCAGTCTTGTTAGTCTCTACGTCTCCGCGGGACCTCTATATACATCAGTAACGTAATATAACCTAACCTAACCCAACCTAACATCTCGGCGGTAATATTTGACAATATTCCTGGCGAGTTGGTCTCTACGTCTCCGTGGCATCTTTATATACATCAATAACGTAATATAACATAACCTAACCAAATCTAACATCTCAGCGGTAATATTTAACCACATTCCTGGCTTGTTGGACTCTACGTCTCCGTGCGACCTTTATATACATCTATAACGTAATATAACATAACCTAACCCAATCTAACATCTCGGCGGTAATATTTGACATCATTCCTGGCGAGTAGGCCTCTACGTCTCCGTTTCACCTTCATATACATCAATAACGTAATATAACCTAACCTAATCCAATCTAACATCTCGCCGGTAATATTTGACCACATTCCAGTCTTGTTAGTCTCTACGTCTCCGCGGGACCTCTATATACATCAATAACGTAATATAACCTAACCTAACCCAACCTATCATCTCGGCGGTAATATTTGACAATATTCCTGGCGAATTGGCCTCTAGGTCTCCGTTTGACCTTCATATACATCGATAACGTAATATAACCTAACCTAACCCAACCTATCATCTCGGCGGTAATATTTGACAACATTCCTGGCTTGTTGGCCTTTACGTCTCCGTGGGAACTTTATATACACCAATAACGTAATATAACCTAATCTAACCCAACCTAACATCTCCGGGGTAATATTTCACCACATTCCTCGCTTGTTGGCCTCTACATCTCCGTGGGACCTTTATGTGCATCTATAACGTAATATAACCTAACCTAACCCAACCTAACATCTTGGCGGTAATATTTGACATCATTCCTGGCGAGTTGGCCTCTACGTCTCCGTTTGACCTTCATATACATCAATAACGTAATATAACCTAACCTAACCCAACCTATCATCTCGGCGGTAATATTTGACAATATTCCTGGCGAGTTGGCCTCTACTTCTCCGTGGCATCTTTATATAAATCAATAACGTCATATAACCTAACCTAACCCAACCTAACATCTCGGCGGAAATATTTGACAACATTCCTGGCGAGTTGGCCTCTAGGTCTCCGTTTGACTTTCATATACATCAATAACGTAATATAACCTAACCTAACCCAACCTATCATTTCGGCCGTAATATTTGACAATATTCCTTGCGAGTTGGCCTCTACGTTTCCGTGGCACCTTTATATACATCAATAACGTAATATAACATTACCTAACCCAATCTAACATCTCGGCGGTAATATTTGACCACATTCCTGGCGAGTTGGCCTCTACGTCTCCGTTTGACCTTCATATACATCAATAACGTAATATAACCTAACCTAACCCAACCTAACATTTCGGCGGTAATATTTCACAACATTCCTGGCGAGTTGGCCTCTACTTCTCCGTGGCATCTTTATATACATCAATAACGTAATATAACATAACCTAACCCAACCTATCATCTCGGCGGTAATATTTGACAATATTCCTGGCAAGTTGGTCTCTACTTCTCCGTGGCATCTTTATATAGATCAATAACGTAATATAACATAACCTAACCCAATCTAACATCTCGGCGGTAATATTTGACCACATTCCAGTCTTGTTAGTCTCTACGTCTCCGCGGGACCTCTATATACATCAGTAACGTAATATAACCTAACCTAACCCAACCTAACATCTCGGCGGTAATATTTGACAATATTCCTGGCGAGTTGGTCTCTACGTCTCCGTGGCATCTTTATATACATCAATAACGTAATATAACATAACCTAACCAAATCTAACATCTCAGCGGTAATATTTAACCACATTCCTGGCTTGTTGGACTCTACGTCTCCGTGCGACCTTTATATACATCTATAACGTAATATAACATAACCTAACCCAATCTAACATCTCGGCGGTAATATTTGACATCATTCCTGGCGAGTAGGCCTCTACGTCTCCGTTTCACCTTCATATACATCAATAACGTAATATAACCTAACCTAATCCAATCTAACATCTCGCCGGTAATATTTGACCACATTCCAGTCTTGTTAGTCTCTACGTCTCCGCGGGACCTCTATATACATCAATAACGTAATATAACCTAACCTAACCCAACCTATCATCTCGGCGGTAATATTTGACAATATTCCTGGCGAATTGGCCTCTAGGTCTCCGTTTGACCTTCATATACATCGATAACGTAATATAACCTAACCTAACCCAACCTATCATCTCGGCGGTAATATTTGACAACATTCCTGGCTTGTTGGCCTTTACGTCTCCGTGGGAACTTTATATACACCAATAACGTAATATAACCTAATCTAACCCAACCTAACATCTCCGGGGTAATATTTCACCACATTCCTCGCTTGTTGGCCTCTACATCTCCGTGGGACCTTTATGTGCATCTATAACGTAATATAACCTAACCTAACCCAACCTAACATCTTGGCGGTAATATTTGACATCATTCCTGGCGAGTTGGCCTCTACGTCTCCGTTTGACCTTCATATACATCAATAACGTAATATAACCTAACCTAACCCAACCTATCATCTCGGCGGTAATATTTGACAATATTCCTGGCGAGTTGGCCTCTACTTCTCCGTGGCATCTTTATATAAATCAATAACGTAATATAACCTAACCTAACCCAACCTAACATCTCGGCGGAAATATTTGACAACATTCCTGGCGAGTTGGCCTCTAGGTCTCCGTTTGACTTTCATATACATCAATAACGTAATATAACCTAACCTAACCCAACCTATCATTTCGGCCGTAATATTTGACAATATTCCTTGCGAGGTGGCCTCTACGTTTCCGTGGCACCTTTATATACATCAATAACGTAATATAACATTACCTAACCCAATCTAACATCTCGGCGGTAATATTTGACCACATTCCTGGCGAGTTGGCCTCTACGTCTCCGTTTGACCTTCATATACATCAATAACGTAATATAACCTAACCTAACCCAACCTAACATTTCGGCGGTAATATTTCACAACATTCCTGGCGAGTTGGCCTCTACTTCTCCGTGGCATCTTTATATACATCAATAACGTAATATAACATAACCTAACCCAACCTATCATCTCGGCGGTAATATTTGACAATATTCCTGGCAAGTTGGTCTCTACTTCTCCGTGGCATCTTTATATAGATCAATAACGTAATATAACATAACCTAACCCAATCTAACATCTCGGCGGTAATATTTGACCACATTCCAGTCTTGTTAGTCTCTACGTCTCCGCGGGACCTCTATATACATCAGTAACGTAATATAACCTAACCTAACCCAACCTAACATCTCGCCGGTAATATTTGACCACATTCCAGTCTTGTTAGTCTTTACGTCTCCGCGGGACCTCTATATACATCAATAACGTAATATAACCTAACCTAACCCAACCTAACATCTCGGCGGTAATAGTTGACCACATTCCTAGCTTGTTGGCCTCTACGTCTCCGTGGGACCTTTATATACATCAATAACGTAATATAACCTAACCTAACGCTACCTAACATCACGGCGGTAATATTTGAAAACATTCATGTCGAGTAGGCCTCTACGTCTCCGTTTGAAATTCATATACATCAATAACGAAATATAACTTCAGCGAACCCAACCTATCATCTCGGCGGTAATATTTGACAACATTCCTGGCTTGTTGGCCTTTACGTCTCCGTGGGAACTTTATATACACCAATAACGTAATATAACCTAATCTAACCCAACCTAACATCTCCGGGGTAATATTTCACCACATTCCTCGCTTGTTGGCCTCTACATCTCCGTGGGACCTTTATGTGCATCTATAACGTAATATAATCTAACCTAACCCAACCTAACATCTCGGCGGTAATATTTGACAACATTCCTGGCGAGTTGGCCTTTACGTCTCCGTGGGACCTTTATATACATCAATAACGTAATATAACCTAATCTAACGGGGTAATATTTGACAACATACCTGGCGAGTTGGCCTTTACGCCTCCTTGGGACCTTCATATACATCAATAACGAAATATAACCTAACCTAACCCAACCTATCATCTCGGCGGTAATATTTGACATCATTCCTGGCGAGTTGGCCTCTACGTCTCCGTTTGACCTTCATATACATCAATAACGTAATATAACCTAACCTAACCCAACCTATCATCTCGGCGGTAATATTTGACAATATTCCTGGCGAGTTGGCCTCTACTTCTCCGTGGCATCTTTATATACATCAATAACGTAATATAACATAACCTAACCCAACCTATCATCTCGGCGGTAATATTTGACAATATTCCTGGCAAGTTGGCCTCTACTTCTCCGTGGCATCTTTATATAAATCAATAACGTAATATAACCTAACCTAACCCAACCTAACATCTCGGCGGAAATATTTGACATCATTCCTGGCGAGTTGGTCTCTACGTCTCCGTTTGACCTTCATATACATCAATAACGTAATATAACCTAACCTAACCCAACCTATCATCTCGGCGGTAATGTTTGACAACATTCCTGGCTTGTTGGCCTTTACGTCTCCGTGGGAACTTTATGTACACCAATAACGTAATATAACCTAATCTAACCCAACCTAACATCTCCGGGGTAATATTTCACCACATTCCTCGCTTGTTGGCCTCTACATCTCCGTGGGACCTTTATGTGCATCTATAACGTAATATAACCTAACCTAACCCAACCTAACATCTCGGCGGTAATATTTGACATCATTCCTGGCGAGTTGGCCTCTACGTCTCCGTTTGACCTTCATATACATCAATAACGTAATATAACCTAACCTAACCCAACCTAACATTTCGGCGGTAATATTACACAACATTCCTGGCGAGTTGGCCTCTACTTCTCCGTGGCATCTTTATATACATCAATAACGTAATATAACATAACCTAACCCAACCTATCATCTCGGCGGTAATATTTGACAATATTCCTGGCAAGTTGGTCTCTACTTCTCCGTGGCATCTTTATATAGATCAATAACGTAATATAACATAACCTAACCCAATCTAACATCTCGGCGGTAATATTTGACGACATTCCAGTCTTGTTAGTCTCTACGTCTCCGCGGGACCTCTATATACATCAGTAACGTAATATAACCTAACCTAACCCAACCTAACATCTCGGCGGTAATATTTGACAATATTCCTGGCGAGTTGGTCTCTACGTCTCCGTGGCATCTTTATATACATCAATAACGTAATATAACATAACCTAACCAAATCTAACATCTCAGCGGTAATATTTAACCACATTCCTGGCTTGTTGGACTCTACGTCTCCGTGCGACCTTTATATACATCTATAACGTAATATAACATAACCTAACCCAATCTAACATCTCGGCGGTAATATTTGACATCATTCCTGGCGAGTAGGCCTCTACGTCTCCGTTTGACCTTCATATACATCAATAACGTAATATAACCTAACCTAACCCAATCTAACATCTCGCCGGTAATATTTGACCACATTCCAGTCTTGTTAGTCTCTACGTCTCCGCGGGACCTCTATATACATCAATAACGTAATATAACCTAACCTAACCCAACCTAACATTTCGGCGGTAATATTTCACAACATTCCTGGCGAGTTGGCCTCTACTTCTCCGTGGCATCTTTATATACATCAATAACGTAATATAACATAACCTAACCCAACCTATCATCTCGGCGGTAATATTTGACAATATTCCTGGCAAGTTGGTCTCTACTTCTCCGTGGCATCTTTATATAGATCAATAACGTAATATAACATAACCTAACCCAATCTAACATCTCGGCGGTAATATTTGACCACATTCCAGTCTTGTTAGTCTCTACGTCTCCGCGGGACCTCTATATACATCAGTAACGTAATATAACCTAACCTAACCCAACCTAACATCTCGCCGGTAATATTTGACCACATTCCAGTCTTGTTAGTCTTTACGTCTCCGCGGGACCTCTATATACATCAATAACGTAATATAACCTAACCTAACCCAACCTAACATCTCGGCGGTAATAGTTGACCACATTCCTAGCTTGTTGGCCTCTACGTCTCCGTGGGACCTTTATATACATCAATAACGTAATATAACCTAACCTAACGCTACCTAACATCTCGGCGGTAATATTTGAAAACATTCATGTCGAGTAGGCCTCTACGTCTCCGTTTGAAATTCATATACATCAATAACGAAATATAACTTCAGCGAACCCAACCTATCATCTCGGCGGTAATATTTGACAACATTCCTGGCTTGTTGGCCTTTACGTCTCCGTGGGAACTTTATATACACCAATAACGTAATATAACCTAATCTAACCCAACCTAACATCTCCGGGGTAATATTTCACCACATTCCTCGCTTGTTGGCCTCTACATCTCCGTGGGACCTTTATGTGCATCTATAACGTAATATAATCTAACCTAACCCAACCTAACATCTCGGCGGTAATATTTGACAACATTCCTGGCGAGTTGGCCTTTACGTCTCCGTGGGACCTTTATATACATCAATAACGTAATATAACCTAATCTAACGGGGTAATATTTGACAACATACCTGGCGAGTTGGCCTTTACGCCTCCTTGGGACCTTCATATACATCAATAACGAAATATAACCTAACCTAACCCAACCTATCATCTCGGCGGTAATATTTGACATCATTCCTGGCGAGTTGGCCTCTACGTCTCCGTTTGACCTTCATATACATCAATAACGTAATATAACCTAACCTAACCCAACCTATCATCTCGGCGGTAATATTTGACAATATTCCTGGCGAGTTGGCCTCTACTTCTCCGTGGCATCTTTATATACATCAATAACGTAATATAACATAACCTAACCCAACCTATCATCTCGGCGGTAATATTTGACAATATTCCTGGCAAGTTGGCCTCTACTTCTCCGTGGCATCTTTATATAAATCAATAACGTAATATAACCTAACCTAACCCAACCTAACATCTCGGCGGAAATATTTGACATCATTCCTGGCGAGTTGGTCTCTACGTCTCCGTTTGACCTTCATATACATCAATAACGTAATATAACCTAACCTAACCCAACCTATCATCTCGGCGGTAATGTTTGACAACATTCCTGGCTTGTTGGCCTTTACGTCTCCGTGGGAACTTTATGTACACCAATAACGTAATATAACCTAATCTAACCCAACCTAACATCTCCGGGGTAATATTTCACCACATTCCTCGCTTGTTGGCCTCTACATCTCCGTGGGACCTTTATGTGCATCTATAACGTAATATAACCTAACCTAACCCAACCTAACATCTCGGCGGTAATATTTGACATCATTCCTGGCGAGTTGGCCTCTACGTCTCCGTTTGACCTTCATATACATCAATAACGTAATATAACCTAACCTAACCCAACCTAACATTTCGGCGGTAATATTACACAACATTCCTGGCGAGTTGGCCTCTACTTCTCCGTGGCATCTTTATATACATCAATAACGTAATATAACATAACCTAACCCAACCTATCATCTCGGCGGTAATATTTGACAATATTCCTGGCAAGTTGGTCTCTACTTCTCCGTGGCATCTTTATATAGATCAATAACGTAATATAACATAACCTAACCCAATCTAACATCTCGGCGGTAATATTTGACGACATTCCAGTCTTGTTAGTCTCTACGTCTCCGCGGGACCTCTATATACATCAGTAACGTAATATAACCTAACCTAACCCAACCTAACATCTCGGCGGTAATATTTGACAATATTCCTGGCGAGTTGGTCTCTACGTCTCCGTGGCATCTTTATATACATCAATAACGTAATATAACATAACCTAACCAAATCTAACATCTCAGCGGTAATATTTAACCACATTCCTGGCTTGTTGGACTCTACGTCTCCGTGCGACCTTTATATACATCTATAACGTAATATAACATAACCTAACCCAATCTAACATCTCGGCGGTAATATTTGACATCATTCCTGGCGAGTAGGCCTCTACGTCTCCGTTTGACCTTCATATACATCAATAACGTAATATAACCTAACCTAACCCAATCTAACATCTCGCCGGTAATATTTGACCACATTCCAGTCTTGTTAGTCTCTACGTCTCCGCGGGACCTCTATATACATCAATAACGTAATATAACCTAACCTAACCCAACCTAACATCTCGGCGGTAATAGTTGACCACATTCCTGGCTTGTTGGCCTCTACGTCTCCGTGGGACCTTTATATACATCAATAACGTAATATAACCTAACCTAACGCTACCTAACATCTCGGCGGTAATATTTGAAAACATTCATGGCGAGTAGGACTCTACGTCTCCGTTTGAAATTCATATACATCAATAACGAAATATAACCTCAGCGAACCCAACCTATCATCTCGGCGGTAATATTTGACAACATTCCTGGCTTGTTGGCCTTTACGTCTCCGTGGGAACTTTATATACACCAATAACGTAATATAACCTAATCTAACCCAACCTAACATCTCCGGGGTAATATTTCACCACATTCCTCGCTTGTTGGCCTCTACATCTCCGTGGGACCTTTATGTGCATCTATAACGTAATATAACCTAACCTAACCCAACCTAACATCTCGGCGGTAATATTTGACAACATTCCTGGCGAGTTGGCCTTTACGTCTCCGTGGGACCTTTATATACATCAATAACGTAATATAACCTAATCTAACGGGGTAATATTTGACAACACACCTGGCGAGTTGGCCTTTACGTCTCCTTGGGACCTTCATATACATCAATAACGAAATATAACCTAACCTAACCCAACCTATCATCTCGGCGGTAATATTTGACAATATTCCTGGCGAATTGGCCTCTAGGTCTCCGTTTGACCTTCATATACATCGATAACGTAATATAACCTAACCTAAGCCAAACCTATCATCTCGGCGGTAATATTTGACAACATTCATGGCGAGTTGGCTTCTACGTCTCCGTGGGACCTGTATATACATCAATAACGTAATATGACCTAACCTAACCCAACCTAACATCTCGGCGGTAATATTTGACCACATTCCTGGCATGTTGGCCTCTACGTCTCCGTGGGACCTTTATATACATCTATAACGTAACATAACATAAAATAACCCAATCTAACATCTCGGCGGTAATATTTGACAATATTCCTGGCGAGTTGGCCTCTACTTCTCCGTGGCATCTTTATATACATCAATAACGTAATATAACATAACCTAACCCAACCTATCATCTCGGCGGTAATATTTGACAATATTCCTGGCAAGTTGGCCTCTACTTCTCCGTGGCATCTTTATATAAATCAATAACGTAATATAACCTAACCTAACCCAACCTAACATCTCGGCGGAAATATTTGACAACATTCCTGGCGAGTTGGCCTCTAGGTCTCCGTTTGACTTTCATATACATCAATAACGTAATATAACCTAACCTAACCCAACCTATCATTTCGGCCGTAATATTTGACAATATTCCTTGCGAGTTGGCCTCTACGTTTCCGTGGCACCTTTATATACATCAATAACGTAATATAACATAACCTAACCCAATCTAACATCTCGGCGGTAATATTTGACCACATTCCTGGCGAGTTGGCCTCTACGTCTCCGTTTGACCTTCATATACATCAATAACGTAATATAACCTAACCTAACCCAACCTAACATTTCGGCGGTAATATTACACAACATTCCTGGCGAGTTGGCCTCTACTTCTCCGTGGCATCTTTATATACATCAATAACGTAATATAACATAACCTAACCCAACCTATCATCTCGGCGGTAATATTTGACAATATTCCTGGCAAGTTGGTCTCTACTTCTCCGTGGCATCTTTATATAGATCAATAACGTAATATAACATAACCTAACCCAATCTAACATCTCGGCGGTAATATTTGACCACATTCCAGTCTTGTTAGTCTCTACGTCTCCGCGGGACCTCTATATACATCAGTAACGTAATATAACCTAACCTAACCCAACCTAACATCTCGCCGGTAATATTTGACCACATTCCAGTCTTGTTAGTCTTTACGTCTCCGCGGGACCTCTATATACATCAATAACGTAATATAACCTAACCTAACCCAACCTAACATCTCGGCGGTAATAGTTGACCACATTCCTAGCTTGTTGGCCTCTACGTCTCCGTGGGACCTTTATATACATCAATAACGTAATATAACCTAACCTAACGCTACCTAACATCTCGGCGGTAATATTTGAAAACATTCATGTCGAGTAGGCCTCTACGTCTCCGTTTGAAATTCATATACATCAATAACGAAATATAACTTCAGCGAACCCAACCTATCATCTCGGCGGTAATATTTGACAACATTCCTGGCTTGTTGGCCTTTACGTCTCCGTGGGAACTTTATATACACCAATAACGTAATATAACCTAATCTAACCCAACCTAACATCTCCGGGGTAATATTTCACCACATTCCTCGCTTGTTGGCCTCTACATCTCCGTGGGACCTTTATGTGCATCTATAACGTAATATAATCTAACCTAACCCAACCTAACATCTCGGCGGTAATATTTGACAACATTCCTGGCGAGTTGGCCTTTACGTCTCCGTGGGACCTTTATATACATCAATAACGTAATATAACCTAATCTAACGGGGTAATATTTGACAACATACCTGGCGAGTTGGCCTTTACGCCTCCTTGGGACCTTCATATACATCAATAACGAAATATAACCTAACCTAACCCAACCTATCATCTCGGCGGTAATATTTGACATCATTCCTGGCGAGTTGGCCTCTACGTCTCCGTTTGACCTTCATATACATCAATAACGTAATATAACCTAACCTAACCCAACCTATCATCTCGGCGGTAATATTTGACAATATTCCTGGCGAGTTGGCCTCTACTTCTCCGTGGCATCTTTATATACATCAATAACGTAATATAACATAACCTAACCCAACCTATCATCTCGGCGGTAATATTTGACAATATTCCTGGCAAGTTGGCCTCTACTTCTCCGTGGCATCTTTATATAAATCAATAACGTAATATAACCTAACCTAACCCAACCTAACATCTCGGCGGAAATATTTGACATCATTCCTGGCGAGTTGGTCTCTACGTCTCCGTTTGACCTTCATATACATCAATAACGTAATATAACCTAACCTAACCCAACCTATCATCTCGGCGGTAATGTTTGACAACATTCCTGGCTTGTTGGCCTTTACGTCTCCGTGGGAACTTTATGTACACCAATAACGTAATATAACCTAATCTAACCCAACCTAACATCTCCGGGGTAATATTTCACCACATTCCTCGCTTGTTGGCCTCTACATCTCCGTGGGACCTTTATGTGCATCTATAACGTAATATAACCTAACCTAACCCAACCTAACATCTCGGCGGTAATATTTGACATCATTCCTGGCGAGTTGGCCTCTACGTCTCCGTTTGACCTTCATATACATCAATAACGTAATATAACCTAACCTAACCCAACCTAACATTTCGGCGGTAATATTACACAACATTCCTGGCGAGTTGGCCTCTACTTCTCCGTGGCATCTTTATATACATCAATAACGTAATATAACATAACCTAACCCAACCTATCATCTCGGCGGTAATATTTGACAATATTCCTGGCAAGTTGGTCTCTACTTCTCCGTGGCATCTTTATATAGATCAATAACGTAATATAACATAACCTAACCCAATCTAACATCTCGGCGGTAATATTTGACGACATTCCAGTCTTGTTAGTCTCTACGTCTCCGCGGGACCTCTATATACATCAGTAACGTAATATAACCTAACCTAACCCAACCTAACATCTCGGCGGTAATATTTGACAATATTCCTGGCGAGTTGGTCTCTACGTCTCCGTGGCATCTTTATATACATCAATAACGTAATATAACATAACCTAACCAAATCTAACATCTCAGCGGTAATATTTAACCACATTCCTGGCTTGTTGGACTCTACGTCTCCGTGCGACCTTTATATACATCTATAACGTAATATAACATAACCTAACCCAATCTAACATCTCGGCGGTAATATTTGACATCATTCCTGGCGAGTAGGCCTCTACGTCTCCGTTTGACCTTCATATACATCAATAACGTAATATAACCTAACCTAACCCAATCTAACATCTCGCCGGTAATATTTGACCACATTCCAGTCTTGTTAGTCTCTACGTCTCCGCGGGACCTCTATATACATCAATAACGTAATATAACCTAACCTAACCCAACCTAACATCTCGGCGGTAATAGTTGACCACATTCCTGGCTTGTTGGCCTCTACGTCTCCGTGGGACCTTTATATACATCAATAACGTAATATAACCTAACCTAACGCTACCTAACATCTCGGCGGTAATATTTGAAAACATTCATGGCGAGTAGGACTCTACGTCTCCGTTTGAAATTCATATACATCAATAACGAAATATAACCTCAGCGAACCCAACCTATCATCTCGGCGGTAATATTTGACAACATTCCTGGCTTGTTGGCCTTTACGTCTCCGTGGGAACTTTATATACACCAATAACGTAATATAACCTAATCTAACCCAACCTAACATCTCCGGGGTAATATTTCACCACATTCCTCGCTTGTTGGCCTCTACATCTCCGTGGGACCTTTATGTGCATCTATAACGTAATATAACCTAACCTAACCCAACCTAACATCTCGGCGGTAATATTTGACAACATTCCTGGCGAGTTGGCCTTTACGTCTCCGTGGGACCTTTATATACATCAATAACGTAATATAACCTAATCTAACGGGGTAATATTTGACAACACACCTGGCGAGTTGGCCTTTACGTCTCCTTGGGACCTTCATATACATCAATAACGAAATATAACCTAACCTAACCCAACCTATCATCTCGGCGGTAATATTTGACAATATTCCTGGCGAATTGGCCTCTAGGTCTCCGTTTGACCTTCATATACATCGATAACGTAATATAACCTAACCTAAGCCAAACCTATCATCTCGGCGGTAATATTTGACAACATTCATGGCGAGTTGGCTTCTACGTCTCCGTGGGACCTGTATATACATCAATAACGTAATATGACCTAACCTAACCCAACCTAACATCTCGGCGGTAATATTTGACCACATTCCTGGCATGTTGGCCTCTACGTCTCCGTGGGACCTTTATATACATCTATAACGTAACATAACATAAAATAACCCAATCTAACATCTCGGCGGTAATATTTGACAATATTCCTGGCGAGTTGGCCTCTACTTCTCCGTGGCATCTTTATATACATCAATAACGTAATATAACATAACCTAACCCAACCTATCATCTCGGCGGTAATATTTGACAATATTCCTGGCAAGTTGGCCTCTACTTCTCCGTGGCATCTTTATATAAATCAATAACGTAATATAACCTAACCTAACCCAACCTAACATCTCGGCGGAAATATTTGACAACATTCCTGGCGAGTTGGCCTCTAGGTCTCCGTTTGACTTTCATATACATCAATAACGTAATATAACCTAACCTAACCCAACCTATCATTTCGGCCGTAATATTTGACAATATTCCTTGCGAGTTGGCCTCTACGTTTCCGTGGCACCTTTATATACATCAATAACGTAATATAACATAACCTAACCCAATCTAACATCTCGGCGGTAATATTTGACCACATTCCTGGCGAGTTGGCCTCTACGTCTCCGTTTGACCTTCATATACATCAATAACGTAATATAACCTAACCTAACCCAACCTAACATTTCGGCGGTAATATTTCACAACATTCGTGGCGAGTTGGCCTCTACTTCTCCGTGGCATCTTTATATACATCAATAACGTAATATAACATAACCTAACCCAACCTATCATCTCGGCGGTAATATTTGACAATATTCCTGGCAAGTTGGTCTCTACTTCTCCGTGGCATCTTTATATAGATCAATAACGTAATATAACATAACCTAACCCAATCTAACATCTCGGCGGTAATATTTGACCACATTCCAGTCTTGTTAGTCTCTACGTCTCCGCGGGACCTCTATATACATCAGTAACGTAATATAACCTAACATAACCCAACCTAACAACTCGGCGGTAATATTTGACCACATTCCTGGCTTGTTGGCCTCTACGTCTCCGTGGGACCTTTATATACATCAATAACATAATATAACCTAACCTAACGCTACCTAACATCTCGGCGGTAATATTTGAAGACATTCATGGCGAGTAGGCCTCTACGTCTCCGTTTGAAATTCATATACATCAATAACGAAATATAACCTAACCGAACCCAACCTATCATCTCGGCGGTAATATTTGACAACATTCCTGGCTTGTTGGCCTTTACGTCTCCGTGGGAACTTTATATACTTCAATAACGTTATATAACCTAACCTAACCCAATCTAACATCTCGCCGGTAATATTTGACCACATTCCAGTCTTGTTAGTCTCTACGTCTCCGCGGGACCTCTATATACATCAATAACGTAATATAACCTAACCTAACCCAACCTAACATCTCGGCGGTAATAGTTGACCACATTCCTGGCTTGTTGGCCTCTACGTCTCCGTGGGACCTTTATATACATCAATAACGTAATATAACCTAACCTAACGCTACCTAACATCTCGGCGGTAATATTTGAAAACATTCATGGCTTGTTGGACTCTACGTCTCCGTGCGGCCTTTATATACATCTATAACGTAATATAACATAACCTAACCCAATCTAACATCTCGGCGGTAATATTTGACCACATTCCAGTCTTGTTAGTCTCTACGTCTCCGTGGGACCTTTATATACATCAATAACGTAATATAACCTAACCCAACGCTACCTAACATCTAGGCGGTAATATTTGAAAACATTCATGGCGAGTAGGCCTCTACGTCTCCGTTTGAAATTCATATACATCAATAACGAAATATAACCTAACCGAACCCAACCTATCATCTCGGCGGTAATATTTGACAACATTCCTGGCTTGTTGGCCTTTACGTCTCCGTGGGAACTTTATATACTTCAATAACGTTATATAACCTAACCTAACCCAATCTAACATCTCGCCGGTAATATTTGACCACATTCCAGTCTTGTTAGTCTCTACGTCTCCGCGGGACCTCTATATACATCAGTAACGTAATATAACATAACCTAACCCAACCTAACATCTCGGCGGTAATAGTTGACCACATTCCTGGCTTGTTGGCCTCTACGTCTCCGTGGGACCTTTATATACATCAATAACGTAATATAACCTAACCTAACGCTACCTAACATCTCGGCGGTAATACTTGAAGACATTCATGGCGAGTAGGCCTCTACGTCTCCGTTTGAAATTCATATACATCAATAACGAAATATAACCTAACCGAACCCAACCTATCATCTCGGCGGTAATATTTGACAACATTCCTGGCTTGTTGGCCTTTACGTCTCCGTGGGAACTTTATATACACCAATAACGTAATATAACCTAATCTAACCCAACCTAACATCTCCGGGGTAATATTTCACCACATTCCTGGCTTGTTGGCCTCTGCGTCTCCGTGGGACCTTTATATACATCAATAACGAAATATAACCTAACCCAACACAACCTATCATCTCGGCGGGAATATTCGACAACACACCTGGCGCATTTGGCCTCTACGTCTACGTTTGACCTTTATATACATCAATAACGTAATATAACCTAACCTAACGCTACCTAACATCTCGGCGGGAATATTTGAAAACATTCATGGCGAGTAGGCCTCTACGTCTCCGTTTGAAATTCATATACATCAATAACGAAATATAACCTAACCGAACCCAACCTATCATCTCGGCGGTTATATTTGAAAACATTCCTGCCGAGTTCGCCTCTGCGACTCCGTTTGACCTTCATATACATCAATAACGTAGTATAACCTAACCTAACCCAACCTAACATCTCGGCGGTAATGTTTGACCACATTCCTGGCATGTTGGCCTCTACGTCTCCGTGGGACCTTTATATACATCTATAACGTAACATAACATAAAATAACCCAACCTATCATCTCGGCGGTAATATTTGACAATATTCCTGGCGAGTTGGCCTCTACTTCTCCGTGGCATCTTTATATACATCAATAACGTAATATAACATAACCTAACCCAACCTATCATCTCGGCGGTAATATTTGACAATATTCCTGGCAAGTTGGCCTCTACTTCTCCGTGGCATCTTTATATAAATCAATAACGTAATATAACCTAACCTAACCCAACCTAACATCTCGGCGGAAATATTTGACAACATTCCTGGCGAGTTGGCCTCTAGGTCTCCGTTTGACTTTCATATACATCAATAACGTAATATAACCTAACCTAACCCAACCTAACATTTCGGCGGTAATATTTTACAACATTCCTGGCGAGTTGGCCTCTACTTCTCCGTGGCATCTTTATATACATCAATAACGTAATATAACATAACCTAACCAAATCTAACATCTCAGCGGTAATATTTAACCACATTCCTGGCTTGTTGGACTCTACGTCTCCGTGCGACCTTTATATACATCTATAACGTAATATAACATAACCTAACCCAATCTAACATCTCGGCGGTAATATTTGACATCATTCCTGGCGAGTAGGCCTCTACGTCTCCGTTTGACCTTCATATACATCAATAACGTAATATAACCTAACCTAACCCAATCTAACATCTCGCCGGTAATATTTGACCACATTCCAGTCTTGTTAGTCTCTACGTCTCCGCGGGACCTCTATATACATCAATAACGTAATATAACCTAACCTAACCCAACCTAACATCTCGGCGGTAATAGTTGACCACATTCCTGGCTTGTTGGCCTCTACGTCTCCGTGGGACCTTTATATACATCAATAACGTAATATAACCTAACCTAACGCTACCTAACATCTCGGCGGTAATATTTGAAAACATTCATGGCGAGTAGGCCTCTACGTCTCCGTTTGAAATTCATATACATCAATAACGAAATATAACCTCAGCGAACCCAACCTATCATCTCGGCGGTAATATTTGACAACATTCCTGGCTTGTTGGCCTTTACGTCTCCGTGGGAACTTTATATACACCAATAACGTAATATAACCTAATCTAACCCAACCTAACATCTCCGGGGTAATATTTCACCACATTCCTGGCTTGTTGGCCTCTGCGTCTCCGTGGTACCTTTATATACATCAATAACGAAATATAACCTAACCCAACACAACCTATCATCTCGGCGGTAATATTTGACAACACACCTGGCGCATTTGGCCTCTACGTCTACGTGGGACCTTTATATACATCAATAACGTAATATAACCTAACCTAACGCTACCTAACATCTCGGCGGTAATATTTGAAAACATTCATGGCGAGTAGGCCTCTACGTCTCCGTTTGAAATTCATATACATCAATAACGAAATATAACCTCAGCGAACCCAACCTATCATCTCGGCGGTAATATTTGACAACATTCCTGGCTTGTTGGCCGTTACGTCTCCGTGGGAACTTTATATACACCAATAACGTAATATAACCTAATCTAACCCAACCTAACATCTCCGGGGTAATATTTCACCACATTCCTCGCTTGTTGGCCTCTACATCTCCGTGGGACCTTTATGTGCATCTATAACGTAATATAACCTAACCTAACCCAACCTAACATCTCGGCGGTAACATTTGACAACATTCCTGGCGAGTTGGCCTTTACGTCTCCGTGGGACCTTTATATACATCAATAACGTAATATAACCTAATCTAACGGGGTAATATTTGACAACATACCTGGCGAGTTGGCCTTTACGTCTCCTTGGGACCTTCATATATATCAATAACGAAATATAACCTAACCTAACCCAACCTATCATCTCGGCGGTAATATTTGACAATATTCCTGGCGAATTGGCCTCTAGGTCTCCGTTTGACCTTCATATACATCGATAACGTAATATAACCTAACCTAACCCAACCTATCATCTCGGCGGTAATATTTGACAACATTCATGGCGAGTTGGCTTCTACGTCTCCGTGGGACCTTTATATACATCAATAACGTAATATGACCTAACCTAACCCAACTTAACATCTCGGCGGTAATATTTGACCACATTCCTGGCATGTTGGCCTCTACGTCTCCGTGGGACCTTTATATACATCTATAACGTAACATAACATAAAATAACCCAATCTAACATCTCGGCGGTAATATTTGACATCATTCCTGGCGAGTTGGCCTCTACGTCTCCGTTTGACCTTCATATACATCAATAACGTAATATAACCTAACCTAACCCAACCTAACATCTCGGCGGTAATATTTGACAACATTCCTGGCTTGTTGGCCTTTACGTCTCCGTGGGAACTTTATATACTTCAATAACGTTATATAACCTAACCTAACCCAATCTAACATCTCGCCGGTAATATTTGACCACATTCCAGTCTTGTTAGTCTCTACGTCTCCGCGGGACCTCTATATACATCAATAACGAAATATAACCTAACCGAACCCAACCTATCATCTCGGCGGTTATATTTGAAAACATTCCTGCCGAGTTCGCCTCTGCGACTCCGTTTGACCTTCATATACATCAATAACGTAGTATAACCTAACCTAACCCAACCTATCATCTCGGTGGTAATATTTGACAACATTCCTGGCTTGTTGGCCTCTGCGTCTCCGTGGGACCTTTATATACATCAATAACGAAATATAACCTAACCCAACACAACCTATCATCTCGGCGGTAATATTCGACAACATACCTGGCGCATTTGGCCTCTACGTCTACGTTTGACCTTCATATACATCAATAACGAAATGTTACCTAACCTAACCCAACCTATCATCTCGGCGGTAATATTTGACAACATTCCTGGCGTTTATATACTTCAATAACGTAATATAACCTAACCTGACCCAACCTATCATCGCGGCGGTAATATTTGACCACATTCCTGGCTTGTTGGACTCTACGTCTCCGTGGGACCTTTATATACATCTATAACGTAACATAACATAAAATAACCCAATCTAACATCTCGGCGGTAATATTTGACATCATTCCTGGCGAGTTGGCCTCTACGTCTCCGTTTGACCTTCATATACATCAATAACGTAATATAACCTAACCTAACCCAACCTAACATCTCGGCGGTAATATTTGACAACATTCCTGGCTTGTTGGCCTTTACGTCTCCGTGGGAACTTTATATACACCAATAACGTAATATAACCTAATCTAACCCAACCTAACATCTCCGGGGTAATATTTCACCACATTCCTTTCTTGTTGGCCTCTACGTCTCCGTGGGACATTTATATACATCAATAACGTAATATAACATAACCTAACCAAATCTAACATCTCGGCGGTAATATTTAACCACATTCCTGGCTTGTTGGACTCTACGTCTCCGTGCGGCCTTTATATACATCTATAACGTAATATAACATAACCAAACCCAATCTAACATCTCGGCGGTAATATTTGACATCATTCCTGGCGAGTTGGCCTCTACGTCTCCGTTTGACCTTCATATACATCAATAACGTAATATAACCTAACCTAACCCAACCTAACATCTCCGGGGTAATATTTGACCACATTCCTGGCTTGTTTTACTCTACGTCTCCGTGGGACCTTTATATACATCTATAACGTATTATAACATAACCTAACCAAATCTAACATCTCAGCGGTAATATTTAACCACATTCCTGGCTTGTTGAACTCTACGTCTCCGTGCGACCTTTATATAGATCAATAACGTAATATAACATAACCTAACCCAATCTAACATCTCGGCGGTAATATTTGACCACATTCCAGTCTTGTTAGTCTCTACGTCTCCGTGGGACCTTTATATACATCAATAACGTAATATAACCTAACCTAACGCTACCTAACATCTAGGCGGTAATATTTGAAAACATTCATGGCGAGTAGGCCTCTACGTCTCCGTTTGAAATTCATATACATCAATAACGAAATATAACCTAACCGAACCCAACCTATCATCTCGGCGGTAATATTTGACAACATTCCTGGCTTGTTGGCCTTTACGTCTCCGTGGGAACTTTATATACTTCAATAACGTTATATAACCTAACCTAACCCAATCTAACATCTCGCCGGTAATATTTGACCACATTCCAGTCTTGTTAGTCTCTACGTCTCCGCGGGACCTCTATATACATTAGTAACGTAATATAACCTAACCTAACCCAACCTAACATCTCGGCGGTAATAGTTGACCACATTCCTGGCTTGTTGGCCTCTACGTCTCCGTGGGACCCTTATATACATCAATAACGTAATATGACCTAACCTAACCCAACCTAACATCTCGGCGGTAATATTTGACCACATTCCTGGCATGTTGGCCTCTACGTCTCCGTGGGACCTTTATATACATCTATAACGTAACATAACATAAAATAACCCAATCTAACATCTCGGCGGTAATATTTGACACATTCCTGGCGAGTTGGCCTCTACGTCTCCGTTTGACCTTCATATACATCAATAACGTAATATAACCTAACCTAACCCAACCTATCATCTCGGCGGTAATATTTGACAACATTCCTGGCTTGTTGGCCTTTACGTCTCCGTGGGAACTTTATATACACCAATAACGTAATATAACCTAATCTAACCCAACCTAACATCTCCGGGGTAATATTTCACCACATTCCTCGCTTGTTGGCCTCTACATCACCGTGGGACCTTTATGTGCATCTATAACGTAATATAACCTAACCTAACCCAACCTAACATCTCGGCGGTAATATTTGACAACATTCCTGGCTTGTTGGCCTTTACGTCTCCGTGGGAACTTTATATACTTCAATAACGTTATATAACCTAACCTAACCCAATCTAACATCTCGCCGGTAATATTTGACCACATTCCAGTCTTGTTAGTCTCTACGTCTCCGCGGGACCTCTATATACATCAGTAACGTAATATAACCTAACCTAACCCAACCTAACATCTCGGCGGTAATAGTTGACCACATTCCTGGCTTGTTGGCCTCTACGTCTCCGTGGGACCTTTATATACATCAATAACGTAATATAACCTAACCTAACGCTACCTAACATCTCGGCGGTAATATTTGAAGACATTCATGGCGAGTAGGCCTCTACGTCTCCGTTTGAAATTCATATACATCAATAACGAAATATAACCTAACCGAACCCAAGCTATCATCTCGGCGGTAATATTTGACAACATTCCTGGCTTGTTGGCCTTTACGTCTCCGTGGGAACTTTATATACACCAATAACGTAATATAACCTAATCTAACCCAACCTAACATCTCCGGGGTAATATTTCACCACATTCCTGGCTTGTTGGCCTCTGCGTCTCCGTGGGACCTTTATATACATCAATAACGAAATATAACCTAACCCAACACAACCTATCATCTCGGCGGTAATATTTGACAACACACCTGGCGCATTTGGCCTCTACGTCTACGTGGGACCTTTATATACATCAATAACGTAATATAACCTAACCTAACGCTACCTAACATCTCGGCGGTAATATTTGAAAACATTCATGGCGAGTAGGCCTCTACGTCTCCGTTTGAAATTCATATACATCAATAACGAAATATAACCTAACCGAACCCAACCTATCATCTCGGCGGTTATATTTGAAAACATTCCTGCCGAGTTCGCCTCTGCGACTCCGTTTGACCTTCATATACATCAATAACGTAGTATAACCTAACCTAACCCAACCTATCATCTCGGTGGTAATATTTGACAACATTCCTGGCTTGTTGGCCTCTGCGTCTCCGTGGGACCTTTATATACATCAATAACGAAATATAACCTAACCCAACACAACCTATCATCTCGGCGGTAATATTCGACAACACACCTGGCGCATTTGGCCTCTACGTCTACGTTTGACCTTCATATACATCAATAACGAAATGTAACCTAACCTAACCCAACCTATCATCTCGGCGGTAATATTTGACAATATTCCTGGCGAGTTGGTCTCTACGTCTCCGTGGGGCCTTTATATACTTCAATAACGTAATATAACCTAACCTGACCCAATCTAACATCTCGGCGGTAATAGTTGACCACATTCCTGGCTTGTTGGCCTCTACGTCTCCGTGGGACCTTTATATACATCAATAACGTAATATAACCTAACCTAACGCTACCTAACATCTCGGCGGTAATATTTGAAAACATTCATGGCGAGTAGGCCTCTACGTCTCCGTTTGAAATTCATATACATCAATAACGAAATATAACCTAACCGAACCCAACCTATCATCTCGGCGGTTATATTTGAAAACATTCCTGCCGAGTTCGCCTCTGCGACTCCGTTTGACCTTCATATACATCAATAACGTAGTATAACCTAACCTAACCCAACCTATCATCTCGGTGGTAATATTTGACAACATTCCTGGCTTGTTGGCCTCTGCGTCTCCGTGGGACCTTTATATACATCAATAACGAAATATAACCTAACCCAACACAACCTATCATCTCGGCTGTAATATTCGACAACATACCTGGCGCATTTGGCCTCTACGTCTACGTTTGACCTTCATATACATCAATAACGAAATATAACCTAACCTAACCCAACCTATCATCTCGGCGGTAATATTTGACAACATTCCTGGCTTGTTGGCCTCTACGTCTCCGTGGGACCTTTATATACATCAATAACGAAATATAACCTAACCCAACACAACCTATCATCTCGGCGGTAATATTTGACCACATTCCTGGCATGTTGGCCTCTACGTCTCCGTGGGACCTTTATATACATCTATAACGTAACATAACATAAAATAACCCAATCTAACATCTCGGCGATAATATTTGACATCATTCCTGGCGAGTTGGCCTCTACGTTTCCGTTTGACCTTCATATACATCAATAACGTAATATAACCTAACCTAACCCAACCTAACATCTCCGGGGTAATATTTGACCACATTCCTGGCTTGTTGGACTCTACGTCACCGTGGGACCTTTATATACATCTATAACGTAACATAACCTAACCTAACCCAACCTAACATCTCGGCGGTAATATTTGACATCATTCCTGGCGAGTTGGCCTCTACGTCTCCGTTTGACCTGCATATACATCAATAACGTAGTATAACCTAACCTAACCCAACCTATCATCTCGGTGGTAATATTTGACAACATTCCTGGCTTGTTGGCCTCTGCGTCTCCGTGGGACCTTTATATACATCAATAACGAAATATAACCTAACCCAACACAACCTATCATCTCGGCGGTAATATTCGACAACATACCTGGCGCATTTGGCCTCTACGTCTACGTTTGACCTTCATATACATCAATAACGAAATGTTACCTCACCTAACCCAACCTATCATCTCGGCGGTAATATTTGACAACATTCCTGGCGAGTTGGCCTCTACCTATCCGTGGGGCCTTTATATACTTCAATAACGTAATATAACCTAACCTGACCCAACCTATCATCGCGGCGGTAATATTTGACCACATTCCTGGCTTGTTGGACTCTACGTCTCCGTGGGACCTTTATATACATCTATAACGTATTATAACATAACCTAACCAAATCTAACATCTCAGCGGTAATATTTAACCACATTCCTGGCTTGTTGAACTCTACGTCTCCGTGCGACCTTTATATAGATCAATAACGTAATATAACATAACCTAACCCAATCTAACATCTCGGCGGTAATATTTGACCACATTCCAGTCTTGTTAGTCTCTACGTCTCCGTGGGACCTTTATATACATCAATAACGTAATATAACCTAACCTAACGCTACCTAACATCTAGGCGGTAATATTTGAAAACATTCATGGCGAGTAGGCCTCTACGTCTCCGTTTGAAATTCATATACATCAATAACGAAATATAACCTAACCGAACCCAACCTATCATCTCGGCGGTAATATTTGACAACATTCCTGGCTTGTTGGCCTTTACGTCTCCGTGGGAACTTTATATACTTCAATAACGTTGTATAACCTAACCTAACCCAATCTAACATCTCGCCGGTAATATTTCACCACATTCCTGGCTTGTTGGCCTCTGCGTCTCCGTGGGACCTTTATATACATCAATAACGAAATATAACCTAACCCAACACAACCTATCATCTCGGCGGTAATATTCGACAACACACCTGGCGCATTTGGCCTCTACGTCTACGTTTGACCTTCATATACATCAATAACGAAATGTAACCTAACCTAACCCAACCTATCATCTCGGCGGTAATATTTGACAATATTCCTGGCGAGTTGGTCTCTACGTCTCCGTGGGGCCTTTATATACTTCAATAACGTAATATAACCTAACCTGACCCAATCTAACATCTCGGCGGTAATAGTTGACCACATTCCTGGCTTGTTGGCCTCTACGTCTCCGTGGGACCTTTATATACATCAATAACGTAATATAACCTAACCTAACGCTACCTAACATCTCGGCGGTAATATTTGAAAACATTCATGGCGAGTAGGCCTCTACGTCTCCGTTTGAAATTCATATACATCAATAACGAAATATAACCTAACCGAACCCAACCTATCATCTCGGCGGTTATATTTGAAAACATTCCTGCCGAGTTCGCCTCTGCGACTCCGTTTGACCTTCATATACATCAATAACGTAGTATAACCTAACCTAACCCAACCTATCATCTCGGTGGTAATATTTGACAACATTCCTGGCTTGTTGGCCTCTGCGTCTCCGTGGGACCTTTATATACATCAATAACGAAATATAACCTAACCCAACACAACCTATCATCTCGGCGGTAATGTTCGACAACATACCTGGCGCATTTGGCCTCTACGTCTACGTTTGACCTTCATATACATCAATAACGAAACGTAACCTAACCTAACACAACCTATCATCTCGGCGGTAATATTTGACAACATTCATGGCGAGTTGACCTCTACGTCTCCGTGGGACCTTTATATACATCAATAACGTAATATAACCTAACCTAACCCAACCTAACATCTCGGCGGTAATGTTTGACCACATTCCTGGCATGTTGGCCTCTACGTCTCCGTGGGACCTTTATATACATCTATAACGTAACATAACATAAAATAACCCAATCTAACATCTCGGCGGTAATATTTCACCACATTCCTGGCTTGTTGGCCTCTGCGTCTCCGTGGGACCTTTATATACATCAATAACGAAATATAACCTAACCCAACACAACCTATCATCTCGGCGGTAATATTTGACCACATTCCTGGCATGTTGGCCTCTACGTCTCCGTGGGACCTTTATATACATCTATAACGTAACATAACATAAAATAACCCAATCTAACATCTCGGCGATAATATTTGACATCATTCCTGGCGAGTTGGCTTCTCCGTCTCCGTGGGACCTTTATATACATCAATAACGTAATATAACCTAACCTAACCCAACCTAACATCTCGGCGGTAATATATGACCACATTCCTGGCTTGTTGGCCTCTACGTCTCCGTGGGACGTTTATATACATCAATAACGTAATATAACCTAACCTAACCCAACCTAACATCTCGGCCTTAATATTTGAAAACATTCCTGCCGAGTTCGCCTCTGCGTCTCCGTTTGACCTTCATATACATCAATAACGTAATATAACCTAACCTAACCCAACCTATCATCTCGGCGGTAATATTTGACAACATTCCTGGCTTGTTGGCCTCTACGTCTCCGTGGGACCTTTATATACATCAATAACGAAATATAACCTAACCCAACACAACCTATCATCTCGGCGGTAATATTTGACCACATTCCTGGCATGTTGGCCTCTACGTCTCCGTGGGACCTTTATATACATCTATAACGTAACATAACATAAAATAACCCAATCTAACATCTCGGCGATAATATTTGACATCATTCCTGGCGAGTTGGCCTCTACGTTTCCGTTTGACCTTCATATACATCAATAACGTAATATTACCTAACCTAACCCAACCTAACATCTCCGGGGTAATATTTGACCACATTCCTGGCTTGTTGGACTCTACGTCACCGTGGTACCTTTATATACATCTATAACGTAACATAACCTAACCTAACCCAACCTATCATCTCGGCGGTAATATTTGACATCATTCCTGGCGAGTTGGCCTCTACGTCTCCGTTTGACCTTCATATACATCAATAACGTAATATAACCTAACCTAACCCTACCTATCATCTCGGGGGTAATATTTGACAACATTCCTGGCTTGTTGGCCTCTACGTCTCCGTGGGACCTTTATATACATCAATAACGAAATATAACCTAACCCAACACAACCTATCATCTCGGCGGTAATATTTGACCACATTCCTGGCATGTTGGCCTCTACGTCTCCGTGGGACCTTTATATACATCTATAACGTAACATAACATAAAATAACCCAATCTAACGTCTCGGCGATAATATTTGACATCATTCCTGGCGAGTTGGCCTCTACGTTTCCGTTTGACCTTCATATACATCAATAACGTAATATAACCTAACCTAACCCAACCTAACATCTCCGGGGTAATATTTGACCACATTCCTGGCTTGTTGGACTCTACGTCTCCGTGGGACCTTTATATACATCTATAACGTAACATAACCTAACCTAATCCAACCTAACATCTCGGCGGTAATATTTGACATCATTCCTGGCGAGTTGGCCTCTACGTCTCCGTTTGACCTTCATATACATCAATAACGTAATATAACCTAACCTAACCCAACCTAACATCTCCGGGGTAATATTTGACCACATTCCTGGCTTGTTGGACTCTACGTCTCCGTGGGACCTTTATATACATCTATAACGTAACATAACCTAACCTAACCCAACCTAACATCTCGGCGGTAATATTTGACAACATTCCTGGCGAGTTGGCTTCTCCGTCTCCGTGGGACCTTTATATACATCAATAACGTAATATAACCTAACCTAACCCAACCTAACATCTCGGCGGTAATATATGACCACATTCCTGGCTTGTTGGCCTCTACGTCTCCGTGGGACCTTTATATACATCAATAACGTAATATAACCTAATCTAACCCAACCTAACATCTCGGCGTTAATATTTGAAAACATTCCTGCCGAGTTCGCCTCTGCGTCTCCGTTTGACCTTCATATACATCAATAACGTAATATAACCTAACCTAACCCAACCTATCATCTCGGCGGTAATATTTGACAACATTCCTGGCGTGTTGGCCTCTACGTCTCCGTGGGACCTTTATATACATCAATAACGAAATATAACCTAACCCAACACAACCTATCATCTCGGCGGTAATATTTGACCACATTCCTGGCATGTTGGCCTCTACGTCTCCGTGGGACCTTTATATACATCTATAACGTGACATAACATAAAATAACCCAATCTAACATCTCGGCGATAATATTTGACATCATTCCTGGCGAGTTGGCCTCTACGTTTCCGTTTGACCTTCA
Organism: Xylocopa violacea; assembly: GCA_963969225.1. Lineage (NCBI taxonomy): Eukaryota > Metazoa > Arthropoda > Insecta > Hymenoptera > Apidae > Xylocopa > Xylocopa violacea. The sequence goes on from CAXAJV010000001.1 coordinate 58,061,785, forward strand.
TATACATCAATAACGTAATATAACCTAACCTAACCCAACCTAACATCTCCGGGGTAATATTTGACCACATTCCTGGCTTGTTGGACTCTACGTCACCGTGGGACCTTTATATACATCTATAACGTAACATAACCTAACCTAACCTAACCTAACATCTCGGCGGTGAAATTTGACAACATTCCTGGCGAGTTGGCTTCTCCGTCTCCGTGGGACCTTTATATACATCAATAACGTAATATAACCTAACCTAACCCAACCTAACATCTCGGCGGTAATATTTGACCACATTCCTGGCTTGTTGGCCTCTACGTCTCCGTGGGACCTTTATATACATCAATAACGTAATATAACCTAACCTAACCCTACCTAACATCTCGGCGGTAATATTTGAAAACATTCATGGCGAGTAGGCCTCTACGTCTCCGTTTGAAATTCATATACATCAATAACGAAATATAACCTAACCGAACCCAACCTATCATCTCGGCGGTAATATTTGACAACATTCCTGGCTTGTTGGCCTTTACGTCTCCGTGGGACCTTTATATACATCAATAACGTAATATAACCTAACCTAACCCAACCTAACATCTCGGCGGTAATATTTGAAAACATTCCTTCCGAGTTCGCCTCTGCGTCTCCGCTTGACCTTCATATACATCAATAACGTAATATAACCTAACCTAACCCAACCTATCATCTCGGCGGTAATATTTGACAACATTCCTGGCTTGTTGGCCTCTACGTCTCCGTGGGACCTTTATATACATCAATAACGAAATATAACCTAACCCAACACAACCTATCATCTCGGCGGTAATATTCGACAACATACCTGGCGCATTTGGCCTCTACGTCTACGTTTGACCTTCATATACATCAATAATGAAATGTAACCTAACCTAACCCAACCTATCATCTCGGCGGTAATATTTGACAACATTCCTGGCGAGTTGGCCTCTACCTCTCCGTGGGGCCTTTATATACTTCAATAACGTTATATAACCTAACCTAACCCAATCTAACATCTCGCCGGTAATATTTGACCACATTCCAGTCTTGTTAGTCTCTACGTCTCCGCCGGGCCTCTATATACATCAGTAACGTAATATAACCTGACCTAACCCAACCTAACATCTCGGCGGTAATATTTGACCACATTCCTGGCGAGTTGGCCTATACGTCTCCGTGTAACCCTCGTATACATCAATAACGTAATATAACCTAACCTAACCCAACCTATCATCTCGGCGGTAATATTTGACAACAATCCTGGCTTGTTGGCCTCTACGTCTCCGTGGGACCTTTATATACATCAATAACGAAATATAACCTAACCCAACACAACCTATCATCTCGGCGGTAATATTCGACAACATACCTGGCGCATTTGGCCTCTACGTCTACGTTTGACCTTCATATACATCAATAACGAAATGTAACCTAACCTAACCCAACCTATCATCTCGGCGGTAATATTTGACAACATTCCTGGCGAGTTGGCCTCTACCTCTCCGTGGGGCCTTTATATACTTCAATAACGTAATATAACCTAACCTAACCCAATCTAACATCTCGGCGATAATATTTGACCACATTCCTGGCTTGTTGGCCTCTACACCTCCGTGGGACCTTTATGTGCATCTATAACGTAATATAACCTAACCTAACCCAACCTAACATCTCGGCGGTAATATTTGACCACATTCCTGGCGAGTTGGCCTATACGTCTCCGTGTAACCCTCGTATACATCAATAACGTAATATAACCTAACCTAACCCAACCTATCATCTCGGCGGTAATATTTGACAACATTCCTGGCTTGTTGGCCTCTACGTCTCCGTGGGACCTTTATATACATCAATAACGAAATATAACCTAACCTAACACAATATAACATCTCGCCGGTAATATTTGACCACATTCCAGTCTTGTTAGTCTCTAAGTCTCCGCCGGACCTCTATATACATCAGTAACGTAATATAACCGAACCTAACCCAACCTAACATCTCGGCGGTAATATTTGACAATATTCCTGGCGAGTTGGTTTCTACGTCTCCGTGGCATCTTTATATACATCAATAACGTAATATAACATAACCTAACCAAATCTAACATCTCGGCGGTAATATTTAACCACATTCCTGGCTTGTTGGACTCTACGTCTCCGTGCGACGTTTATATACATCTATAACGTAATATAACATAACCTAACCCAATCTAACATCTCGACGGTAATATTTGTCATCATTCCTGGCGAGTTGGCATCTACGTCTCCGTTTGACCTTCATATACATCAATAACGTAATATAACCTAACCTAACCCAACCTAACATCTCCGGGGTAATATTTGACCACATTCCTGGCTTGTTGGACTCTACGTCTCCGCTTGACCTTCATATACATCAATAACGTAATATAACCTAACCTAACCCAACCTATCATCTCGGCGGTAATATTTGACAACATTCCTGGCTTGTTGGCCTCTACGTCTCCGTGGGACCTTTATATACATCAATAACGAAATATAACCTAACCCAACACAACCTATCATCTCGGCGGTAATATTCGACAACATACCTGGCGCATTTGGCCTCTACGTCTACGTTTGACCTTCATATACATCAATAACGAAATGTAACCTAACCTAACCCAACCTATCATCTCGGCGGTAATATTTGACAACATTCCTGGCGAGTTGGCCTCTACCTCTCCGTGGGGCCTTTATATACTTCAATAACGTAATATAACCTAACCTAATCCAACCTAACATCTCGGCGGTAATATTTGACCACATTCCTGGCTTGTTGGCCTCTACGTCTCCGTGGGACCTTTATATACATCAATAACGTAATATAACCTAACCTAACCCAACCTAACATCTCGGCGGTAACATTTGAAAACATTCCTGCCGAGTTCGCCCCTGCGTCTCCGTTTGACCTTCATATACATCAATAACGTAATATAACCTAACCTAACCCAACCTATCATCTCGGGGGTAATATTTGACAACATTCCTGGCTTGTTGGCCTCTACGTCTCCGTGGGACCTTTATATACATCAATAACGAAATATAACATTACCTAACACAACCTATCATCTCGGCGGTAATCTTTGACAACATTCATGGCGAGTTGGCCTCTACGTCTCCGTGGGACCTTTATATACATCTATTACGTAATATAAATCTAACCTAACCCAACCTATCATTTCGGCGGTAATATTTGACAACATTCCTGGCGAGTTGGCCTCTACGTCTCCGTGGGGCCTTTATATACTTCAATAACGTTATATAACCTAACCTAACCCAATCTAACATCTCGCCGGTAATATTTGACCACATTCCAGTCTTGTTAGTCTCTACGTCTCCGCCGGGCCTCTATATACATCAGTAACGTAATATAACCTGACCTAACCCAACCTAACATCTCGGCGGTAATATTTGACATCATTCCTGGCGAGTTGGCCTCTACGTCTCCGTTTGACCTTGATATACATCAATAACGTAATATAACCTAACCTAACCCAACCTAACATCTCCGGGGTAATATTTGACTACATTCCTGGCTTGTTGGACTCTACGTCTCCGTGGGACCTTTATATACATCTATAACGTAACATAATCTAACCTAACCCAACCTAACATCTCGGCGGTAATATTTGACAACATTCCTGGCGAGTTGGCTTCTCCGTCTCCGCTTGACCTTCATATACATCAATAACGTAATATAACCTAACCTAACCCAACCTATCATCTCGGCGGTAATATTTGACAACATTCCTGGCTTGTTGGCCTCTACGTCTCCGTGGGACCTTTATATACATCAATAACGAAATATAACCTAACCCAACACAACCTATCATCTCGGCGGTAATATTCGACAACATACCTGGCGCATTTGGCCTCTACGTCTACGTTTGACCTTCATATACATCAATAATGAAATGTAACCTAACCTAACCCAACCTATCATCTCGGCGGTAATATTTGACAACATTCCTGGCGAGTTGGCCTCTACCTCTCCGTGGGGCCTTTATATACTTCAATAACGTTATATAACCTAACCTAACCCAATCTAACATCTCGCCGGTAATATTTGACCACATTCCAGTCTTGTTAGTCTCTACGTCTCCGCCGGGCCTCTATATACATCAGTAACGTAATATAACCTGACCTAACCCAACCTAACATCTCGGCGGTAATATTTGACCACATTCCTGGCGAGTTGGCCTATACGTCTCCGTGTAACCCTCGTATACATCAATAACGTAATATAACCTAACCTAACCCAACCTATCATCTCGGCGGTAATATTTGACAACAATCCTGGCTTGTTGGCCTCTACGTCTCCGTGGGACCTTTATATACATCAATAACGAAATATAACCTAACCCAACACAACCTATCATCTCGGCGGTAATATTCGACAACATACCTGGCGCATTTGGCCTCTACGTCTACGTTTGACCTTCATATACATCAATAACGAAATGTAACCTAACCTAACCCAACCTATCATCTCGGCGGTAATATTTGACAACATTCCTGGCGAGTTGGCCTCTACCTCTCCGTGGGGCCTTTATATACTTCAATAACGTAATATAACCTAACCTAACCCAATCTAACATCTCGGCGATAATATTTGACCACATTCCTGGCTTGTTGGCCTCTACACCTCCGTGGGACCTTTATGTGCATCTATAACGTAATATAACCTAACCTAACCCAACCTAACATCTCGGCGGTAATATTTGACCACATTCCTGGCGAGTTGGCCTATACGTCTCCGTGTAACCCTCGTATACATCAATAACGTAATATAACCTAACCTAACCCAACCTATCATCTCGGCGGTAATATTTGACAACATTCCTGGCTTGTTGGCCTCTACGTCTCCGTGGGACCTTTATATACATCAATAACGAAATATAACCTAACCTAACACAATATAACATCTCGCCGGTAATATTTGACCACATTCCAGTCTTGTTAGTCTCTAAGTCTCCGCCGGACCTCTATATACCTCAGTAACGTAATATAACCGAACCTAACCCAACCTAACATCTCGGCGGTAATATTTGACAATATTCCTGGCGAGTTGGTTTCTACGTCTCCGTGGCATCTTTATATACATCAATAACGTAATATAACATAACCTAACCAAATCTAACATCTCGGCGGTAATATTTAACCACATTCCTGGCTTGTTGGACTCTACGTCTCCGTGCGACGTTTATATACATCTATAACGTAATATAACATAACCTAACCCAATCTAACATCTCGACGGTAATATTTGTCATCATTCCTGGCGAGTTGGCATCTACGTCTCCGTTTGACCTTCATATACATCAATAACGTAATATAACCTAACCTAACCCAACCTAACATCTCCGGGGTAATATTTGACCACATTCCTGGCTTGTTGGACTCTACGTCTCCGCTTGACCTTCATATACATCAATAACGTAATATAACCTAACCTAACCCAACCTATCATCTCGGCGGTAATATTTGACAACATTCCTGGCTTGTTGGCCTCTACGTCTCCGTGGGACCTTTATATACATCAATAACGAAATATAACCTAACCCAACACAACCTATCATCTCGGCGGTAATATTCGACAACATACCTGGCGCATTTGGCCTCTACGTCTACGTTTGACCTTCATATACATCAATAACGAAATGTAACCTAACCTAACCCAACCTATCATCTCGGCGGTAATATTTGACAACATTCCTGGCGAGTTGGCCTCTACCTCTCCGTGGGGCCTTTATATACTTCAATAACGTAATATAACCTAACCTAATCCAACCTAACATCTCGGCGGTAATATTTGACCACATTCCTGGCTTGTTGGCCTCTACGTCTCCGTGGGACCTTTATATACATCAATAACGTAATATAACCTAACCTAACCCAACCTAACATCTCGGCGGTAACATTTGAAAACATTCCTGCCGAGTTCGCCCCTGCGTCTCCGTTTGACCTTCATATACATCAATAACGTAATATAACCTAACCTAACCCAACCTATCATCTCGGGGGTAATATTTGACAACATTCCTGGCTTGTTGGCCTCTACGTCTCCGTGGGACCTTTATATACATCAATAACGAAATATAACATAACCTAACACAACCTATCATCTCGGCGGTAATCTTTGACAACATTCATGGCGAGTTGGCCTCTACGTCTCCGTGGGACCTTTATATACTTCTATTACGTAATATAAATCTAACCTAACCCAACCTATCATTTCGGCGGTAATATTTGACAACATTCCTGGCGAGTTGGCCTCTACGTCTCCGTGGGGCCTTTATATACTTCAATAACGTTATATAACCTAACCTAACCCAATCTAACATCTCGCCGGTAATATTTGACCACATTCCAGTCTTGTTAGTCTCTACGTCTCCGCCGGGCCTCTATATACATCAGTAACGTAATATAACCTGACCTAACCCAACCTAACATCTCGGCGGTAATATTTGACATCATTCCTGGCGAGTTGGCCTCTACGTCTCCGTTTGACCTTGATATACATCAATAACGTAATATAACCTAACCTAACCCAACCTAACATCTCCGGGGTAATATTTGACTACATTCCTGGCTTGTTGGACTCTACGTCTCCGTGGGACCTTTATATACATCTATAACGTAACATAATCTAACCTAACCCAACCTAACATCTCGGCGGTAATATTTGACAACATTCCTGGCGAGTTGGCTTCTCCGTCTCCGTGGGACCTTTATATACATCAATAACGTAATATAACCTAACCTAACCCAACCTAACATCTCGGCGGTAATATTTGGCCACATTCCTGGCTTGTTGGCCTCTACGTCTCCGTGGGACCTTTATATACATCAATAACGTAATATAACCTAACCTAACCCAACCTAACATCTCGGCGGTAATATTTGAAAACATTCCTGCCGAGTTCGCCTCTGCGTCTCCGTTTGACCTTCATGTACATGAATAACGTAATATAACCTAACCTAACCCAACCTATCATCTCGGCGGTAATATTTGACAACATTCCTGGCTTGTTGGCCTCTACGTCTCCGTGGGACCTTTATATACATCAATAACGAAATATAACCTAACCCAACACAACCTATCATCTCGGCGGTAATATTCGACAACATTCCTGGCGAGTTGGCTTCTCCGTCTCCGTGGGACCTTTATATACATCAATAACGTAATATAACCTAACCTAACCCTACCTAACATCTCGGCGGTAATATTTGAAAACATTCATGGCGAGTAGGCCTCTACGTCTCCGTTTGAAATTCATATACATCAATAACGAAATATAACCTAACCGAACCCAACCTATCATCTCGTCGGTAATATTTGACAACATTCCTGGCTTGTTGGCCTTTACGTCTCCGTGGGAACTTTATATACATCAATAACGTAATATAACCTATCCTAACCCAATCTAACATCTCGGCGATAATATTTGACCACATTCCTGGCTTGTTGGCCTCTACATCTCCGTGGGACCTTTATGTGCATCTATAACGTAATATAACCTAACCTAACCCAACCTAACATCTCGGCGGTAATATTTGACCACATTCCTGGCGAGGTGGCCTATACGTCTCCGTGTAACCCTCGTATACATCAATAACGTAATATAACCTAACCTAACCCAACCTATCATCTCGGCGGTAATATTTGAAAACATTCCTGCCGAGTTCGCCTCTGCTTCTCCGCTTGACCTTCATATACATCAATAACGTAATATAACCTAACCTAACCCAACCTAACATTTCCGGGGTAATATTTGACAACATACCTGGCGAGTTGGCCTCTACGTCTCCTTGGGACCTTCATATACATCAATATCGAAATATAACCTAACCTAACCCAACCTATCATCTCGGCGGTAATATTTGACAATATTCCTGGCGAATTGGCCTCTAGGTCTCCGTTTGACCTTCATATACATCGATAACGTAATATAACCTAACCTAACCCAACCTAACATCTCGGCGGTAATATTTGACAATATTCCTGGCAAGTTGGTTTCTACGTCTCCGTGGCATCTTTATATACATCAATAACGTAATATAACATAACCTAACCAAATCTAGCATCTCGGCGGTAATATTTAACCACATTCCTGGCTTGTTGGACTCTACGTCTCCGTGCGACGTTTATATACATCTATAACGTAATATAACATAACCTAACCCAATCTAACATCTCGGCGGTAATATTTGACATCATTCCTGGCGAGTTGGCCTCTACGTCTCCGTTTGACCTTCATATACATCAATAACGTAATATAACCTAACCTAACCCAACCTAACATCTCCGGGGTAATATTTGACCACATTCCTGGCTTGTTGGACTCTACGTCTCCGTGGGACCTTTATATACATCTATAACGTAACATAACCTAACCTAACCCAACCTAACATCTCGGCGGTAATATTTGACCACATTCCTGGCGAGTTGGCCTATACGTCTCCGTGTAACCCTCGTATACATCAATAACGTAATATAACCTAACCTAACCCAACCTATCATCTCGGCGGTAATATTTGACAACATTCCTGGCTTGTTGGCTTCTACGTCTCCGTGGGACCTTTATATACATCAATAACGAAATATAACCTAACCTAACACAATATAACATCTCGCCGGTAATATTTGACCACATTCCAGTCTTGTTAGTCTCTAAGTCTCCGCCGGACCTCTATATACATCAGTAACGTAATATAACCGAACCTAACCCAACCTAACATCTCGGCGGTAATATTTGACAATATTCCTGGCGAGTTGGTTTCTACGTCTCCGTGGCATCTTTATATACATCAATAACGTAATATAACATAACCTAACCAAATCTAACATCTCGGCGGTAATATTTAACCACATTCCTGGCTTGTTGGACTCTACGTCTCCGTGCGACGTTTATATACATCTATAACGTAATATAACATAACCTAACCCAATCTAACATCTCGACGGTAATATTTGTCATCATTCCTGGCGAGTTGGCATCTACGTCTCCGTTTGACCTTCATATACATCAATAACGTAATATAACCTAACCTAACCCAACCTAACATCTCCGGGGTAATATTTGACCACATTCCTGGCTTGTTGGACTCTACGTCTCCGTGGGACCTTTATATACATCTATAACGTAACATAACCTAACCTAACCCAACCTAACATCTCGGCGGTAATATTTGACGACATTCCTGGCGAGTTGGCTTCTCCGTCTCCGTGGGACCTTTATATACATCAATAACGTAATATAACCTAACCTAACCCAACCTAACATCTCGGCGGTAATATTTGGCCACATTCCTGGCTTGTTGGCCTCTACGTCTCCGTGGGACCTTTATATACATCAATAACGTAATATAACCTAACCTAACCCAACCTAACATCTCGACGGTAATATTTGAAAACATTCCTGCCGAGTTCGCATCTGCGTCTCCGTGGGACCTTTATATACATCAATAACGAAATATAACCTAACCCAACACAACCTATCATCTCGGCGGTAATATTCGACAACATACCTGGCGCATTTGGCCTCTACGTCTACGTTTGACCTTCATATACATCAATAACGAAATGTAACCTAACCTAACCCAACCTATCATCTCGGCGGTAATATTTGACCACATTCCTGGCTTGTTGGCCTCTACGTCTCCGTGGGACCTTTATATACATCAATAACGTAATATAACCTATCCTAACCCAACCTAACATTTCCGGGGTAATATTTGACAACATACCTGGCGAGTTGGCCTCTACGTCTCCTTGGGACCTTCATATACATCAATAACGAAATAAAACCTAACCTAACCCAACCTATCATCTCGGCTGTAATATTTGACAATATTCCTGGCGAATTGGCCTCTAGGTCTCCGTTTGACCTTCATATACATCGATAACGTAATATAACCTAACCTAACCCAACCTATCATCTCGGCGGTAATATTTGACCACATTCATGGCGAGTTGGCCTCTACGTCTCCGTGGGACCTTTATATACATCAATAACGTAATATAACCTAACCTAACCCAACCTATCATCTCGGCGGTAATATTTGACCACATTCCTGGCATGTTGGCCTCTACGTCTCCGTGGGACCTTTATATACATCTATAACGTAACATAACATAAAATAACCCAATCTAACATCTCGGCGATGATATTTGACATCATTCCTGGCGAGTTGGCCTCTACGTTTCCGTTTGACCTTCATATACATCAATAACGTAATATAACCTAACCTAACCCAACCTAACATCTCCGGGGTAATATTTGACCACATTCCTGGCTTGTTGGACTCTACGTCACCGTGGGACCTTTATATACATCAATAACGTAATATAACCTAACCTAACCCAACCTAACATCTCGGCGGTAATATTTGACCACATTCCTGGCATGTTGGCCTCTACGTCTCCGTGGGACCTTTATATACACCTATAACGTAACATACCATAAAATAACCCAATCTAACATCTCGGCGGTAATATTTGACATCATTCCTTCCGAGTTCGCCTCTGCGTCTCCGCTTGACCTTCATATACATCAATAACGTAATATAACCTAACCTAACCCAACCTATCATCTCGGCGGTAATATTTGACAACAATCCTGGCTTGTTGGCCTCTACGTTTCCGTGGGACCTTTATATACATCAATAACGAAATATAACCTAACCCAACACAACCTATCATCTCGGCGGTAATATTCGACAACATACCTGGCGCATTTGGCCTCTACGTCTACGTTTGACCTTCATATACATCAATAACGAAATGTAACCTAACCTAACCCAACCTATCATCTCGGCGGTAATATTTGACAACATTCCTGGCGAGTTGGCCTCTACCTTTCCGTGGGGCCTTTATATACTTCAATAACGTAATATAACCTAACCTAACCCAATCTAACATCTCGGCGATAATATTTGACCACATTCCTGGCTTGTTGGCCTCTACACCTCCGTGGGACCTTTATGTGCATCTATAACGTAATATAACCTAACCTAACCCAACCTAACATCTCGGCGGTAATATTTGACCACATTCCTGGCGAGTTGGCCTATACGTCTCCGTGTAACCCTCGTATATATCAATAACGTAATATAACCTAACCTAACCCAACCTATCATCTCGGCGGTAATATTTGACCACATTCCTGGCTTGTTGGCCTCTACGTCTCCGTGGGACCTTTATATACATCAATAACGTAATATAACCTAACCTAACCCAACCTAACATCTCGGCGGTAACATTTGAAAACATTCCTGCCGAGTTCGCCTCTGCGTCTCCGTTTGACCTTCATATACATCAATAACGTAATACAACCTAACCTAACCCAACCTATCATCTCGGCGGTAATATTTGACAACATTCCTGGCTTGTTGGCCTCTACGTCTCCGTGGGACCTTTATATACATCAATAACGAAATATAACCTAACCTAACACAACCTATCATCTCGGCGGTAATCTTTGACAACATTCATGGCGAGTTGGCCTCTACGTCTCCGTGGGGCCTTTATATACTTCAATAACGTTATATAACCTAACCTAACCCAGTATAACATCTCGCCGGTAATATTTGACCACATTCCAGTCTTGTTAGTCTCTACGTCTCCGCCGGACCTCTATATACATCAGTAACGTAATATAACCTAACCTAACCCAACCTAACATCTCGGCGGTAATATTTGACAATATTCCTGGCGATTTGGTTTCTACGTCTCCGTGGCATCTTTATATACATCAATAACGTAATATAACATAACCTAACCAAATCTAACATCTCGGCGGTAATATTTAACCACATTCCTGGCTTGTTGGACTCTACGTCTCCGTGCGACGTTTATATACATCTATAACGTAATATAACATAACCTAACCCAATCTAACATCTCGGCGGTAATATTTGACATCATTCCTGGCGAGTTGGCCTCTACGTCTCCGCTTGACCTTCATATACATCAATAACGTAATATAACCTAACCTAACCCAACCTAACATCTCCGGGGTAATATTTGACCACATTCCTGGCTTGTTGGACTCTACGTCTCCGTGGGACCTTTATATACATCTATAACGTAACATAACCTAACCTAACCCAACCTAACATCTCGGCGGTAATATTTGACAACATTCCTGGCGAGTTGGCTTCTCCGTCTCCGTGGGACCTTTATATACATCAATAACGTAATATAACCTAACCTAACCCAACCTAACATCTCGGCGGTAATATTTGGCCACATTCCTGGCTTGTTGGCCTCTACGTCTCCGTGGGACCTTTATATACATCAATAACGTAATATAACCTAACCTAACCCAACCTAACATCTCGGCGGTAATATTTGAAAACATTCCTGCCGAGTTCGCCTCTGCGTCTCCGTTTGACCTTCATGTACATCAATAACGAAATGTAACCTAACCTAACCCAACCTATCATCTCGGCGGTAATATTTGACCACATTCCTGGCTTGTTGGCCTCTACGTCTCCGTGGGACCTTTATATACATCAATAACGTAATATAACCTATCCTAACCCAACCTAACATTTCCGGGGTAATATTTGACAACATACCTGGCGAGTTGGCCTCTACGTCTCCTTGGGACCTTCATATACATCAATAACGAAATATAACCTAACCTAACCCAACCTATCATCTCGGCGATGATATTTGACATCATTCCTGTCGAGTTGGCCTCTACGTTTCCGTTTGACCTTCATATACATCAATAACGTAATATAACCTAACCTAACCCAACCTAACATCTCCGGGGTAATATTTGACCACATTCCTGGCTTGTTGGACTCTACGTCACCGTGGGACCTTTATATACATCTATAACGTAACATAACCTAACCTAACCCAACCTAACATCTCGGCGGCAAAATTTGACAACATTCCTGGCGAGTTGGCTTCTCCGTCTCCGTGGGACCTTTATATACATCAATAACGTAATATAACCTAACCTAACCCAACCTAACATCTCGGCGGTAATATTTGACCACATTCCTGGCTTGTTGGCCTCTACGTCTCCGTGGGACCTTTATATACATCAATAACCTAATATAACCTAACCTAACCCAACCTATCATCTCGGCGGTAATATTTGACAACATTCCTGGCTTGTTGGCCTCTACGTTTCCGTGGGACCTTTATATACATCAATAACGAAATATAACCTAACCCAACACAACCTATCATCTCGGCAGTAATATTCGACAACATACCTGACGCATTTGGCCTCTACGTCTACGTTTGACCTTCATATACATCAATAACGAAATGTAACCTAACCTAACCCAACCTATCATCTCGGCGGTAATATTTGACAACATTCCTGGCTTGTTGGCCTCTACGTTTCCGTGGGACCTTTATATACATCAATAACGAAATATAACCTAACCCAACACAACCTATCATCTCGGCGGTAATATTCGACAACATTCCTGGCGAGTTGGCTTCTCCGTCTCCGTGGGACCTTTATATACATCAATAACGTAATATAACCTAACCTAACCCTACCTAACATCTCGGCGGTAATATTTGAAAACATTCATGGCGAGTAGGCCTCTACGTCTCCGTTTGAAATTCATATACATCAATAACGAAATATAACCTAACCGAACCCAACCTATCATCTCGTCGGTAATATTTGACAACATTCCTGGCTTGTTGGCCTTTACGTCTCCGTGGGAACTTTATATACATCAATAACGTAATATAACCTATCCTAACCCAATCTAACATCTCGGCGATAATATTTGACCACATTCCTGGCTTGTTGGCCTCTACATCTCCGTGGGACCTTTATGTGCATCTATAACGTAATATAACCTAACCTAACCCAACCTAACATCTCGGCGGTAATATTTGACCACATTCCTGGCGAGGTGGCCTATACGTCTCCGTGTAACCCTCGTATACATCAATAACGTAATATAACCTAACCTAACCCAACCTATCATCTCGGCGGTAATATTTGAAAACATTCCTGCCGAGTTCGCCTCTGCTTCTCCGCTTGACCTTCATATACATCAATAACGTAATATAACCTAACCTAACCCAACCTAACATTTCCGGGGTAATATTTGACAACATACCTGGCGAGTTGGCCTCTACGTCTCCTTGGGACCTTCATATACATCAATATCGAAATATAACCTAACCTAACCCAACCTATCATCTCGGCGGTAATATTTGACAATATTCCTGGCGAATTGGCCTCTAGGTCTCCGTTTGACCTTCATATACATCGATAACGTAATATAACCTAACCTAACCCAACCTAACATCTCGGCGGTAATATTTGACAATATTCCTGGCAAGTTGGTTTCTACGTCTCCGTGGCATCTTTATATACATCAATAACGTAATATAACATAACCTAACCAAATCTAACATCTCGGCGGTAATATTTAACCACATTCCTGGCTTGTTGGACTCTACGTCTCCGTGCGACGTTTATATACATCTATAACGTAATATAACATAACCTAACCCAATCTAACATCTCGGCGGTAATATTTGACATCATTCCTGGCGAGTTGGCCTCTACGTCTCCGTTTGACCTTCATATACATCAATAACGTAATATAACCTAACCTAACCCAACCTAACATCTCCGGGGTAATATTTGACCACATTCCTGGCTTGTTGGACTCTACGTCTCCGTGGGACCTTTATATACATCTATAACGTAACATAACCTAACCTAACCCAACCTAACATCTCGGCGGTAATATTTGACCACATTCCTGGCGAGTTGGCCTATACGTCTCCGTGTAACCCTCGTATACATCAATAACGTAATATAACCTAACCTAACCCAACCTATCATCTCGGCGGTAATATTTGACAACATTCCTGGCTTGTTGGCCTCTACGTCTCCGTGGGACCTTTATATACATCAATAACGAAATATAACCTAACCTAACACAATATAACATCTCGCCGGTAATATTTGACCACATTCCAGTCTTGTTAGTCTCTAAGTCTCCGCCGGACCTCTATATACATCAGTAACGTAATATAACCGAACCTAACCCAACCTAACATCTCGGCGGTAATATTTGACAATATTCCTGGCGAGTTGGTTTCTACGTCTCCGTGGCATCTTTATATACATCAATAACGTAATATAACATAACCTAACCAAATCTAACATCTCGGCGGTAATATTTAACCACATTCCTGGCTTGTTGGACTCTACGTCTCCGTGCGACGTTTATATACATCTATAACGTAATATAACATAACCTAACCCAATCTAACATCTCGACGGTAATATTTGTCATCATTCCTGGCGAGTTGGCATCTACGTCTCCGTTTGACCTTCATATACATCAATAACGTAATATAACCTAACCTAACCCAACCTAACATCTCCGGGGTAATATTTGACCACATTCCTGGCTTGTTGGACTCTACGTCTCCGTGGGACCTTTATATACATCTATAACGTAACATAACCTAACCTAACCCAACCTAACATCTCGGCGGTAATATTTGACGACATTCCTGGCGAGTTGGCTTCTCCGTCTCCGTGGGACCTTTATATACATCAATAACGTAATATAACCTAACCTAACCCAACCTAACATCTCGGCGGTAATATTTGGCCACATTCCTGGCTTGTTGGCCTCTACGTCTCCGTGGGACCTTTATATACATCAATAACGTAATATAACCTAACCTAACCCAACCTAACATCTCGACGGTAATATTTGAAAACATTCCTGCCGAGTTCGCATCTGCGTCTCCGTGGGACCTTTATATACATCAATAACGAAATATAACCTAACCCAACACAACCTATCATCTCGGCGGTAATATTCGACAACATACCTGGCGCATTTGGCCTCTACGTCTACGTTTGACCTTCATATACATCAATAACGAAATGTAACCTAACCTAACCCAACCTATCATCTCGGCGGTAATATTTGACCACATTCCTGGCTTGTTGGCCTCTACGTCTCCGTGGGACCTTTATATACATCAATAACGTAATATAACCTATCCTAACCCAACCTAACATTTCCGGGGTAATATTTGACAACATACCTGGCGAGTTGGCCTCTACGTCTCCTTGGGACCTTCATATACATCAATAACGAAATAAAACCTAACCTAACCCAACCTATCATCTCGGCTGTAATATTTGACAATATTCCTGGCGAATTGGCCTCTAGGTCTCCGTTTGACCTTCATATACATCGATAACGTAATATAACCTAACCTAACCCAACCTATCATCTCGGCGGTAATATTTGACCACATTCATGGCGAGTTGGCCTCTACGTCTCCGTGGGACCTTTATATACATCAATAACGTAATATAACCTAACCTAACCCAACCTATCATCTCGGCGGTAATATTTGACCACATTCCTGGCATGTTGGCCTCTACGTCTCCGTGGGACCTTTATATACATCTATAACGTAACATAACATAAAATAACCCAATCTAACATCTCGGCGATGATATTTGACATCATTCCTGGCGAGTTGGCCTCTACGTTTCCGTTTGACCTTCATATACATCAATAACGTAATATAACCTAACCTAACCCAACCTAACATCTCCGGGGTAATATTTGACCACATTCCTGGCTTGTTGGACTCTACGTCACCGTGGGACCTTTATATACATCAATAACGTAATATAACCTAACCTAACCCAACCTAACATCTCGGCGGTAATATTTGACCACATTCCTGGCATGTTGGCCTCTACGTCTCCGTGGGACCTTTATATACACCTATAACGTAACATACCATAAAATAACCCAATCTAACATCTCGGCGGTAATATTTGACATCATTCCTTCCGAGTTCGCCTCTGCGTCTCCGCTTGACGTTCATATACATCAATAACGTAATATAACCTAACCTAACCCAACCTATCATCTCGGCGGTAATATTTGACAACAATCCTGGCTTGTTGGCCTCTACGTTTCCGTGGGACCTTTATATACATCAATAACGAAATATAACCTAACCCAACACAACCTATCATCTCGGCGGTAATATTCGACAACATACCTGGCGCATTTGGCCTCTACGTCTACGTTTGACCTTCATATACATCAATAACGAAATGTAACCTAACCTAACCCAACCTATCATCTCGGCGGTAATATTTGACAACATTCCTGGCGAGTTGGCCTCTACCTTTCCGTGGGGCCTTTATATACTTCAATAACGTAATATAACCTAACCTAACCCAATCTAACATCTCGGCGATAATATTTGACCACATTCCTGGCTTGTTGGCCTCTACACCTCCGTGGGACCTTTATGTGCATCTATAACGTAATATAACCTAACCTAACCCAACCTAACATCTCGGCGGTAATATTTGACCACATTCCTGGCGAGTTGGCCTATACGTCTCCGTGTAACCCTCGTATATATCAATAACGTAATATAACCTAACCTAACCCAACCTATCATCTCGGCGGTAATATTTGACCACATTCCTGGCTTGTTGGCCTCTACGTCTCCGTGGGACCTTTATATACATCAATAACGTAATATAACCTAACCTAACCCAACCTAACATCTCGGCTGTAACATTTGAAAACATTCCTGCCGAGTTCGCCTCTGCGTCTCCGTTTGACCTTCATATACATCAATAACGTAATACAACCTAACCTAACCCAACCTATCATCTCGGCGGTAATATTTGACAACATTCCTGGCTTGTTGGCCTCTACGTCTCCGTGGGACCTTTATATACATCAATAACGAAATATAACCTAACCTAACACAACCTATCATCTCGGCGGTAATCTTTGACAACATTCATGGCGAGTTGGCCTCTACGTCTCCGTGGGGCCTTTATATACTTCAATAACGTTATATAACCTAACCTAACCCAGTATAACATCTCGCCGGTAATATTTGACCACATTCCAGTCTTGTTAGTCTCTACGTCTCCGCCGGACCTCTATATACATCAGTAACGTAATATAACCTAACCTAACCCAACCTAACATCTCGGCGGTAATATTTGACAATATTCCTGGCGATTTGGTTTCTACGTCTCCGTGGCATCTTTATATACATCAATAACGTAATATAACATAACCTAACCAAATCTAACATCTCGGCGGTAATATTTAACCACATTCCTGGCTTGTTGGACTGTACGTCTCCGTGCGACGTTTATATACATCTATAACGTAATATAACATAACCTAACCCAATCTAACATCTCGGCGGTAATATTTGACATCATTCCTGGCGAGTTGGCCTCTACGTCTCCGCTTGACCTTCATATACATCAATAACGTAATATAACCTAACCTAACCCAACCTAACATCTCCGGGGTAATATTTGACCACATTCCTGGCTTGTTGGACTCTACGTCTCCGTGGGACCTTTATATACATCTATAACGTAACATAACCTAACCTAACCCAACCTAACATCTCGGCGGTAATATTTGACAACATTCCTGGCGAGTTGGCTTCTCCGTCTCCGTGGGACCTTTATATACATCAATAACGTAATATAACCTAACCTAACCCAACCTAACATCTCCGGGGTAATATTTGACCACATTCCTGGCTTGTTGGACTCTACGTCACCGTGGGACCTTTATATACATCTATAACGTAACATAACCTAACCTAACCCAACCTAACATCTCGGCGGCAAAATTTGACAACATTCCTGGCGAGTTGGCTTCTCCGTCTCCGTGGGACCTTTATATACATCAATAACGTAATATAACCTAACCTAACCCAACCTAACATCTCGGCGGTAATATTTGACCACATTCCTGGCTTGTTGGCCTCTACGTCTCCGTGGGACCTTTATATACATCAATAACCTAATATAACCTAACCTAACCCAACCTATCATCTCGGCGGTAATATTTGACAACATTCCTGGCTTGTTGGCCTCTACGTTTCCGTGGGACCTTTATATACATCAATAACGAAATATAACCTAACCCAACACAACCTATCATCTCGGCAGTAATATTCGACAACATACCTGACGCATTTGGCCTCTACGTCTACGTTTGACCTTCATATACATCAATAACGAAATGTAACCTAACCTAACCCAACCTATCATCTCGGCGGTAATATTTGACAACATTCCTGGCTTGTTGGCCTCTACGTTTCCGTGGGACCTTTATATACATCAATAACGAAATATAACCTAACCCAACACAACCTATCATCTCGGCAGTAATATTCGACAACATACCTGGCGCATTTGGCCTCTACGTCTACGTTTGACCTTCATATACATCAATAACGAAATGTAACCTAACCTAACCCAACCTATCATCTCGGCGGTAATATTTGACAACATTCCTGGCGAGTTGGCCTCTACCTCACCGTGGGGCCTTTATATACTTCAATAACGTAATATAACCTAACCTAACCCAATCTAACCTCTCGGCGATAATATTTGACCACGTTTCCTGGCTTGTTGGCCTCCACATCTCCGTGGGACCTTTATGTGCATCTATAACGTAATATAACCTAACCTAACCCAACCTAACATCTCGGCGGTAATATTTGACCACATTCCTGGCGAGTTGGACTATACGTCTCCGTGTAACCCTCGTATACATCAATAACGTAATATAACATAACCTAACCCAACCTATCATCTCGGCGGTAATATTTGACCACATTCCTGGCTTGTTGGCCTCTGCGTCTCCGTGGGACCTTTATATACATCAATAACGTAATATAACCTAACCTAACCCAACCTAACATCTCGGCGGTAATATTTGACAACATTCATGGCGAGTTGGCCTCTACGTCTCCGTGGGACCTTTATATACATCTATTACGTAATATAAATCTAACCTAACCCAACCTATCATTTCGGCGGTAATATTTGACAACATTCCTGGCGAGTTGGCCTCTACGTCTCCGTGGGGCCTTTATATACTTCAATAACGTTATATAACCTAACCTAACCCAATCTAACATCTCGCCAGTAATATTTGACCACATTCCAGTCTTGTTAGTCTCTACGTCTCCGCGGGACCTCTATATACATCAGTAACGTAATATAACCTAACCTAACCCAACCTAACATCTCGGCGGTAATATTTGACAATATTCCTGGCGAGTTGGTCTCTACGTCCCCGTGGCATCTTTATATACATCAATAACGTAATATAACCTAACCTAACCCAACCTAACATCTCGGCGGTAATATTTGACCACATTCCTGGCATGTTGGCCTCTACGTCTCCGTGGGACCTTTATATACACCTATAACGTAACATAACATAAAATAACCCAATCTAACATCTCGGCGGTAATATTTGACATCATTCCTTCCGAGTTCGCCTCTGCGTCTCCGCTTGACCTTCATATACATCAATAACGTAATATAACCTAACCTAACCCAACCTAACATCTCCGGGGTAATATTTGACCACATTCCTGGCTTGTTGGACTCTACGTCTCCGTGGGACCTTTATATACATCTGTAACGTAACATAACCTAACCTAACCCAACCTAACATCTCGGCGGTAATATTTGACAACATTCCTGGCGAGTTGGCTTCTCCGTCTCCGTGGGAACTTTATATACATCAATAACGTAATATAACCTAACCTAACCCAACTTAACATCTCGGCGGTAATATTTGGCCACATTCCTGGCTTGTTGGCCTCTACGTCTCCGTGGGACCTTTATATACATCAATAACGTAATATAACCTAACCTAACCCAACCTATCATCTCGGCGGTAATATTTGACCACATTCATGGCGAGTTGGCCTCTACGTCTCCGTGGGACCTTTATATACATCAATAACGTAATATAACCTAACCTAACCCAACCTAACATCTCGGCGGTAATATTTGACCACATTCCTGGCATGTTGGCATCTACGTCTCCGTGGGACCTTTATATACATCTATAACGTAACATAACATAAAATAACCCAATCTAACATCTCGGCGATGATATTTGACATCATTCCTGGCGAGTTGGCCTCTACGTTTCCGTTTGACCTTCATATACATCAATAACGTAATATAACCTAACCTAACCCAACCTAACATCTCCGGGGTAATATTTGACCACATTCCTGGCTTGTTGGACTCTACGTCACCGTGGGACCTTTATATACATCTATAACGTAACATAACCTAACCTAACCCAACCTAACATCTCGGCGGTAAAATTTGACAACATTCCTGGCGAGTTGGCCTCTCCGTCTCCGTGGGACCTTTATATACATCAATAACGAAATATAACCTAACCCAACACAACCTATCATCTCGGCAGTAATATTCGACAACATACCTGGCGCATTTGGCCTCTACGTCTACGTTTGACCTTCATATACATCAATAACGAAATGTAACCTAACCTAACCCAACCTATCATCTCGGCGGTAATATTTGACCACATTCCTGGCTTGTTGGCCTCTACGTCTCCGTGGGACCTTTATATACATCAATAACGTAATATAACCTATCCTAACCCAACCTAACATTTCCGGGGTAATATTTGACAACATACCTGGCGAGTTGGCCTCTACGTCTCCTTGGGACCTTCATATACATCAATAACGAAATAAAACCTAACCTAACCCAACCTATCATCTCGGCTGTAATATTTGACAATATTCCTGGCGAATTGGCCTCTAGGTCTCCGTTTGACCTTCATATACATCGATAACGTAATATAACCTAACCTAACCCAACCTATCATCTCGGCGGTAATATTTGACCACATTCATGGCGAGTTGGCCTCTACGTCTCCGTGGGACCTTTATATACATCAATAACGTAATATAACCTAACCTAACCCAACCTATCATCTCGGCGGTAATATTTGACCACATTCCTGGCATGTTGGCCTCTACGTCTCCGTGGGACCTTTATATACATCTATAACGTAACATAACATAAAATAACCCAATCTAACATCTCGGCGATGATATTTGACATCATTCCTGGCGAGTTGGCCTCTACGTTTCCGTTTGACCTTCATATACATCAATAACGTAATATAACCTAACCTAACCCAACCTAACATCTCCGGGGTAATATTTGACCACATTCCTGGCTTGTTGGACTCTACGTCACCGTGGGACCTTTATATACATCTATAACGTAACATAACCTAACCTAACCCAACCTAACATCTCGGCGGTAAAATTTGACAACATTCCTGGCGAGTTGGCCTCTCCGTCTCCGTGGGACCTTTATATACATCAATAACGAAATATAACCTAACCCAACACAACCTATCATCTCGGCAGTAATATTCGACAACATACCTGGCGCATTTGGCCTCTACGTCTACGTTTGACCTTCATATACATCAATAACGAAATGTAACCTAACCTAACCCAACCTATCATCTCGGCGGTAATATTTGACCACATTCCTGGCTTGTTGGCCTCTACGTCTCCGTGGGACCTTTATATACATCAATAACGTAATATAACCTATCCTAACCCAACCTAACATTTCCGGGGTAATATTTGACAACATACCTGGCGAGTTGGCCTCTACGTCTCCTTGGGACCTTCATATACATCAATAACGAAATAAAACCTAACCTAACCCAACCTATCATCTCGGCTGTAATATTTGACAATATTCCTGGCGAATTGGCCTCTAGGTCTCCGTTTGACCTTCATATACATCGATAACGTAATATAACCTAACCTAACCCAACCTATCATCTCGGCGGTAATATTTGACCACATTCATGGCGAGTTGGCCTCTACGTCTCCGTGGGACCTTTATATACATCAATAACGTAATATAACCTAACCTAACCCAACCTATCATCTCGGCGGTAATATTTGACCACATTCCTGGCATGTTGGCCTCTACGTCTCCGTGGGACCTTTATATACATCTATAACGTAACATAACATAAAATAACCCAATCTAACATCTCGGCGATGATATTTGACATCATTCCTGGCGAGTTGGCCTCTACGTTTCCGTTTGACCTTCATATACATCAATAACGTAATATAACCTAACCTAACCCAACCTAACATCTCCGGGGTAATATTTGACCACATTCCTGGCTTGTTGGACTCTACGTCACCGTGGGACCTTTATATACATCAATAACGTAATATAACCTAACCTAACCCAACCTAACATCTCGGCGGTAATATTTGACCACATTCCTGGCATGTTGGCCTCTACGTCTCCGTGGGACCTTTATATACACCTATAACGTAACATACCATAAAATAACCCAATCTAACATCTCGGCGGTAATATTTGACATCATTCCTTCCGAGTTCGCCTCTGCGTCTCCGCTTGACCTTCATATACATCAATAACGTAATATAACCTAACCTAACCCAACCTATCATCTCGGCGGTAATATTTGACAACAATCCTGGCTTGTTGGCCTCTACGTTTCCGTGGGACCTTTATATACATCAATAACGAAATATAACCTAACCCAACACAACCTATCATCTCGGCGGTAATATTCGACAACATACCTGGCGCATTTGGCCTCTACGTCTACGTTTGACCTTCATATACATCAATAACGAAATGTAACCTAACCTAACCCAACCTATCATCTCGGCGGTAATATTTGACAACATTCCTGGCGAGTTGGCCTCTACCTTTCCGTGGGGCCTTTATATACTTCAATAACGTAATATAACCTAACCTAACCCAATCTAACATCTCGGCGATAATATTTGACCACATTCCTGGCTTGTTGGCCTCTACACCTCCGTGGGACCTTTATGTGCATCTATAACGTAATATAACCTAACCTAACCCAACCTAACATCTCGGCGGTAATATTTGACCACATTCCTGGCGAGTTGGCCTATACGTCTCCGTGTAACCCTCGTATATATCAATAACGTAATATAACCTAACCTAACCCAACCTATCATCTCGGCGGTAATATTTGACCACATTCCTGGCTTGTTGGCCTCTACGTCTCCGTGGGACCTTTATATACATCAATAACGTAATATAACCTAACCTAACCCAACCTAACATCTCGGCGGTAACATTTGAAAACATTCCTGCCGAGTTCGCCTCTGCGTCTCCGTTTGACCTTCATATACATCAATAACGTAATACAACCTAACCTAACCCAACCTATCATCTCGGCGGTAATATTTGACAACATTCCTGGCTTGTTGGCCTCTACGTCTCCGTGGGACCTTTATATACATCAATAACGAAATATAACCTAACCTAACACAACCTATCATCTCGGCGGTAATCTTTGACAACATTCATGGCGAGTTGGCCTCTACGTCTCCGTGGGGCCTTTATATACTTCAATAACGTTATATAACCTAACCTAACCCAGTATAACATCTCGCCGGTAATATTTGACCACATTCCAGTCTTGTTAGTCTCTACGTCTCCGCCGGACCTCTATATACATCAGTAACGTAATATAACCTAACCTAACCCAACCTAACATCTCGGCGGTAATATTTGACAATATTCCTGGCGATTTGGTTTCTACGTCTCCGTGGCATCTTTATATACATCAATAACGTAATATAACATAACCTAACCAAATCTAACATCTCGGCGGTAATATTTAACCACATTCCTGGCTTGTTGGACTCTACGTCTCCGTGCGACGTTTATATACATCTATAACGTAATATAACATAACCTAACCCAATCTAACATCTCGGCGGTAATATTTGACATCATTCCTGGCGAGTTGGCCTCTACGTCTCCGCTTGACCTTCATATACATCAATAACGTAATATAACCTAACCTAACCCAACCTAACATCTCCGGGGTAATATTTGACCACATTCCTGGCTTGTTGGACTCTACGTCTCCGTGGGACCTTTATATACATCTATAACGTAACATAACCTAACCTAACCCAACCTAACATCTCGGCGGTAATATTTGACAACATTCCTGGCGAGTTGGCTTCTCCGTCTCCGTGGGACCTTTATATACATCAATAACGTAATATAACCTAACCTAACCCAACCTAACATCTCGGCGGTAATATTTGGCCACATTCCTGGCTTGTTGGCCTCTACGTCTCCGTGGGACCTTTATATACATCAATAACGTAATATAACCTAACCTAACCCAACCTAACATCTCGGCGGTAATATTTGAAAACATTCCTGCCGAGTTCGCCTCTGCGTCTCCGTTTGACCTTCATGTACATCAATAACGAAATGTAACCTAACCTAACCCAACCTATCATCTCGGCGGTAATATTTGACCACATTCCTGGCTTGTTGGCCTCTACGTCTCCGTGGGACCTTTATATACATCAATAACGTAATATAACCTATCCTAACCCAACCTAACATTTCCGGGGTAATATTTGACAACATACCTGGCGAGTTGGCCTCTACGTCTCCTTGGGACCTTCATATACATCAATAACGAAATATAACCTAACCTAACCCAACCTATCATCTCGGCGATGATATTTGACATCATTCCTGTCGAGTTGGCATCTACGTTTCCGTTTGACCTTCATATACATCAATAACGTAATATAACCTAACCTAACCCAACCTAACATCTCCGGGGTAATATTTGACCACATTCCTGGCTTGTTGGACTCTACGTCACCGTGGGACCTTTATATACATCTATAACGTAACATAACCTAACCTAACCCAACCTAACATCTCGGCGGCAAAATTTGACAACATTCCTGGCGAGTTGGCTTCTCCGTCTCCGTGGGACCTTTATATACATCAATAACGTAATATAACCTAACCTAACCCAACCTAACATCTCGGCGGTAATATTTGACCACATTCCTGGCTTGTTGGCCTCTACGTCTCCGTGGGACCTTTATATACATCAATAACCTAATATAACCTAACCTAACCCAACCTATCATCTCGGCGGTAATATTTGACAACATTCCTGGCTTGTTGGCCTCTACGTTTCCGTGGGACCTTTATATACATCAATAACGAAATATAACCTAACCCAACACAACCTATCATCTCGGCAGTAATATTCGACAACATACCTGACGCATTTGGCCTCTACGTCTACGTTTGACCTTCATATACATCAATAACGAAATGTAACCTAACCTAACCCAACCTATCATCTCGGCGGTAATATTTGACAACATTCCTGGCTTGTTGGCCTCTACGTTTCCGTGGGACCTTTATATACATCAATAACGAAATATAACCTAACCCAACACAACCTATCATCTCGGCAGTAATATTCGACAACATACCTGGCGCATTTGGCCTCTACGTCTACGTTTGACCTTCATATACATCAATAACGAAATGTAACCTAACCTAACCCAACCTATCATCTCGGCGGTAATATTTGACAACATTCCTGGCGAGTTGGCCTCTACCTCACCGTGGGGCCTTTATATACTTCAATAACGTAATATAACCTAACCTAACCCAATCTAACCTCTCGGCGATAATATTTGACCACGTTTCCTGGCTTGTTGGCCTCCACATCTCCGTGGGACCTTTATGTGCATCTATAACGTAATATAACCTAACCTAACCCAACCTAACATCTCGGCGGTAATATTTGACCACATTCCTGGCGAGTTGGACTATACGTCTCCGTGTAACCCTCGTATACATCAATAACGTAATATAACATAACCTAACCCAACCTATCATCTCGGCGGTAATATTTGACCACATTCCTGGCTTGTTGGCCTCTGCGTCTCCGTGGGACCTTTATATACATCAATAACGTAATATAACCTAACCTAACCCAACCTAACATCTCGGCGGTAATATTTGACAACATTCATGGCGAGTTGGCCTCTACGTCTCCGTGGGACCTTTATATACATCTATTACGTAATATAAATCTAACCTAACCCAACCTATCATTTCGGCGGTAATATTTGACAACATTCCTGGCGAGTTGGCCTCTACGTCTCCGTGGGGCCTTTATATACATCAATAACGTAATATAACCTAACCTAACCCAACCTAACATCTCCGGGGTAATATTTGACCACATTCCTGGCTTGTTGGACTCTACGTCTCCGTGGGACCTTTATATACATCTGTAACGTAACATAACCTAACCTAACCCAACCTAACATCTCGGCGGTAATATTTGACAACATTCCTGGCGAGTTGGCTTCTCCGTCTCCGTGGGAACTTTATATACATCAATAACGTAATATAACCTAACCTAACCCAACTTAACATCTCGGCGGTAATATTTGGCCACATTCCTGGCTTGTTGGCCTCTACGTCTCCGTGGGACCTTTATATACATCAATAACGTAATATAACCTAACCTAACCCAACCTATCATCTCGGCGGTAATATTTGACCACATTCATGGCGAGTTGGCCTCTACGTCTCCGTGGGACCTTTATATACATCAATAACGTAATATAACCTAACCTAACCCAACCTAACATCTCGGCGGTAATATTTGACCACATTCCTGGCATGTTGGCATCTACGTCTCCGTGGGACCTTTATATACATCTATAACGTAACATAACATAAAATAACCCAATCTAACATCTCGGCGATGATATTTGACATCATTCCTGGCGAGTTGGCCTCTACGTTTCCGTTTGACCTTCATATACATCAATAACGTAATATAACCTAACCTAACCCAACCTAACATCTCCGGGGTAATATTTGACCACATT
The DNA here is from genome assembly GCA_963969225.1 of Xylocopa violacea. NCBI lineage: Eukaryota > Metazoa > Arthropoda > Insecta > Hymenoptera > Apidae > Xylocopa > Xylocopa violacea. Next base: position 58,089,457 of record CAXAJV010000001.1, read on the forward strand.
CCTGGCTTGTTGGACTCTACGTCACCGTGGGACCTTTATATACATCTATAACGTAACATAACCTAACCTAACCCAACCTAACATCTCGGCGGTAAAATTTGACAACATTCCTGGCGAGTTGGCCTCTCCGTCTCCGTGGGACCTTTATATACATCAATAACGAAATATAACCTAACCCAACACAACCTATCATCTCGGCAGTAATATTCGACAACATACCTGGCGCATTTGGCCTCTACGTCTACGTTTGACCTTCATATACATCAATAACGAAATGTAACCTAACCTAACCCAACCTATCATCTCGGCGGTAATATTTGACAACATTCCTGGCGAGTTGGCCTCTACCTCTCCGCGGGGCCTTTATATACTTCAATAACGTAATATAACCTAACCTAACCCAATCTAATATCTCGGCGATAATATTTGACCACGTTTCCTGGCTTGTTGGCCTCTACATCTCCGTGGGACCTTTATGTGCATCTATAACGTAATATAACCTAACCTAACCCAACCTAACATCTCGGCGGTAATATTTGACAACATTCATGGCGAGTTGGCCTCTACGTCTCCGTGGGACCTTTATATACATCTATTACGTAATATAAATCTAACCTAACCCAACCTATCATTTCGGCGGTAATATTTGACAACATTCCTGGCGAGTTGGCCTCTACGTCTCCGTGGGGCCTTTATATACTTCAATAACGTTATATAACCTAACCTAACCCAATCTAACATCTCGCCGGTAATATTTGACCACATTCCAGTCTTGTTAGTCTCTACGTCTCCGCGGGACCTCTATATACATCAGTAACGTAATATAACCTAACCTAACCCAACCTAACATCTCGGCGGTAATATTTGACAATATTCCTGGCGAGTTGGTCTCTACGTCCCCGTGGCATCTTTATATACATCAATAACGTAATATAACCTAACCTAACCCAACCTAACATCTCGGCGGTAATATTTGACCACATTCCTGGCATGTTGGCCTCTACGTCTCCGTGGGACCTTTATATACACCTATGACGTAACATAACATAAAATAACCCAATCTAACATCTCGGCGGTAATATTTGACATCATTCCTGGCGAGTTGGCCTCTACGTCTCCGTGGGACCTTTATATACATCAATAACGAAATATAACCTAACCCAACACAACCTATCATCTCGGCGGTAATATTCGACAACATACCTGGCGCATTTGGCCTCTACGTCTACGTCTGACCTTCATATACATCAATAACGTAATATAACCTAACCTAAGCCAACCTAACATCTCCGGGGTAATATTTGACCACATTCCTGGCTTGTTGGCCTCTACATCTCCGTGGGACCTTTATGTGCATCTATAACGTAATATAACCCAACCTAACCCAACCTAACATCTCGGCGGTAATATTTGACCACATTCCTGGCGAGTTGGCCTATACGTCTCCGTGTAACCCTCGTATACATCAATAACGTAATATAACCTAACCTAACCCAACCTATCATCTCGGCTGTAATATTTGACCACATTCCTGGCTTGTTGGCCTCTACGTCTCCGTGGGACCTTTATACACATCAATAACGTAATATAACCTAACCTAACCCAACCTAACATCTCGGCGGTAACATTTGAAAACATTCCTGCCGAGTTCGCCTCTGCGTCTCCGTTTGACCTTCATATACATCAATAACGTAATATAACCTAACCTAACCCAACCTATCATCTCGGCGGTAATATTTGACAACATTCCTGGCTTGTTGGCCTCTACGTCTGCGTGGGACCTTTATATACATCAATAACGAAATATAACATAACCCAACACAACCTATCATCTCGGCGGTAATATTCGACAACATACCTGGCGCGTTTGGCCTCTACGTCTACGTTTGACCTTCATATGCATCAATAACGAAATGTAACCTAACCTAACCCAACCTATCATCTCGGCGGTAATATTTGACAACATTCCTGGCGAGTTGGCCTCTACCTCTCCGTGGGGCCTTTATATACTTCAATAACGTAATATAACCTAACCTAACCCAATCTAACATCTCGGCGATAATATTTGACCACATTCCTGGCTTGTTGGCCTCTACATCTCCGTGGGACCTTTATGTGCATCTATAACGTAATATAACCTAACCTAACCCAACCTAACATCTCGGCGGCAATATTTGACCACATTCCTGGCGAGTTGGCCTATACGTCTCCGTGTAACCCTCGTAAACATCAATAACGTAATATAACCTAACCTAACCCAACCTATCATCTCGGCGGTAATATTTGACCACATTCCTGGCTTGTTGGCCTCTACGTCTCCGTCGGACCTTTATATACATCAATAACGTAATATAACCTAACCTAACCCAACCTAACATCTCGGCGGTAATATTTGACAACATTCCTGGCTTGTTGGCCTCTACGTCTCCGTGGGACCTTTATATACATCAATAACGAAATATAACCTAACCTAACACAACCTATCATCTCGGCGGTAATATTTGACAATATTCCTGGCGAATTGGCCTCTAGGTCTCCGTTTGACCTTCATATACATCGATAACGTAATATAACCTAACCTAACCCAACCTATCATCTCGGCGGTAATATTTGACCACATTCATGGCGAGTTGGCCTCTACGTCTCCGTGGGACCTTTATATACATCAATAACGTAATATAACCTAACCTAACCCAACCTAACATCTCGGCGGTAATATTTGACCACATTCCTGGCATGTTGGCCTCTACGTCTCCGTGGGACCTTTATATACATCTATAACGTAACATAACATAAAATAACCCAATCTAACATCTCGGCGATAATATTTGACATCATTCCTGGCGAGTTGGCCTCTACGTTTCCGTTTGACCTTCATATACATCAATAACGTAATATAACCTAACCTAACCCAACCTATCATCTCGGCGGTAATATTTGACCACATTCCTGGCATGTTGGCCTCTACGTCTCCGTGGGACCTTTATATACATCTATAACGTAACATAACATAAAATAACCCAATCTAACATCTCGGCGATGATATTTGACATCATTCCTGGCGAGTTGGCCTCTACGTTTCCGTTTGACCTTCATATACATCAATAACGTAATATAACCTAACCTAACCCAACCTAACATCTCCGGGGTAATATTTGACCACATTCCTGGCTTGTTGGACTCTACGTCACCGTGGGACCTTTATATACATCAATAACGTAATATAACCTAACCTAACCCAACCTAACATCTCGGCGGTAATATTTGACCACATTCCTGGCATGTTGGCCTCTACGTCTCCGTGGGACCTTTATATACACCTATAACGTAACATACCATAAAATAACCCAATCTAACATCTCGGCGGTAATATTTGACATCATTCCTTCCGAGTTCGCCTCTGCGTCTCCGCTTGACCTTCATATACATCAATAACGTAATATAACCTAACCTAACCCAACCTATCATCTCGGCGGTAATATTTGACAACAATCCTGGCTTGTTGGCCTCTACGTTTCCGTGGGACCTTTATATACATCAATAACGAAATATAACCTAACCCAACACAACCTATCATCTCGGCGGTAATATTCGACAACATACCTGGCGCATTTGGCCTCTACGTCTACGTTTGACCTTCATATACATCAATAACGAAATGTAACCTAACCTAACCCAACCTATCATCTCGGCGGTAATATTTGACAACATTCCTGGCGAGTTGGCCTCTACCTTTCCGTGGGGCCTTTATATACTTCAATAACGTAATATAACCTAACCTAACCCAATCTAACATCTCGGCGATAATATTTGACCACATTCCTGGCTTGTTGGCCTCTACACCTCCGTGGGACCTTTATGTGCATCTATAACGTAATATAACCTAACCTAACCCAACCTAACATCTCGGCGGTAATATTTGACCACATTCCTGGCGAGTTGGCCTATACGTCTCCGTGTAACCCTCGTATACATCAATAACGTAATATAACCTAACCTAACCCAACCTATCATCTCGGCGGTAATATTTGACCACATTCCTGGCTTGTTGGCCTCTACGTCTCCGTGGGACCTTTATATACATCAATAACGTAATATAACCTAACCTAACCCAACCTAACATCTCGGCGGTAACATTTGAAAACATTCCTGCCGAGTTCGCCTCTGCGTCTCCGTTTGACCTTCATATACATCAATAACGTAATACAACCTAACCTAACCCAACCTATCATCTCGGCGGTAATATTTGACAACATTCCTGGCTTGTTGGCCTCTACGTCTCCGTGGGACCTTTATATACATCAATAACGAAATATAACCTAACCTAACACAACCTATCATCTCGGCGGTAATCTTTGACAACATTCATGGCGAGTTGGCCTCTACGTCTCCGTGGGGCCTTTATATACTTCAATAACGTTATATAACCTAACCTAACCCAGTAGAACATCTCGCCGGTAATATTTGACCACATTCCAGTCTTGTTAGTCTCTATGTCTCCGCCGGACCTCTATATACATCAGTAACGTAATATAACCTAACCTAACCCAACCTAACATCTCGGCGGTAATATTTGACAATATTCCTGGCGATTTGGTTTCTACGTCTCCGTGGCATCTTTATATACATCAATAACGTAATATAACCTAACCTAACCCAACCTAACATCTCGGCGGTAATATTTGAAAACATTCCTGCCGAGTTCGCCTCTGCGTCTCCGTTTGACCTTCATGTACATCAATAACGAAATGTAACCTAACCTAACCCAACCTATCATCTCGGCGGTAATATTTGACCACATTCCTGGCTTGTTGGCCTCTACGTCTCCGTGGGACCTTTATATACATCAATAACGTAATATAACCTATCCTAACCCAACCTAACATTTCCGGGGTAATATTTGACAACATACCTGGCGAGTTGGCCTCTACGTCTCCTTGGGACCTTCATATACATCAATAACGAAATATAACCTAACCTAACCCAACCTATCATCTCGGCGATGATATTTGACATCATTCCTGTCGAGTTGGCCTCTACGTTTCCGTTTGACCTTCATATACATCAATAACGTAATATAACCTAACCTAACCCAACCTAACATCTCCGGGGTAATATTTGACCACATTCCTGGCTTGTTGGACTCTACGTCACCGTGGGACCTTTATATACATCTATAACGTAACATAACCTAACCTAACCCAACCTAACATCTCGGCGGCAAAATTTGACAACATTCCTGGCGAGTTGGCTTCTCCGTCTCCGTGGGACCTTTATATACATCAATAACGTAATATAACCTAACCTAACCCAACCTAACATCTCGGCGGTAATATTTGACCACATTCCTGGCTTGTTGGCCTCTACGTCTCCGTGGGACCTTTATATACATCAATAACCTAATATAACCTAACCTAACCCAACCTATCATCTCGGCGGTAATATTTGACAACATTCCTGGCTTGTTGGCCTCTACGTTTCCGTGGGACCTTTATATACATCAATAACGAAATATAACCTAACCCAACACAACCTATCATCTCGGCAGTAATATTCGACAACATACCTGACGCATTTGGCCTCTACGTCTACGTTTGACCTTCATATACATCAATAACGAAATGTAACCTAACCTAACCCAACCTATCATCTCGGCGGTAATATTTGACAACATTCCTGGCTTGTTGGCCTCTACGTTTCCGTGGGACCTTTATATACATCAATAACGAAATATAACCTAACCCAACACAACCTATCATCTCGGCAGTAATATTCGACAACATACCTGGCGCATTTGGCCTCTACGTCTACGTTTGACCTTCATATACATCAATAACGAAATGTAACCTAACCTAACCCAACCTATCATCTCGGCGGTAATATTTGACAACATTCCTGGCGAGTTGGCCTCTACCTCTCCGTGGGGCCTTTATATACTTCAATAACGTAATATAACCTAACCTAACCCAATCTAACCTCTCGGCGATAATATTTGACCACGTTTCCTGGCTTGTTGGCCTCCACATCTCCGTGGGACCTTTATGTGCATCTATAACGTAATATAACCTAACCTAACCCAACCTAACATCTCGGCGGTAATATTTGACCACATTCCTGGCGAGTTGGACTATACGTCTCCGTGTAACCCTCGTATACATCAATAACGTAATATAACATAACCTAACCCAACCTATCATCTCGGCGGTAATATTTGACCACATTCCTGGCTTGTTGGCCTCTGCGTCTCCGTGGGACCTTTATATACATCAATAACGTAATATAACCTAACCTAACCCAACCTAACATCTCGGCGGTAATATTTGACAACATTCATGGCGAGTTGGCCTCTACGTCTCCGTGGGACCTTTATATACATCTATTACGTAATATAAATCTAACCTAACCCAACCTATCATTTCGGCGGTAATATTTGACAACATTCCTGGCGAGTTGGCCTCTACGTCTCCGTGGGGCCTTTATATACTTCAATAACGTTATATAACCTAACCTAACCCAATCTAACATCTCGCCGGTAATATTTGACCACATTCCAGTCTTGTTAGTCTCTACGTCTCCGCGGGACCTCTATATACATCAGTAACGTAATATAACCTAACCTAACCCAACCTAACATCTCGGCGGTAATATTTGACAATATTCCTGGCGAGTTGGTCTCTACGTCCCCGTGGCATCTTTATATACATCAATAACGTAATATAACCTAACCTAACCCAACCTAACATCTCGGCGGTAATATTTGACCACATTCCTGGCATGTTGGCCTCTACGTCTCCGTGGGACCTTTATATACACCTATAACGTAACATAACATAAAATAACCCAATCTAACATCTCGGCGGTAATATTTGACATCATTCCTTCCGAGTTCGCCTCTGCGTCTCCGCTTGACCTTCATATACATCAATAACGTAATATAACCTAACCTAACCCAACCTAACATCTCCGGGGTAATATTTGACCACATTCCTGGCTTGTTGGACTCTACGTCTCCGTGGGACCTTTATATACATCTGTAACGTAACATAACCTAACCTAACCCAACCTAACATCTCGGCGGTAATATTTGACAACATTCCTGGCGAGTTGGCTTTTCCGTCTCCGTGGGAACTTTATATACATCAATAACGTAATATAACCTAACCTAACCCAACTTAACATCTCGGCGGTAATATTTGGCCACATTCCTGGCTTGTTGGCCTCTACGTCTCCGTGGGACCTTTATATACATCAATAACGTAATATAACCTAACCTAACCCAACCTATCATCTCGGCGGTAATATTTGACCACATTCATGGCGAGTTGGCCTCTACGTCTCCGTGGGACCTTTATATACATCAATAACGTAACATAACATAAAATAACCCAATCTAACATCTCGGCGATGATATTTGACATCATTCCTGGCGAGTTGGCCTCTACGTTTCCGTTTGACCTTCATATACATCAATAACGTAATATAACCTAACCTAACCCAACCTAACATCTCCGGGGTAATATTTGACCACATTCCTGGCTTGTTGGACTCTACGTCACCGTGGGACCTTTATATACATCTATAACGTAACATAACCTAACCTAACCCAATCTAATATCTCGGCGATAATATTTGACCACGTTTCCTGGCTTGTTGGCCTCTACATCTCCGTGGGACCTTTATGTGCATCTATAACGTAATATAACCTAACCTAACCCAACCTAACATCTCGGCGGTAATATTTGACAACATTCATGGCGAGTTGGCCTCTACGTCTCCGTGGGACCTTTATATACATCTATTACGTAATATAAATCTAACCTAACCCAACCTATCATTTCGGCGGTAATATTTGACAACATTCCTGGCGAGTTGGCCTCTACGTCTCCGTGGGGCCTTTATATACTTCAATAACGTTATATAACCTAACCTAACCCAATCTAACATCTCGCCGGTAATATTTGACCACATTCCAGTCTTGTTAGTCTCTACGTCTCCGCGGGACCTCTATATACATCAGTAACGTAATATAACCTAACCTAACCCAACCTAACATCTCGGCGGTAATATTTGACAATATTCCTGGCGAGTTGGTCTCTACGTCTCCGTGGCATCTTTATATACATCAATAACGTAATATAACCTAACCTAACCCAACCTAACATCTCGGCGGTAATATTTGACCACATTCCTGGCATGTTGGCCTCTACGTCTCCGTGGGACCTTTATATACACCTATGACGTAACATAACATAAAATAACCCAATCTAACATCTCGGCGGTAATATTTGACATCATTCCTGGCGAGTTGGCCTCTACGTCTCCGTGGGACCTTTATATACATCAATAACGAAATATAACCTAACCCAACACAACCTATCATCTCGGCGGTAATATTCGACAACATACCTGGCGCATTTGGCCTCTACGTCTACGTCTGACCTTCATATACATCAATAACGTAATATAACCTAACCTAAGCCAACCTAACATCTCCGGGGTAATATTTGACCACATTCCTGGCTTGTTGGACTCTACGTCTCCGTGGGACCTTTATATACATCTATAACGTAATATAACCTAACCTAACACAACCTAACATCTCGGCGGTAATATTTGACAACATTCCTGGCGAGTTGGCCTTTACGTCTCCGTGGGACCTTTATATACATCAATAACGAAATATAACCTAACCTAACACAACCTATCATCTCGGCGGTAATCTTTGACAACATTCATGGCGAGTTGGCCTCTACGTCTCCGTGGGACCTTTATATACATCTATTACGTAATATAAATCTAACCTAACCCAACCTATCATTTCGGCGGTAATATTTGACAACATTCCTGGCGAGTTGGCCTCTACGTCTCCGTGGGCCCTTTATATACTTCAATAACGTTATATAACCTAACCTAACCCAACCTAACATCTCGGCGGTAATATTTGGTCACATTCCTGGCTTGTTGGCCTCTACGTCTCCGTGGGACCTTTATATACATCAATAACGTAATATAACCTAACCTAACCCAACCCAACATCTCGCCGGTAATATTTGAAAACATTTCTGCCGAGTTCGCCTCTGCGTCTCTGTTTGACCTTCATGTACATCAATAACGTAATATAACCTAACCTAACACAACCTATCATCTCGGCGGTAATATTTGACAACATTCCTGGCTTGTTGGCCTCTACGTCTCCGTGGGACCTTTATATACATCAATAACGAAATATAACCTAACACAACACAACCTATCATCTCGGCGGTTATATTCGACAACATACCTGGCGCATTTGGCCTCTACGTCTACGTTTGACCTTCATATACATCAATAACGAAATGTAACCTAACCTAACCCAACCTATCATCTCGGCGGTAATATTTGACTACATTCCTGGCGAGTTGGCCTCTACCTCTCCGTGGGGCCTTTATATACTTCAATAACGTAATATAACCTAACCTAACCCAATCTAACATCTCGGCGATAATATTTGACCACATTCCTGGCTTGTTGGCCTCTACATCTCCGTGGGACCTTTATGTGCATCTATAACGTAATATAACCCAACCTAACCCAACCTAACATCTCGGCGGTAATATTTGACCACATTCCTGGCGAGTTGGCCTATACGTCTCCGTGTAACCCTCGTATACATCAATAACGTAATATAACCTAACCTAACCCAACCTATCATCTCGGCTGTAATATTTGACCACATTCCTGGCTTGTTGGCCTCTACGTCTCCGTGGGACCTTTATACACATCAATAACGTAATATAACCTAACCTAACCCAACCTAACATCTCGGCGGTAACATTTGAAAACATTCCTGCCGAGTTCGCCTCTGCGTCTCCGTTTGACCTTCATATACATCAATAACGTAATATAACCTAACCTAACCCAACCTATCATCTCGGCGGTAATATTTGACAACATTCCTGGCTTGTTGGCCTCTACGTCTGCGTGGGACCTTTATATACATCAATAACGAAATATAACATAACCCAACACAACCTATCATCTCGGCGGTAATATTCGACAACATACCTGGCGCGTTTGGCCTCTACGTCTACGTTTGACCTTCGTATACATCAATAACGAAATGTAACCTAACCTAACCCAACCTATCATCTCGGCGGTAATATTTGACAACATTCCTGGCGAGTTGGCCTCTACCTCTCCGTGGGGCCTTTATATACTTCAATAACGTAATATAACCTAACCTAACCCAATCTAACATCTCGGCGATAATATTTGACCACATTCCTGGCTTGTTGGCCTCTACATCTCCGTGGGACCTTTATGTGCATCTATAACGTAATATAACCTAACCTAACCCAACCTAACATCTCGGCGGCAATATTTGACCACATTCCTGGCGAGTTGGCCTATATGTCTCCGTGTAACCCTCGTAAACATCAATAACGTAATATAACCTAACCTAACCCAACCTATCATCTCGGCGGTAATATTTGACCACATTCCTGGCTTGTTGGCCTCTACGTCTCCGTCGGACCTTTATATACATCAATAACGTAATATAACCTAACCTAACCCAACCTAACATCTCGGCGGTAATATTTGACAACATTCCTGGCTTGTTGGCCTCTACGTCTCCGTGGGACCTTTATATACATCAATAACGAAATATAACCTAACCTAACACAACCTATCATCTCGGCGGTAATATTTGACAATATTCCTGGCGAATTGGCCTCTAGGTCTCCGTTTGACCTTCATATACATCGATAACGTAATATAACCTAACCTAACCCAACCTATCATCTCGGCGGTAATATTTGACCACATTCATGGCGAGTTGGCCTCTACGTCTCCGTGGGACCTTTATATACATCAATAACGTAATATAACCTAACCTAACCCAACCTAACATCTCGGCGGTAATATTTGACCACATTCCTGGCATGTTGGCCTCTACGTCTCCGTGGGACCTTTATATACATCTATAACGTAACATAACATAAAATAACCCAATCTAACATCTCGGCGATAATATTTGACATCATTCCTGGCGAGTTGGCCTCTACGTTTCCGTTTGACCTTCATATACATCAATAACGTAATATAACCTAACCTAACCCAACCTAACATCTCGGCGGTAATATTTTACCACATTCCTGGCTTGTTGGCCTCTACGTCTCCGTGGGACCTTTATATACATCAATAACCTAATATAACCTAACCTAACCCTACCTAACATCTCGGCGGTAACATTTGAAAACATTCATGGCGAGTAGGCCTCTACGTCTCCGTTTGAAATTCATATACATCAATAACGATATATAACCTAACCGAACCCAACCTATCATCTCGGCGGTAATATTTGACAACATTCCTGGCTTGTTGGCCTTTACGTCTCCGTGGGACCTTTATATACATCAATAACGTAATATAACCTAATCTAACCCAACCTAACATCTCCGGGGTAATATTTCACCACATTCCTGGCTTGTTGGCCTCTACGTCTCCGTGGGTCCTTTATATACATCAATAACGTAATATAACCTAACCTAACCCAACCTAACATCTCGGCGGTAACATTTGAAAACATTCCTGAAGAGTTCGCCTCTGCGTCTCCGTTTGACCTTCATATACATCAATAACGTAATATAACCTAACCTAACCCAACCTATCATCTCGGCGGTAATATTTGACAACATTCCTGGCTTGTTGGCCTCTACGTCTCCGTGGGACCTTTATATACATCAATAACGAAATATAACCTAACCCAACACAACCTATCATCTCGGCGGTAATATTCGACAACATACCTGGCGCGTTTGGCCTCTACGTCTACGTTTGACCTTCATATACATCAATAACGAAATGTAACCTAACCTAACCCAACCTATCATCTCGGCGGTAATATTTGACAACATTCGTGGCGAGTTGGCCTCTACCTCTCCGTGGGGCCTTTATATACTCCAATAACGTAATATAACCTAACCTAACCCAACCTAACATTTCCGGGGTAATATTTGACAACATACCTGGCGAGTTGGCCTCTACGTCTCCGTGGGACCTTTGTATACATCAATAACGAAATATAACCTAACCTAACACAACCTATCATCTCGGCGGTAATCTTTGACAACATTCATGGCGAGTTGGCCTCTACGTCTCCGTGGGACCTTTATATACATCTATTACGTAATATAAATCTATCCTAACCCAACCTATCATTTCGGCGGTAATATTTGACAACATTCCTGGCGAGTTGGCCTCTACGTCTCCGTGGGACCTTTATATACATCAATAACGAAATATAACCTAACCTAACACAACCTATCATCTCGGCGGTAATATTTGACAATATTCCTGGCGAATTGGCCTCTAGGTCTCCGTTTGACCTTCATATACATCGATAACGTAATATAACCTAACCTAACCCAACCTATCATCTCGGCGGTAATATTTGACCACATTCATGGCGAGTTGGCCTCTACGTCTCCGTGGGACCTTTATATACATCAATAACGTAATATAACCTAACCTAACCCAACCTAACATCTCGGCGGTAATATTTGACCACATTCCTGGCATGTTGGCCTCTACGTCTCCGTGGGACCTTTATATACATCTATAACGTAACATAACATAAAATAACCCAATCTAACATCTCGGCGATAATATTTGACATCATTCCTGGCGAGTTGGCCTCTACGTTTCCGTTTGACCCTCATATACATCAATAACGTAATATAACCTAACCTAACCCAACCTAACATCTCCGGGGTAATATTTGACCACATTCCTGGCTTGTTGGACTCTACGTCACCGTGGGACCTTTATATACATCTATAACGTAACATAACCTAACCTAACCCAACCTAACATCTCGGCGGTAAAATTTGACAACATTCATGGCGAGTTGGCTTCTCCGTCTCGGTGGGACCTTTATATACATCAATAACGTAATATAACCTAACCTAACCCAACCTAACATCTCGGCGGTAACATTTGAAAACATTCCTGAAGAGTTCGCCTCTGCGTCTCCGTTTGACCTTCATATACATCAATAACGTAATATAACCTAACCTAACCCAACCTATCATCTCGGCGGTAATATTTGACAACATTCCTGGCTTGTTGGCCTCTACGTCTCCGTGGGACCTTTATATACATCAATAACCTAATATAACCTAACCTAACCCTACCTAACATCTCGGCGGTAACATTTGAAAACATTCATGGCGAGTAGGCCTCTACGTCTCCGTTTGAAATTCATATACATCAATAACGATATATAACCTAACCGAACCCAACCTATCATTTCGGCGGTAATATTTGACAACATTCCTGGCGAGTTGGCCTCTACGTCTCCGTGGGGCCTTTATATACTTCAATAACGTAATATAACCTAACCTAACCCAATCTAACATCTCGGCGATAATATTTGACCACGTTTCCTGGCTTGTTGGCCTCTACATCTCCGTGGGACCTTTATGTGCATCTATAACGTAATATAACCTAACCTAAACCAATCTAACATCTCGGCGGTAATATTTGACCACATTCCTGGCGAGTTGGCCTATACGTCTCCGTGTAACCCTCGTATACATCAATAACGTAATATAACCTAACCTAACCCAACCTATCATCTCGGCGGTAATATTTGACCACATTCCTGGCTTGTTGGCCTCTACGTCTCCGTGGGACCTTTATATACATCCATAACGTAATATAACCTAACCTAACCCAACCTAACATCTCGGCGGTAACATTTGAAAACATTCCTGCCGAGTGCGCCTCTGCGTCTCCGTTTGACCTTCATCTACATCAATAACGTAATATAACCTAACCTAACCCAACCTATCATCTCGGCGGTAATATTTGACAACATTCCTGGCTTGTTGGCCTCTACGTCTCCGTGGGACCTTTATATACATCAATAACGAAATATAACCTAACCTAACACAACCTATCATCTCGGCGGTAATCTTTGACAACATTCATGGCGAGTTGGCCTCTACGTCTCCGTGGGACCTTTATATACATCTATTACGTAATATAAATCTATCCTAACCCAACCTATCATTTCGGCGGTAATATTTGACAACATTCCTGGCGAGTTGGCCTCTACGTCTCCGTGGGGCCTTTATATACTTCAATAACGTTATATAACCTAACCTAACCCAATCTAACATCTCGCCGGTAATATTTGACCACATTCCAGTCTTGTTAGTCTCTACGTCTCCGCGGGACCTCTATATACATCAGTAACGTAATATCACCTAACCTAACCCAACCTAACATCTCGGCGGTAATATTTGACAATATTCCTCGCGAGTTGGTCTCTACGTCTCCGTGGCATCTTTATATACATCAATAACGTAATATAACCTAACCTAACCCAACCTAACATCTCGGCGGTAATATTTGACCACATTCCTGGCATGTTGGCCTCTACGTCTACGTGGGACCTTTATATACATCAATAACGTAATATAACCTAACCTAACCCAACCTAACATCTCGGCGGTAATATTTGACCACATTCCTGGCATGTTGGCCTCTACGTCTCCGTGGGACCTTTATATACATCTATAACGTAACATAACATAAAATAACCCAATCTAACATCTCGGCGATAATATTTGACATCATTCCTGGCGAGTTGGCCTCTACGTTTCCGTTTGACCCTCATATACATCAATAACGTAATATAACCTAACCTAACCCAACCTAACATCTCCGGGGTAATATTTGACCACATTCCTGGCTTGTTGGACTCTACGTCACCGTGGGACCTTTATATACATCTATAACGTAACATAACCTAACCTAACCCAACCTAACATCTCGGCGGTAAAATTTGACAACATTCATGGCGAGTTGGCTTCTCCGTCTCGGTGGGACCTTTATATACATCAATAACGTAATATAACCTAACCTAACCCAACCTAACATCTCGGCGGTAATATTTGACCACATTCCTGGCTTGTTGGCCTCTACGTCTCCGTGGGACCTTTATATACATCAATAACCTAATATAACCTAACCTAACCCTACCTAACATCTCGGCGGTAACATTTGAAAACATTCATGGCGAGTAGGCCTCTACGTCTCCGTTTGAAATTCATATACATCAATAACGATATATAACCTAACCGAACCCAACCTATCATCTCGGCGGTAATATTTGACAACATTCCTGGCTTGTTGGCCTTTACGTCTCCGTGGGACCTTTATATACATCAATAACGTAATATAACCTAATCTAACCCAACCTAACATCTCCGGGGTAATATTTCACCACATTCCTGGCTTGTTGGCCTCTACGTCTCCGTGGGTCCTTTATATACATCAATAACGTAATATAACCTAACCTAACCCAACCTAACATCTCGGCGGTAACATTTGAAAACATTCCTGAAGAGTTCGCCTCTGCGTCTCCGTTTGACCTTCATATACATCAATAACGTAATATAACCTAACCTAACCCAACCTATCATCTCGGCGGTAATATTTGACAACATTCCTGGCTTGTTGGCCTCTACGTCTCCGTGGGACCTTTATATACATCAATAACGAAATATAACCTAACCCAACACAACCTATCATCTCGGCGGTAATATTCGACAACATACCTGGCGCGTTTGGCCTCTACGTCTACGTTTGACCTTCATATACATCAATAACGAAATGTAACCTAACCTAACCCAACCTATCATCTCGGCGGTAATATTTGACAACATTCCTGGCGAGTTGGCCTCTACCTCTCCGTGGGGCCTTTATATACTCCAATAACGTAATATAACCTAACCTAACCCAACCTAACATTTCCGGGGTAATATTTGACAACATACCTGGCGAGTTGGCCTCTACGTCTCCGTGGGACCTTTGTATACATCAATAACGAAATATAACCTAACCTAACACAACCTATCATCTCGGCGGTAATCTTTGACAACATTCATGGCGAGTTGGCCTCTACGTCTCCGTGGGACCTTTATATACATCTATTACGTAATATAAATCTATCCTAACCCAACCTATCATTTCGGCGGTAATATTTGACAACATTCCTGGCGAGTTGGCCTCTACGTCTCCGTGGGGCCTTTATATACTTCAATAACGTAATATAACCTAACCTAACCCAATCTAACATCTCGGCGATAATATTTGACCACGTTTCCTGGCTTGTTGGCCTCTACATCTCCGTGGGACCTTTATGTGCATCTATAACGTAATATAACCTAACCTAAACCAATCTAACATCTCGGCGGTAATATTTGACCACATTCCTGGCGAGTTGGCCTATACGTCTCCGTGTAACCCTCGTATACATCAATAACGTAATATAACCTAACCTAACCCAACCTATCATCTCGGCGGTAATATTTGACCACATTCCTGGCTTGTTGGCCTCTACGTCTCCGTGGGACCTTTATATACATCCATAACGTAATATAACCTAACCTAACCCAACCTAACATCTCGGCGGTAACATTTGAAAACATTCCTGCCGAGTGCGCCTCTGCGTCTCCGTTTGACCTTCATCTACATCAATAACGTAATATAACCTAACCTAACCCAACCTATCATCTCGGCGGTAATATTTGACAACATTCCTGGCTTGTTGGCCTCTACGTCTCCGTGGGACCTTTATATACATCAATAACGAAATATAACCTAACCTAACACAACCTATCATCTCGGCGGTAATCTTTGACAACATTCATGGCGAGTTGGCCTCTACGTCTCCGTGGGACCTTTATATACATCTATTACGTAATATAAATCTATCCTAACCCAACCTATCATTTCGGCGGTAATATTTGACAACATTCCTGGCGAGTTGGCCTCTACGTCTCCGTGGGGCCTTTATATACTTCAATAACGTTATATAACCTAACCTAACCCAATCTAACATCTCGCCGGTAATATTTGACCACATTCCAGTCTTGTTAGTCTCTACGTCTCCGCGGGACCTCTATATACATCAGTAACGTAATATCACCTAACCTAACCCAACCTAACATCTCGGCGGTAATATTTGACAATATTCCTGGCGAGTTGGTCTCTACGTCTCCGTGGCATCTTTATATACATCAATAACGTAATATAACCTAACCTAACCCAACCTAACATCTCGGCGGTAATATTTGACCACATTCCTGGCATGTTGGCCTCTACGTCTACGTGGGACCTTTATATACATCTATAACGTAACATAACATAAAATAACCCAATCTAACATCTCGGCGGTAATATTTGACATCATTCCTGGCGAGTTGGCCTCTACGTCTCCGTTTGACCTCCATATACATCAATAACGTAATATAACCTAACCTAACCCAACCTATCATCTCGGCGGTAATATTTGACCACATTCCTGGCTTGTTGGCCTCTACGTCTCCGTGGGACCTTTATATACATCAATAACGAAATATAACCTAACCCAACACAACCTATCATCTCGGCGGTAATATTCGACAACATACCTGGCGCATTTGGCCTCTACGTCTACGTCTGACCTTCATATACATCAATAACGTAATATAACCTAACCTAAGCCAACCTATCATCTCGGCGGTAATATTTGACAACATTCCTGGCGAGTTGGCCTCTACCTCTCCGTGGGGCCTTTATATACTTCAATAACGTAATATAACCTAACCTAACCCAATCTAACATCTCGGCGATAATATTTGACCACGTTTCCTGGCTTGTTGGCCTCCACATCTCCGTGGGACCTTTATGTGCATCTATAACGTAATATAACCTAACCTAACCCAACCTAACATCTCGGCGGTAATATTTGACAATATTCCTGGCGAGTTGGTTTCTACGTCTCCGTGGCATCTTTATATACATCAATAACGTAATATAACATAACCTAACCAAATCTAACATCTCGGCGGTAATATTTAACCACATTCCTGGCTTGTTGGACTCTACGTCTCCGTGGGACCTTTATATACATCTATAACGTAACATAACCTAACCTAACCCAACCTAACATCTCGGCGGTAATATTTGACAACATTCCTGGCGAGTTGGCTTCTCCGTCTCCGTGGGACCTTTATATACATCAATAACGTAATATAACCTAACCTAACCCAACCTAACATCTCGGCGGTAATATTTGGCCACATTCCTGGCTTGTTGGCCTCTACGTCTCCGTGGGACCTTTATATACATCAATAACGTAATATAACCTAACCTAACCCAACCTAACATCTCGGCGGTAATATTTGAAAACATTCCTGCCGAGTTCGCCTCTGCGTCTCCGTTTGACCTTCATGTACATCAATAACGAAATGTAACCTAACCTAACCCAACCTATCATCTCGGCGGTAATATTTGACCACATTCCTGGCTTGTTGGCCTCTACGTCTCCGTGGGACCTTTATATACATCAATAACGTAATATAACCTATCCTAACCCAACCTAACATTTCCGGGGTAATATTTGACAACATACCTGGCGAGTTGGCCTCTACGTCTCCTTGGGACCTTCATATACATCAATAACGAAATATAACCTAACCTAACCCAACCTATCATCTCGGCGGTAATATTTGACAATATTCCTGGCGAATTGGCCTCTAGGTCTCCGTTTGACCTTCATATACATCGATAACGTAATATAACCTAACCTAACCCAACCTATCATCTCGGCGGTAATATTTGACCACATTCATGGCGAGTTGGCCTCTACGTCTCCGTGGGACCATTATATACATCAATAACGTAATATAACCTAACCTAACCCAACCTATCATCTCGGCGGTAATATTTGACCACATTCCTGGCATGTTGGCCTCTACGTCTCCGTGGGACCTTTATATACATCTATAACGTAACATAACATAAAATAACCCAATCTAACATCTCGGCGATGATATTTGACATCATTCCTGGCGAGTTGGCCTCTACGTTTCCGTTTGACCTTCATATACATCAATAACGTAATATAACCTAACCTAACCCAACCTAACATCTCCGGGGTAATATTTGACCACATTCCTGGCTTGTTGGACTCTACGTCACCGTGGGACCTTTATATACATCTATAACGTAACATAACCTAACCTAACCCAACCTAACATCTCGGCGGTAAAATTTGACAACATTCCTGGCGAGTTGGCTTCTCCGTCTCCGTGGGACCTTTATATACATCAATAACGTAATATAACCTAACCTAACCCAACCTAACATCTCGGCGGTAATATTTGACAACATTCATGGCGAGTTGGCCTCTACGTCTCCGTGGGACCTTTATATACATCAATAACGTAATATAACCTAACCTAACCCAACCTAACATCTCGGCGGTAATATTTGACCACATTCCTGGCATGTTGGCCTCTACGTCTCCGTGGGACCATTATATACATCAATAACGTAATATAACCTAACCTAACCCAACCTATCATCTCGGCGGTAATATTTGACCACATTCCTGGCATGTTGGCCTCTACGTCTCCGTGGGACCTTTATATACATCTATAACGTAACATAACATAAAATAACCCAATCTAACATCTCGGCGATGATATTTGACATCATTCCTGGCGAGTTGGCCTCTACGTTTCCGTTTGACCTTCATATACATCAATAACGTAATATAACCTAACCTAACCCAACCTAACATCTCCGGGGTAATATTTGACCACATTCCTGGCTTGTTGGACTCTACGTCACCGTGGGACCTTTATATACATCTATAACGTAACATAACCTAACCTGACCCAACCTAACATCTCGGCGGTAAAATTTGACAACATTCCTGGCGAGTTGGCTTCTCCGTCTCCGTGGGACCTTTATATACATCAATAACGTAATATAACCTAACCTAACCCAACCTAACATCTCGGCGGTAATATTTGACAACATTCATGGCGAGTTGGCCTCTACGTCTCCGTGGGACCTTTATATACATCAATAACGTAATATAACCTAACCTAACCCAACCTAACATCTCGGCGGTAATATTTGACCACATTCCTGGCATGTTGGCCTCTACGTCTCCGTGGGACCTTTATATACATCTATAACGTAACATAACATAAAATAACCCAATCTAACATCTCGGCGATAATATTTGACATCATTCCTGGCGAGTTGGCCTCTACGTTTCCGTTTGACCTTCATATACATCAATAACGTAATATAACCTAACCTAACCCAACCTAACATCTCCGGGGTAATATTTGACCACATTCCCGGCTTGTTGGACTCTACGTCACCGTGGGACCTTTATATACATCTATAACGTAACATAACCTAACCTAACCCAACCTAACATCTCGGCGGTAAAATTTGACAACATTCATGGCGAGTTGGCTTCTCCGTCTCGGTGGGACCTTTATATACATCAATAACGTAATATAACCTAACCTAACCCAACCTAACATCTCGGCGGTAATATTTGACCACATTCCTGGCTTGTTGGCCTCTACGTCTCCGTGGGACCTTTATATACATCAATAACCTAATATAACCTAACCTAACCCTACCTAACATCTCGGCGGTAACATTTGAAAACATTCATGGCGAGTAGGCCTCTACGTCTCCGTTTGAAATTCATATACATCAATAACGATATATAACCTAACCGAACCCAACCTATCATCTCGGCGGTAATATTTGACAACATTCCTGGCTTGTTGGCCTTTACGTCTCCGTGGGACCTTTATATACATCAATAACGTAATATAACCTAATCTAACCCAACCTAACATCTCCGGGGTAATATTTCACCACATTCCTGGCTTGTTGGCCTCTACGTCTCCGTGGGTCCTTTATATACATCAATAACGTAATATAACCTAACCTAACCCAACCTAACATCTCGGCGGTAACATTTGAAAACATTCCTGAAGAGTTCGCCTCTGCGTCTCCGTTTGACCTTCATATACATCAATAACGTAATATAACCTAACCTAACCCAACCTATCATCTCGGCGGTAATATTTGACAACATTCCTGGCTTGTTGGCCTCTACGTCTCCGTGGGACCTTTATATACATCAATAACGAAATACAACCTAACCCAACACAACCTATCATCTCGGCGGTAATATTCGACAACATACCTGGCGCGTTTGGCCTCTACGTCTACGTTTGACCTTCATATACATCAATAACGAAATGTAACCTAACCTAACCCAACCTATCATCTCGGCGGTAATATTTGACAACATTCCTGGCGAGTTGGCCTCTACCTCTCCGTGGGGCCTTTATATACTCCAATAACGTAATATATCCTAACCTAACCCAACCTAACATTTCCGGGGTAATATTTGACAACATACCTGGCGAGTTGGCCTCTACGTCTCCGTGGGACCTTTGTATACATCAATAACGAAATATAACCTAACCTAACACAACCTATCATCTCGGCGGTAATCTTTGACAACATTCATGGCGAGTTGGCCTCTACGTCTCCGTGGGACCTTTATATACATCTATTACGTAATATAAATCTATCCTAACCCAACCTATCATTTCGGCGGTAATATTTGACAACATTCCTGGCGAGTTGGCCTCTACGTCTCCGTGGGGCCTTTATATACTTCAATAACGTAATATAACCTAACCTAACCCAATCTAACATCTCGGCGATAATATTTGACCACGTTTCCTGGCTTGTTGGCCTCTACGTCTCCGTGGGACCTTTATGTGCATCTATAACGTAATATAACCTAACCTAAACCAATCTAACATCTCGGCGGTAATATTTGACCACATTCCTGGCGAGTTGGCCTATACGTCTCCGTGTAACCCTCGTATACATCAATAACGTAATATAACCTAACCTAACCCAACCTATCATCTCGGCGGTAATATTTGACCACATTCCTGGCTTGTTGGCCTCTACGTCTCCGTGGGACCTTTATATACATCCATAACGTAATATAACCTAACCTAACCCAACCTAACATCTCGGCGGTAACATTTGAAAACATTCCTGCCGAGTTCGCCTCTGCGTCTCCGTTTGACCTTCATATACATCAATAACGTAATATAACCTAACCTAACCCAACCTATCATCTCGGCGGTAATATTTGACAACATTCCTGGCTTGTTGGCCTCTACGTCTCCGTGGGACCTTTATATACATCAATAACGAAATATAACCTAACCTAACACAACCTATCATCTCGGCGGTAATCTTTGACAACATTCATGGCGAGTTGGCCTCTACGTCTCCGTGGGACCTTTATATACATCTATTACGTAATATAAATCTATCCTAACCCAACCTATCATTTCGGCGGTAATATTTGACAACATTCCTGGCGAGTTGGCCTCTACGTCTCCGTGGGGCCTTTATATACTTCAATAACGTTATATAACCTAACCTAACCCAATCTAACATCTCGCCGGTAATATTTGACCACATTCCAGTCTTGTTAGTCTCTACGTCTCCGCGGGACCTCTATATACATCAGTAACGTAATATCACCTAACCTAACCCAACCTAACATCTCGGCGGTAATATTTGACAATATTCCTGGCGAGTTGGTCTCTACGTCTCCGTGGCATCTTTATATACATCAATAACGTAATATAACCTAACCTAACCCAACCTAACATCTCGGCGGTAATATTTGACCACATTCCTGGCATGTTGGCCTCTACGTCTACGTGGGACCTTTATATACATCTATAACGTAACATAACATAAAATAACCCAATCTAACATCTCGGCGGTAATATTTGACATCATTCCTGGCGAGTTGGCCTCTACGTCTCCGTTTGACCTCCATATACATCAATAACGTAATATAACCTAACCTAACCCAACCTATCATCTCGGCGGTAATATTTGACAACATTCCTGGCGAGTTGGCCTCTACCTCTCCGTGGGGCCTTTATATACTTCAATAACGTAATATAACCTAACCTAACCCAATCTAACATCTCGGCGATAATATTTGACCACGTTTCCTGGCTTGTTGGCCTCCACATCTCCGTGGGACCTTTATGTGCATCTATAACGTAATATAACCTAACCTAACCCAACCTAACATCTCGGCGGTAATATTTGACAATATTCCTGGCGAGTTGGTTTCTACGTCTCCGTGGCATCTTTATATACATCAATAACGTAATATAACATAACCTAACCAAATCTAACATCTCGGCGGTAATATTTAACCACATTCCTGGCTTGTTGGACTCTACGTCTCCGTGCGACGTTTATATACATCTATAACGTAATATAACATAACCTAACCCAATCTAACATCTCGGCGGTAATATTTGACATCATTCCTGGCGAGTTGGCCTCTACGTCTCCGTTTGACCTTCATATACATCAATAACGTAATATAACCTAACCTAACCCAACCTAACATCTCCGGGGTAATATTTGACCACATTCCTGGCTTGTTGGACTCTACGTCTCCGTGGGACCTTTATATACATCTATAACGTAACATAACCTAACCTAACCCAACCTAACATCTCGGCGGTAATATTTGACAACATTCCTGGCGAGTTGGCTTCTCCGTCTCCGTGGGACCTTTATATACATCAATAACGTAATATAACCTAACCTAACCCAACCTAACATCTCGGCGGTAATATTTGGCCACATTCCTGGCTTGTTGGCCTCTACGTCTCCGTGGGACCTTTATATACATCAATAACGTAATATAACCTAACCTAACCCAACCTAACATCTCGGCGGTAATATTTGAAAACATTCCTGCCGAGTTCGCCTCTGCGTCTCCGTTTGACCTTCATGTACATCAATAACGAAATGTAACCTAACCTAACCCAACCTATCATCTCGGCGGTAATATTTGACCACATTCCTGGCTTGTTGGCCTCTACGTCTCCGTGGGACCTTTATATACATCAATAACGTAATATAACCTATCCTAACCCAACCTAACATTTCCGGGGTAATATTTGACAACATACCTGGCGAGTTGGCCTCTACGTCTCCTTGGGACCTTCATATACATCAATAACGAAATATAACCTAACCTAACCCAACCTATCATCTCGGCGGTAATATTTGACAATATTCCTGGCGAATTGGCCTCTAGGTCTCCGTTTGACCTTCATATACATCGATAACGTAATATAACCTAACCTAACCCAACCTATCATCTCGGCGGTAATATTTGACCACATTCATGGCGAGTTGGCCTCTACGTCTCCGTGGGACCATTATATACATCAATAACGTAATATAACCTAACCTAACCCAACCTATCATCTCGGCGGTAAAATTTGACAACATTCCTGGCGAGTTGGCTTCTCCGTCTCCGTGGGACCTTTATATACATCAATAACGTAATATAACCTAACCTAACCCAACCTAACATCTCGGCGGTAATATTTGACAACATTCATGGCGAGTTGGCCTCTACGTCTCCGTGGGACCTTTATATACATCTATTACGTAATATAAATCTAACCTAACCCAACCTATCATTTCGGCGGTAATATTGGACAACATTCCTGGCGAGTTGGCCTCTACGTCTCCGTGGGGCCTTTATGTACTTCAATAACGTTATATAACCTAACCTAACCCAATCTAACATCTCGCCGGTAATATTTGACCACATTCCAGTCTTGTTAGTCTCTACGTCTCCGCGGGACCTCTATATACATCAGTAACGTAATATAACCTAACCTAACCCAACCTAACATCTCGGCGGTAATATTTGACAATATTCCTGGCGAGTTGGTCTCTACGTCCCCGTGGCATCTTTATATACATCAATAACGTAATATAACCTAACCTAACCCAACCTAACATCTCGGCGGTAATATTTGACCACATTCCTGGCATGTTGGCCTCTACGTCTCCGTGGGACCTTTATATACACCTATAACGTAACATAACATAAAATAACCCAATCTAACATCTCGGCGGTAATATTTGACATCATTCCTTCCGAGTTCGCCTCGGCGTCTCCGCTTGACCTTCATATACATCAATAACGTAATATAACCTAACCTAACCCAACCTAACATCTCCGGGGTAATATTTGACCACATTCCTGGCTTGTTGGACTCTACGTCTCCGTGGGACCTTTATATACATCTGTAACGTAACATAACCTAACCTAACCCAACCTAACATCTCGGCGGTAATATTTGACAACATTCCTGGCGAGTTGGCTTCTCCGTCTCCGTGGGACCTTTATATACATCAATAACGTAATATAACCTAACCTAACCCAACCTAACATCTCGGCGGTAATATTTGGCCACATTCCTGGCTTGTTGGCCTCTACGTCTCCGTGGGACCTTTATATACATCAATAACGTAATATAACCTAACCTAACCCAACCTATCATCTCGGCGGTAATATTTGACCACATTCATGGCGAGTTGGCCTCTACGTCTCCGTGGGACCTTTATATACATCAATAACGTAATATAACCTAACCTAACCCAACCTAACATCTCGGCGGTAATATTTGACCACATTCCTGGCATGTTGGCCTCTACGTCTCCGTGGGACCTTTATATACACCTATGACGTAACATAACATAAAATAACCCAATCCAACATCTCGGCGGTAATATTTGACATCATTCCTGGCGAGTTGGCCTCTACGTCTACGTCTGACCTTCATATACATCAATAACGTAATATAACCTAACCTAAGCCAACCTAACATCTCCGGGGTAATATTTGACCACATTCCTGGCTTGTTGGACTCTACGTCTCCGTGGGACCTTTATATACATCTATAACGTAATATAACCTAACCTAACACAACCTAACATCTCGGCGGTAATATTTGACAACATTCCTGGCGAGTTGGCCTTTACGTCTCCGTGGGACCTTTATATACATCAGTAACGTAATATAACCTAATCTAACCCAACCTAACATCTCCGGGGTAATATTTGACAACATTCCTGGCTTGTTGGCCTCTACGTCTCCGTGGGACCTTTATATACATCAATAACGCAATATAACCTAACCTAACACAACCTATCATCTCGGCGGTAATCTTTGACAACATTCATGGCGAGTTGGCCTCTACGTCTCCGTGGGACCTTTATATACATCTATTACGTAATATAAATCTAACCTAACCCAACCTATCATTTCGGCGGTAATATTTGACAACATTCCTGGCGAGTTGGCCTCTACGTCTCCGTGGGGCCTTTATATACTTCAATAACGTTATATAACCTAACCTAACCCAATCTAACATCTCGCCGGTAATATTTGACCACATTCCAGTCTTGTTGGACTCTACGTCTCCGTGGGACCTTTATATACATCTGTAACGTAACATAACCTAACCTAACCCAACCTAACATCTCGGCGGTAATATTTGACAACATTCCTGGCGAGTTGGCTTCTCCGTCTCCGTGGGACCTTTATATACATCAATAACGTAATATAACCTAACCTAACCCAACCTAACATCTCGGCGGTAATATTTGGCCACATTCCTGGCTTGTTGGCCTCTACGTCTCCGTGGGACCTTTATATACATCAATAACGTAATATAACCTAACCTAACCCAACCTATCATCTCGGCGGTAATATTTGACCACATTCATGGCGAGTTGGCCTCTACGTCTCCGTGGGACCTTTATATACATCAATAACGTAATATAACCTAACCTAACCCAACCTAACATCTCGGCGGTAATATTTGACCACATTCCTGGCATGTTGGCCTCTACGTCTCCGTGGGACCTTTATATACACCTATGACGTAACATAACATAAAATAACCCAATCCAACATCTCGGCGGTAATATTTGACATCATTCCTGGCGAGTTGGCCTCTACGTCTACGTCTGACCTTCATATACATCAATAACGTAATATAACCTAACCTAAGCCAACCTAACATCTCCGGGGTAATATTTGACCACATTCCTGGCTTGTTGGACTCTACGTCTCCGTGGGACCTTTATATACATCTATAACGTAATATAACCTAACCTAACACAACCTAACATCTCGGCGGTAATATTTGACAACATTCCTGGCGAGTTGGCCTTTACGTCTCCGTGGGACCTTTATATACATCAGTAACGTAATATAACCTAATCTAACCCAACCTAACATCTCCGGGGTAATATTTGACAACATTCCTGGCTTGTTGGCCTCTACGTCTCCGTGGGACCTTTATATACATCAATAACGCAATATAACCTAACCTAACACAACCTATCATCTCGGCGGTAATCTTTGACAACATTCATGGCGAGTTGGCCTCTACGTCTCCGTGGGACCTTTATATACATCTATTACGTAATATAAATCTAACCTAACCCAACCTATCATTTCGGCGGTAATATTTGACAACATTCCTGGCGAGTTGGCCTCTACGTCTCCGTGGGGCCTTTATATACTTCAATAACGTTATATAACCTAACCTAACCCAATCTAACATCTCGCCGGTAATATTTGACCACATTCCAGTCTTGTTAGTCTCTACGTCTCCGCGGGACCTCTATATACATCAGTAACGTAATATCACCTAACCTAACCCAACCTAACATCTCGGCGGTAATATTTGACAATATTCCTGGCGAGTTGGTCTCTACGTCTCCGTGGCATCTTTATATACATCAATAACGTAATATAACCTAACCTAACCCAACCTAACATCTCGGCGGTAATATTTGACCACATTCCTGGCATGTTGGCCTCTACGTCTCCGTGGGACCTTTATATACATCTATAACGTATCATAACATAAAATAACCCAATCTAACATCTCGGCGGTAATATTTGACATCATTCCTGGCGAGTTGGCCTCTACGTCTCCGTTTGACCTCCATATACATCAATAACGTAATATAACCTAACCTAACCCAACCTATCATCTCGGCGGTAATATTTGACCACATTCCTGGCTTGTTGGCCTCTACGTCTCCGTGGGACCTTTATATACATCAATAACGAAATATAACCTAACCCAACACAACCTATCATCTCGGCGGTAATATTCGACAACATACCTGGCGAATTGGCCTCTAGGTCTCCGTTTGACCTTCATATACATCGATAACGTAATATAACCTAACCTAACCCAACCTATCATCTCGGCGGTAATATTTGACCACATTCATGGCGAGTTGGCCTCTACGTCTCCGTGGGACCATTATATACATCAATAACGTAATATAACCTAACCTAACCCAACCTATCATCTCGGCGGTAATATTTGACCACATTCCTGGCATGTTGGCCTCTACGTCTCCGTGGGACCTTTATATACATCTATAACGTAACATAACATAAAATAACCCAATCTAACATCTCGGCGATGATATTTGACATCATTCCTGGCGAGTTGGCCTCTACGTTTCCGTTTGACCTTCATATATATCAATAACGTAATATAACCTAACCTAACCCAACCTAACATCTCCGGGGTAATATTTGACCACATTCATGGCGAGTTGGCCTCTACGTCTCCGTGGGACCTTTATATACACCTATAACGTAACATAACATAAAATAACCCAATCTAACATCTCGGCGGTAATATTTGACATCATTCCTTCCGAGTTCGCCTCTGCGTCTCCGCTTGACCTTCATATACATCAATAACGTAATATAACCTAACCTAACCCAACCTAACATCTCCGGGGTAATATTTGAGCACATTCCTGGCTTGTTGGACTCTACGTGTCCGTGGGACCTTTATATACATCTGTAACGTAACATAACCTAACCTAACCCAACCTAACATCTCGGCGGTAATATTTGACAACATTCCTGGCGAGTTGGCTTCTCCGTCTCCGTGGGACCTTTATATACATCAATAACGAAATATAACCTAACCCAACACAACCTATCATCTCGGCAGTAATATTCGACAACATACCTGGCGCATTTGGCCTCTACGTCTACGTTTGACCTTCATATACATCAATAACGAAATGTAACCTAACCTAACCCAACCTATCATCTCGGCGGTAATATTTGACAACATTCCTGGCGAGTTGGCCTCTACCTCTCCGCGGGGCCTTTATATACATCAATAACGAAATATAACCTAACCCAACACAACCTATCATCTCGGCAGTAATATTCGACAACATACCTGGCGCATTTGGCCTCTACGTCTACGTTTGACCTTCATATACATCAATAACGAAATGTAACCTAACCTAACCCAACCTATCATCTCGGCGGTAATATTTGACAACATTCCTGGCGAGTTGGCCTCTACCTCTCCGCGGGGCCTTTATATACTTCAATAACGTAATATAACCTAACCTAACCCAATCTAATATCTCGGCGATAATATTTGACCACGTTTCCTGGCTTGTTGGCCTCTACATCTCCGTGGGACCTTTATGTGCATCTATAACGTAATATAACCTAACCTAACCCAACCTAACATCTCGGCGGTAATATTTGACAACATTCATGGCGAGTTGGCCTCTACGTCTCCGTGGGACCTTTATATACATCTATTACGTAATATTAATCTAACCTAACCCAACCTATCATTTCGGCGGTAATATTTGACAACATTCCTGGCGAGTTGGCCTCTACGTCTCCGTGGGGCCTTTATATACTTCAATAACGTTATATAACCTAACCTAACCCAATCTAACATCTCGCCGGTAATATTTGACCACATTCCAGTCTTGTTAGTCTCTACGTCTCCGCGGGACCTCTATATACATCAGTAACGTAATATAACCTAACCTAACCCAACCTAACATCTCGGCGGTAATATTTGACAATATTCCTGGCGAGTTGGTCTCTACGTCTCCGTGGCATCTTTATATACATCAATAACGTAATATAACCTAACCTAACCCAACCTAACATCTCGGCGGTAATATTTGACCACATTCCTGGCATGTTGGCCTCTACGTCTCCGTGGGACATTTATATACACCTATGACGTAACATAACATAAAATAACCCAATCTAACATCTCGGCGGTAATATTTGACATCATTCCTGGCGAGTTGGCCTCTACGTCTACGTCTGACCTTCATATACATCAATGACGTAATATAACCTAACCTAAGCCAACCTAACATCTCCGGGGTAATATTTGACCACATTCCTGGCTTGTTGGACTCTACGTCTCCGTGGGACCTTTATATACATCTATAACGTAATATAACCTAACCTAACACAACCTAACATCTCGGCGGTAAGATTTGACAACATTCCTGGCGAGTTGGCCTTTACGTCTCCGTGGGACCTTT
The DNA here is from genome assembly GCA_963969225.1 of Xylocopa violacea. NCBI lineage: Eukaryota > Metazoa > Arthropoda > Insecta > Hymenoptera > Apidae > Xylocopa > Xylocopa violacea. The sequence goes on from CAXAJV010000001.1 coordinate 58,119,616, forward strand.
ATATACATCAATAACGTAATATAACCTAATCTAACCCAACCTAACATCTCCGGGGTAATATTTGACAACATTCCTGGCTTGTTGGCTTCTACGTCTCCGTGGGACCTTTATATACATCAATAACGAAATATAACCTAACCTAACACAACCTATCATCTCGGCGGTAATCTTTGACAACATTCATGGCGAGTTGGCCTCTACGTCTCCGTGGGACCTTTATATACACCTATAACGTAACATAACATAAAATAACCCAATCTAACATCTCGGCGGTAATATTTGACATCATTCCTTCCGAGTTCGCCTCTGCGTCTCCGCTTGACCTTCATATACATCAATAACGTAATATAACCTAACCTAACCCAACCTAACATCTCCGGGGTAATATTTGAGCACATTCCTGGCTTGTTGGACTCTACGTGTCCGTGGGACCTTTATATACATCTGTAACGTAACATAACCTAACCTAACCCAACCTAACATCTCGGCGGTAATATTTGACAACATTCCTGGCGAGTTGGCTTCTCCGTCTCCGTGGGACCTTTATATACATCAATAACGTAATATAACCTAACCTAACCCAACCTAACATCTCGGCGGTAATATTTGGCCACATTCCTGGCTTGTTGGCCTCTACGTCTCCGTGGGACCTTTATATACATCAATAACGTAATATAACCTAACCTAACCCAACCTATCATCTCGGCGGTAATATTTGACCACATTCATGGCGAGTTGGCCTCTACGTCTCCGTGGGACCTTTATATACATCAATAACGTAATATAACCTAACCTAACCAAACCTAACATCTCGGCGGTAATATTTGACAACATTCCTGGCGAGTTGGCTTCTCCGTCTCCGTGGGACCTTTATATACATCAATAACGAAATATAACCTAACCCAACACAACCTATCATCTCGGCAGTAATATTCGACAACATACCTGGCGCATTTGGCCTCTACGTCTACGTTTGACCTTCATATACATCAATAACGAAATGTAACCTAACCTAACCCAACCTATCATCTCGGCGGTAATATTTGACAACATTCCTGGCGAGTTGGCCTCTACCTCTCCGCGGGGCCTTTATATACATCAATAACGAAATATAACCTAACCCAACACAACCTATCATCTCGGCAGTAATATTCGACAACATACCTGGCGCATTTGGCCTCTACGTCTACGTTTGACCTTCATATACATCAATAACGAAATGTAACCTAACCTAACCCAACCTATCATCTCGGCGGTAATATTTGACAACATTCCTGGCGAGTTGGCCTCTACCTCTCCGCGGGGCCTTTATATACTTCAATAACGTAATATAACCTAACCTAACCCAATCTAATATCTCGGCGATAATATTTGACCACGTTTCCTGGCTTGTTGGCCTCTACATCTCCGTGGGACCTTTATGTGCATCTATAACGTAATATAACCTAACCTAACCCAACCTAACATCTCGGCGGTAATATTTGACAACATTCATGGCGAGTTGGCCTCTACGTCTCCGTGGGACCTTTATATACATCTATTACGTAATATTAATCTAACCTAACCCAACCTATCATTTCGGCGGTAATATTTGACAACATTCCTGGCGAGTTGGCCTCTACGTCTCCGTGGGGCCTTTATATACTTCAATAACGTTATATAACCTAACCTAACCCAATCTAACATCTCGCCGGTAATATTTGACCACATTCCAGTCTTGTTAGTCTCTACGTCTCCGCGGGACCTCTATATACATCAGTAACGTAATATAACCTAACCTAACCCAACCTAACATCTCGGCGGTAATATTTGACAATATTCCTGGCGAGTTGGTCTCTACGTCTCCGTGGCATCTTTATATACATCAATAACGTAATATAACCTAACCTAACCCAACCTAACATCTCGGCGGTAATATTTGACCACATTCCTGGCATGTTGGCCTCTACGTCTCCGTGGGACATTTATATACACCTATGACGTAACATAACATAAAATAACCCAATCTAACATCTCGGCGGTAATATTTGACATCATTCCTGGCGAGTTGGCCTCTACGTCTACGTCTGACCTTCATATACATCAATGACGTAATATAACCTAACCTAAGCCAACCTAACATCTCCGGGGTAATATTTGACCACATTCCTGGCTTGTTGGACTCTACGTCTCCGTGGGACCTTTATATACATCTATAACGTAATATAACCTAACCTAACACAACCTAACATCTCGGCGGTAAGATTTGACAACATTCCTGGCGAGTTGGCCTTTACGTCTCCGTGGGACCTTTATATACATCAATAACGTAATATAACCTAATCTAACCCAACCTAACATCTCCGGGGTAATATTTGACAACATTCCTGGCTTGTTGGCTTCTACGTCTCCGTGGGACCTTTATATACATCAATAACGAAATATAACCTAACCTAACACAACCTATCATCTCGGCGGTAATCTTTGACAACATTCATGGCGAGTTGGCCTCTACGTCTCCGTGGGACCTTTATATACACCTATAACGTAACATAACATAAAATAACCCAATCTAACATCTCGGCGGTAATATTTGACATCATTCCTTCCGAGTTCGCCTCTGCGTCTCCGCTTGACCTTCATATACATCAATAACGTAATATAACCTAACCTAACCCAACCTAACATCTCCGGGGTAATATTTGAGCACATTCCTGGCTTGTTGGACTCTACGTGTCCGTGGGACCTTTATATACATCTGTAACGTAACATAACCTAACCTAACCCAACCTAACATCTCGGCGGTAATATTTGACAACATTCCTGGCGAGTTGGCTTCTCCGTCTCCGTGGGACCTTTATATACATCAATAACGTAATATAACCTAACCTAACCCAACCTAACATCTCGGCGGTAATATTTGGCCACATTCCTGGCTTGTTGGCCTCTACGTCTCCGTGGGACCTTTATATACATCAATAACGTAATATAACCTAACCTAACCCAACCTATCATCTCGGCGGTAATATTTGACCACATTCATGGCGAGTTGGCCTCTACGTCTCCGTGGGACCTTTATATACATCAATAACGTAATATAACCTAACCTAACCAAACCTAACATCTCGGCGGTAATATTTGACCACATTCCTGGCATGTTGGCCTCTACGTCTCCGTGGGACCTTTATATACATCTATAACGTAACATAACATAAAATAACCCAATCTAACATCTCGGCGATGATATTTGACATCATTCCTGGCGAGTTGGCCTCTACGTTTCCGTTTGACCTTCATATACATCAATAACGTAATATAACCTAACCTAACCCAACCTAACAACTCCGGGGTAATATTTGACCACATTCCTGGCTTGTTGGACTCTACGTCACCGTGGGACCTTTATATACATCTATAACGTAACATAACCTAACCTAACCCAACCTAACATCTCGGCGGTAAAATTTGACAACATTCCTGGCGAGTTGGCTTCTCCGTCTCCGTGGGACCTTTATATACATCAATAACGAAATATAACCTAACCCAACACAACCTATCATCTCGGCAGTAATATTCGACAACATACCTGGCGCATTTGGCCTCTACGTCTACGTTTGACCTTCATATACATCAATAACGAAATGTAACCTAACCTAACCCAACCTATCATCTCGGCGGTAATATTTGACAACATTCCTGGCGAGTTGGCCTCTACCTCTCCGCGGGGCCTTTATATACTTCAATAACGTAATATAACCTAACCTAACCCAATCTAATATCTCGGCGATAATATTTGACCACGTTTCCTGGCTTGTTGGCCTCTACATCTCCGTGGGACCTTTATGTGCATCTATAACGTAATATAACCTAACCTAACCCAACCTAACATCTCGGCGGTAATATTTGACAACATTCATGGCGAGTTGGCCTCTACGTCTCCGTGGGACCTTTATATACATCTATTACGTAATATTAATCTAACCTAACCCAACCTATCATTTCGGCGGTAATATTTGACAACATTCCTGGCGAGTTGGCCTCTACGTCTCCGTGGGGCCTTTATATACTTCAATAACGTTATATAACCTAACCTAACCCAATCTAACATCTCGCCGGTAATATTTGACCACATTCCAGTCTTGTTAGTCTCTACGTCTCCGCGGGACCTCTATATACATCAGTAACGTAATATAACCTAACCTAACCCAACCTAACATCTCGGCGGTAATATTTGACAATATTCCTGGCGAGTTGGTCTCTACGTCTCCGTGGCATCTTTATATACATCAATAACGTAATATAACCTAACCTAACCCAACCTAACATCTCGGCGGTAATATTTGACCACATTCCTGGCATGTTGGCCTCTACGTCTCCGTGGGACATTTATATACACCTATGACGTAACATAACATAAAATAACCCAATCTAACATCTCGGCGGTAATATTTGACATCATTCCTGGCGAGTTGGCCTCTACGTTTCCGTTTGACCTTCATATACATCAATAACGTAATATAACCTAACCTAACCCAACCTAACATCTCCGGGGTAATATTTGACCACATTCCTGGCTTGTTGGACTCTACGTCACCGTGGGACCTTTATATACATCTATAACGTAACATAACCTAACCTAACCCAACCTAACATCTCGGCGGTAAAATTTGACAACATTCATGGCGAGTTGGCTTCTCCGTCTCGGTGGGACCTTTATATACATCAATAACGTAATATAACCTAACCTAACCCAACCTAACATCTCGGCGGTAATATTTGACCACATTCCTGGCTTGTTGGCCTCTACGTCTCCGTGGGACCTTTATATACATCAATAACGAAATATAACCTAACCTAACACAACCTATCATCTCGGCGGTAATCTTTGACAACATTCATGGCGAGTTGGCCTCTACGTCTCCGTGGGACCTTTATATACATCTATTACGTAATATAAATCTAACCTAACCCAACCTATCATTTCGGCGGTAATATTTGACAACATTCCTGGCGAGTTGGCCTCTACGTCTCCGTGGGGCCTTTATATACTTCAATAACGTTATATAACCTAACCTAACCCAATCTAACATCTCGCCGGTAATATTTGACCACATTCCAGTCTTGTTAGTCTCTACGTCTCCGCGGGACCTCTATATACATCAGTAACGTAATATAACCTAACCTAACCCAACCTAACATCTCGGCGGTAATATTTGACAATATTCCTGGCGAGTTGGTTTCTACGTCTCCGTGGCATCTTTATATACATCAATAACGTAATATAACATAACCTAACCAAATCTAACATCTCGGCGGTAATATTTGACCACATTCCTGGCATGTTGGCCTCTACGTCTCCGTGGGACCTTTATATACACCTATAACGTAACATAACATAAAATAACCCAATCTAACATCTCGGCGGTAATATTTGACATCATTCCTTCCGAGTTCGCCTCTGCGTCTCCGCTTGACCTTCATATACATCAATAACGTAATATAACCTAACCTAACCCAACCTAACATCTCCGGGGTAATATTTGAGCACATTCCTGGCTTGTTGGACTCTACGTCTCCGTGGGACCTTTATATACATCTGTAACGTAACATAACCTAACCTAACCCAACCTAACATCTCGGCGGTAATATTTGACAACATTCCTGGCGAGTTGGCTTCTCCGTCTCCGTGGGACCTTTATATACATCAATAACGTAATATAACCTAACCTAACCCAACCTAACATCTCGGCGGTAATATTTGGCCACATTCCTGGCTTGTTGGCCTCTACGTCTCCGTGGGACCTTTATATACATCAATAACGTAATATAACCTAACCTAACCCAACCTATCATCTCGGCGGTAATATTTGACCACATTCATGGCGAGTTGGCCTCTACGTCTCCGTGGGACCTTTATATACATCAATAACGTAATATAACCTAACCTAACCCAACCTAACATCTCGGCGGTAATATTTGACCACATTCCTGGCATGTTGGCCTCTACGTCTCCGTGGGACCTTTATATACATCTATAACGTAACATAACATAAAATAACCCAATCTAACATCTCGGCGATGATATTTGACATCATTCCTGGCGAGTTGGCCTCTACGTTTCCGTTTGACCTTCATATACATCAATAACGTAATATAACCTAACCTAACCCAACCTAACAACTCCGGGGTAATATTTGACCACATTCCTGGCTTGTTGGACTCTACGTCACCGTGGGACCTTTATATACATCTATAACGTAACATAACCTAACCTAACCCAACCTAACATCTCGGCGGTAAAATTTGACAACATTCCTGGCGAGTTGGCTTCTCCGTCTCCGTGGGACCTTTATATACATCAATAACGAAATATAACCTAACCCAACACAACCTATCATCTCGGCAGTAATATTCGACAACATACCTGGCGCATTTGGCCTCTACGTCTACGTTTGACCTTCATATACATCAATAACGAAATGTAACCTAACCTAACCCAACCTATCATCTCGGCGGTAATATTTGACAACATTCCTGGCGAGTTGGCCTCTACCTCTCCGCGGGGCCTTTATATACTTCAATAACGTAATATAACCTAACCTAACCCAATCTAATATCTCGGCGATAATATTTGACCACGTTTCCTGGCTTGTTGGCCTCTACATCTCCGTGGGACCTTTATGTGCATCTATAACGTAATATAACCTAACCTAACCCAACCTAACATCTCGGCGGTAATATTTGACAACATTCATGGCGAGTTGGCCTCTACGTCTCCGTGGGACCTTTATATACATCTATTACGTAATATAAATCTAACCTAACCCAACCTATCATTTCGGCGGTAATATTTGACAACATTCCTGGCGAGTTGGCCTCTACGTCTCCGTGGGGCCTTTATATACTTCAATAACGTTATATAACCTAACCTAACCCAATCTAACATCTCGCCGGTAATATTTGACCACATTCCAGTCTTGTTAGTCTCTACGTCTCCGCGGGACCTCTATATACATCAGTAACGTAATATAACCTAACCTAACCCAACCTAATATCTCGGCGGTAATATTTGACAATATTCCTGGCGAGTTGGTCTCTACGTCTCCGTGGCATCTTTATATACATCAATAACGTAATATAACCTAACCTAACCCAACCTAACATCTCGGCGGTAATATTTGACCACATTCCTGGCATGTTGGCCTCTACGTCTCCGTGGGACCTTTATATACACCTATGACGTAACATAACATAAAATAACCCAATCTAACATCTCGGCGGTAATATTTGACATCATTCCTGGCGAGTTGGCCTCTACGTCTACGTCTGACCTTCATATACATCAATGACGTAATATAACCTAACCTAAGCCAACCTAACATCTCCGGGGTAATATTTGACCACATTCCTGGCTTGTTGGACTCTACGTCTCCGTGGGACCTTTATATACATCTATAACGTAATATAACCTAACCTAACACAACCTAACATCTCGGCGGTAATATTTGACAACATTCCTGGCGAGTTGGCCTTTACGTCTCCGTGGGACCTTTATATACATCAATAACGTAATATAACCTAATCTAACCCAACCTAACATCTCCGGGGTAATATTTGACAACATTCCTGGCTTGTTGGCCTCTACGTCTCCGTGGGACCTTTATATACATCAATAACGAAATATAACCTAACCTAACACAACCTATCATCTCGGCGGTAATCTTTGACAACATTCATGGCGAGTTGGCCTCTACGTCTCCGTGGGACCTTTATATACATCTATTACGTAATATAAATCTAACCTAACCCAACCTATCATTTCGGCGGTAATATTTGACAACATTCCTGGCGAGTTGGCCTCTACGTCTCCGTGGGGCCTTTATATACTTCAATAACGTTATATAACCTAACCTAACCCAATCTAACATCTCGCCGGTAACATTTGACCACATTCCAGTCTTGTTAGTCTCTACGTCTCCGCGGGACCTCTATATACATCAGTAACGTAATATAACCTAACCTAACCCAACCTAACATCTCGGCGGTAATATTTGACAATATTCCTGGCGAGTTGGTTTCTACGTCTCCGTGGCATCTTTATATACATCAATAACGTAATATAACATAACCTAACCAAATCTAACATCTCGGCGGTAATATTTAACCACATTCCTGGCTTGTTGGACTCTACGTCTCCGTGCGACGTTTATATACATCTATAACGTAATATAACATAACCTAACCCAATCTAACATCTCGGCGGTAATATTTGACATCATTCCTGGCGAGTTGGCCTCTTCGTCTCCGTTTGACCTTCATATACATCAATAACGTAATATAACCTAACCTAACCCAACCTAACATCTCGGCGGTAATATTTGGCCACATTCCTGGCTTGTTGGCCTCTACGTCTCCGTGGGACCTTTATATACATCAATAACGTAATATAACCTAACCTAACCCAACCCAACATCTCGGCGGTAATATTTGAAAACATTTCTGCCGAGTTCGCCTCTGCGTCTCTGTTTGACCTTCATGTACATCAATAACGTAATATAACCTAACCTAACACAACCTATCATCTCGGCGGTAATATTTGACAACATTCCTGGCTTGTTGGCCTCTACGTCTCCGTGGGACCTTTATATACATCAATAACGAAATATAACCTAACACAACACAACCTATCATCTCGGCGGTAATATTCGACAACATACCTGGCGCATTTGGCCTCTACGTCTACGTTTGACCTTCATATACATCAATAACGAAATGTAACCTAACCTAACCCAACCTATCATCTCGGCGGTAATATTTGACTACATTCCTGGCGAGTTGGCCTCTACCTCTCCGTGGGGCCTTTATATACTTCAATAACGTAATATAACCTAACCTAACCCAATCTAACATCTCGGCGATAATATTTGACCACATTCCTGGCTTGTTGGCCTCTACATCTCCGTGGGACCTTTATGTGCATCTATAACGTAATATAACCCAACCTAACCCAACCTAACATCTCGGCGGTAATATTTGACCACATTCCTGGCGAGTTGGCCTATACGTCTCCGTGTAACCCTCGTATACATCAATAACGTAATATAACCTAACCTAACCCAACCTATCATCTCGGCGGTAATATTTGACCACATTCCTGGCTTGTTGGCCTCTACGTCTCCGTGGGACCTTTATACACATCAATAACGTAATATAACCTAACCTAACCCAACCTAACATCTCGGCGGTAACATTTGAAAACATTCCTGCCGAGTTCGCCTCTGCGTCTCCGTTTGACCTTCATATACATCAATAACGTAATATAACCTAACCTAACCCAACCTATCATCTCGGCGGTAATATTTGACCACATTCCTGGCTTGTTGGCCTCTACGTCTCCGTCGGACCTTTATATACATCAATAACGTAATATAACCTAACCTAACCCAACCTAACATCTCGGCGGTAATATTTGACAACATTCCTGGCTTGTTGGCCTCTACGTCTCCGTGGGACCTTTATATACATCAATAACGAAATATAACCTAACCTAACACAACCTATCATCTCGGCGGTAATATTTGACAATATTCCTGGCGAATTGGCCTCTAGGTCTCCGTTTGACCTTCATATACATCGATAACGTAATATAACCTAACCTAACCCAACCTATCATCTCGGCGGTAATATTTGACCACATTCATGGCGAGTTGGCCTCTACGTCTCCGTGGGACCTTTATATACATCAATAACGTAATATAACCTAACCTAACCCAACCTAACATCTCGGCGGTAATATTTGACCACATTCCTGGCATGTTGGCCCCTACGTCTCCGTGGGACCTTTATATACATCTATAACGTAACATAACATAAAATAACCCAATCTAACATCTCGGCGATAATATTTGACCACATTCCTGGCTTGTTGGCCTCTACGTCTCCGTGGGACCTTTATATACATCAATAACCTAATATAACTTAACCTAACCCTACCTAACATCTCGGCGGTAACATTTGAAAACATTCATGGCGAGTAGGCCTCTACGTCTCCGTTTGAAATTCATATACATCAATAACGATATATAACCTAACCCAACCCAACCTATCATCTCGGCGGTAATATTTGACAACATTCCTGGCTTGTTGGCCTTTACGTCTCCGTGCGACCTTTATATACATCAATAACGTAATATAACCTAATCTAACCCAACCTAACATCTCCGGGGTAATATTTCACCACATTCCTGGCTTGTTGGCCTCTACGTCTCCGTGGGTCCTTTATATACATCAATAACGTAATATAACCTAACCTAACCCAACCTAACATCTCGGCGGTAACATTTGAAAACATTCCTGAAGAGTTCGCCTCTGCGTCTCCGTTTGACCTTCATATACATCAATAACGTAATATAACCTAACCTAACCCAACCTATCATCTCGGCGGTAATATTTGACAACATTCCTGGCTTGTTGGCCTCTACGTCTCCGTGGGTCCTTTATATACATCAATAACGAAATATAACATAACCCAACACAACCTATCATCTCGGCGGTAATATTCGACAACATACCTGGCGCGTTTGACCTCTACGTCTACGTTTGACCTTCATATACATCAATAACGAAATGTAACCTAACATAACCCAACCTATCATCTCGGCGGTAATATTTGACCACATTCATGGCGAGTTGGCCTCTACGTCTCCGTGGGACCTTTATATACATCAATAACGTAATATAACCTAACCTAACCCAACCTAACATCTCGGCGGTAATATTTGACCACATTCCTGGCATGTTGGCCTCTACGTCTCCGTGGGACCTTTATATACATCTATAACGTAACATAACATAAAATAACCCAATCTAACATCTCGGCGATAATATTTGACATCATTCCTGGCGAGTTGGCCTCTACGTTTCCGTTTGACCTTCATATACATCAATAACGTAATATAACCTAACCTAACCCAACCTAACATCTCCGGGGTAATATTTGACCACATTCCTGGCTTGTTGGACTCTACGTCACCGTGGGACCTTTATATACATCTATAACGTAACATAACCTAACCTAACCCAACCTAACATCTCGGCGGTAAAATTTGACAACATTCATGGCGAGTTGGCTTCTCCGTCTCGGTGGGACCTTTATATACATCAATAACGTAATATAACCTAACCTAACCCAACCTAACATCTCGGCGGTAATATTTGACCACATTCCTGGCTTGTTGGCCTCTACGTCTCCGTGGGACCTTTATATACATCAATAACCTAATATAACCTAACCTAACCCTACCTAACATCTCGGCGGTAACATTTGAAAACATTCATGGCGAGTAGGCCTCTACGTCTCCGTTTGAAATTCATATACATCAATAACGATATATAACCTAACCCAACCCAACCTATCATCTCGGCGGTAATATTTGACAACATTCCTGGCTTGTTGGCCTTTACGTCTCCGTGCGACCTTTATATACATCAATAACGTAATATAACCTAATCTAACCCAACCTAACATCTCCGGGGTAATATTTCACCACATTCCTGGCTTGTTGGCCTCTACGTCTCCGTGGGTCCCTTATATACATCAATAACGTAATATAACCTAACCTAACCCAACCTAACATCTCGGCGGTAACATTTGAAAACATTCCTGAAGAGTTCGCCTCTGCGTCTCCGTTTGACCTTCATATACATCAATAACGTAATATAACCTAACCTAACCCAACCTATCATCTCGGCGGTAATATTTGACAACATTCCTGGCTTGTTGGCCTCTACGTCTCCGTGGGTCCTTTATATACATCAATAACGAAATATAACATAACCCAACACAACCTATCATCTCGGCGGTAATATTCGACAACATACCTGGCGCGTTTGACCTCTACGTCTACGTTTGACCTTCATATACATCAATAACGAAATGTAACCTAACCTATCCCAACCTATCATCTCGGCGGTAATATTTGACAACATTCCTGGCGAGTTGGCCTCTACCTCTCCGTGGGGCCTTTATATACTTCAATAACGTAATATAACCTAACCTAACCCAATCTAACATCTCGGCGATAATATTTGACCACATTCCTGGCTTGTTGGCCTCTACATCTCCGTGGGACCTTTATGTGCATCTATAACGTAATATAACCTAACCTAACCCAACCTAACATCTCGGCGGTAAAATTTGACAACAGTCCTGGCTTGCTGGCCTCTACGTCTCCGTGGGACCTTTATATACATCAATAACGAAATATAACCTAACCTAACACAACCTATCATCTCGGCGGTAATATTTGACAATATTCCTGGCGAATTGGCCTCTAGGTCTCCGTTTGACCTTTATATACATCAATAACGTAATATAACCTAACCTAACCCAACCTAACATCTCGGCGGTAATATTTGACCACATTCCTGGCATGTTGGCCTCTACGTCTCCGTGGGACCTTTATATACATCTATAACGTAACATAACATAAAATAACCCAATCTAACATCTCGGCGATAATATTTGACATCATTCCTGGCGACTTGGCCTCTACGTTTCCGTTTGACCTTCATATACATCAATAACGTAATATAACCTAACCTAACCCAACCTAACATCTCCGGGGTAATATTTGACCACATTCCTGGCTTGTTGGACTCTACGTCACCGTGGGACCTTTATATACATCTATAACGTAACATAACCTAACCTAACCCAACCTAACATCTCGGCGGTAAAATTTGACAACATTCATGGCGAGTTGGCTTCTCCGTCTCGGTGGGACCTTTATATACATCAATAACGTAATATAACCTAACCTAACCCAACCTAACATCTCGGCGGTAATATTTGACCACATTCCTGGCTTGTTGGCCTCTACGTCTCCGTGGGACCTTTATATACATCAATAACCTAATATAACCTAACCTAACCCTACCTAACATCTCGGCGGTAATATTTGACCACATTCCTGGCATGTTGGCCCCTACGTCTCCGTGGGACCTTTATATTCATCTATAACGTAACATAACATAAAATAACCCAATCTAACATCTCGGCGATAATATTTGACCACATTCCTGGCTTGTTGGCCTCTACGTCTCCGTGGGACCTTTATATTCATCTATAACGTAACATAACATAAAATAACCCAATCTAACATCTCGGCGATAATATTTGACCACATTCCTGGCTTGTTGGCCTCTACGTCTCCGTGGGACCTTTATATACATCAATAACGATATATAACCTAACCCAACCCAACCTATCATCTCGGCGGTAATATTTGACAACATTCCTGGCTTGTTGGCCTTTACGTCTCCGTGCGACCTTTATATACATCAATAACGTAATATAACCTAATCTAACCCAACCTAACATCTCCGGGGTAATATTTCACCACATTCCTGGCGCGTTTGACCTCTACGTCTACGTTTGACCTTCATATACATCAATAACGAAATGTAACCTAACCTAACCCAACCTATCATCTCGGCGGTAATATTTGACAACATTCCTGGCGAGTTGGCCTCTACCTCTCCGTGGGGCCTTTATATACTTCAATAACGTAATATAACCTAACCTAACCCAATCTAACATCTCGGCGATAATATTTGACCACATTCCTGGCTTGTTGGCCTCTACATCTCCGTGGGACCTTTATGTGCATCTATAACGTAATATAACCTAACCTAACACAACCTATCATCTCGGCGGTAATATTTGGCAATATTCCTGGCGAGTTGGCCTCTACGTTTCCGTTTGACCTTCATATACATCAATAACGTAATATAACCTAACCTAACCCAACCTAACATCTCCGGGGTAATATTTGACCACATTCCTGGCTTGTTGGACTCTACGTCACCGTGGGACCTTTATATACATCTATAACGTAACATAACATAACCCAACACAACCTATCATCTCGGCGGTAATATTCGACAACATACCTGGCGCGTTTGACCTCTACGTCTACGTTTGACCTTCATATACATCAATAACGAAATGTAACCTAACCTAACCCAACCTATCATCTCGGCGGTAATATTTGACAACATTCCTGGCGAGTTGGCCTCTACCTCTCCGTGGGGCCTTTATATACTTCAATAACGTAATATAACCTAACCTAACCCAATCTAACATCTCGGCGATAATATTTGACCACATTCCTGGCTTGTTGGCCTCTACATCTCCGTGGGACCTTTATGTGCATCTATAACGTAATATAACCTAACCTAACCCAACCTAACATCTCGGCGGTAATATTTGACATCATTCCTGGCTTGTTGGCCTCTACGTCTCCGTGGGACCTTTATATACATCAATAACGAAATATAACCTAACCTAACACAACCTATCATCTCGGCGGTAATATTTGACAATATTCCTGGCGAATTGGCCTCTAGGTCTCCGTTTGACCTTCATATACATCGATAACGTAATATAACCTAACATAACCCAACCTATCATCTCGGCGGTAATCTTTGACAGCATTCATAGCGAGTTGGCCTCTACGTCTCCGTGGGACCTTTATATACATCTATTAATTAATATAAATCTATCCTAACCCAACCTATCATTTCGGCGGTAATATTTGACAACATTCCTGGCGAGTTGGCCTCTACGTCTCCGTGGGACCTTTATATACATCAATAACGAAATATAACATAACCCAACACAACCTATCATCTCGGCGGTAATATTCGACAACATACCTGGCGCGTTTGACCTCTACGTCTACGTTTGACCTTCATATACATCAATAACGAAATGTAACCTAACCTAACCCAACCTATCATCTCGGCGGTAATATTTGACAACATTCCTGGCGAGTTGGCCTCTACCTCTCCGTGGGGCCTTTATATACTTCAATAACGTAATATAACCTAACCTAACCCAATCTAACATCTCGGCGATAATATTTGACCACATTCCTGGCTTGTTGGCCTCTACATCTCCGTGGGACCTTTATGTGCATCTATAACGTAATATAACCTAACCTAACCCAACCTAACATCTCGGCGGTAATATTTGACAACATTCCTGGCTTGTTGGCCTCTACGTCTCCGTGGGACCTTTATATACATCAATAACGAAATATAACCTAACCTAACACAACCTATCATCTCGGCGGTAATATTTGACAATATTCCTGGCGAATTGGCCTCTAGGTCTCCGTTTGACCTTCATATACATCGATAACGTAATATAACCTAACCTAACCCAACCTATCATCTCGGCGGTAATATTTGACCACATTCATGGCGAGTTGGCCTCTACGTCTCCGTGGGACCTTTATATACATCAATAACGTAATATAACCTAACCTAACCCAACCTAACATCTCGGCGGTAATATTTGACCACATTCCTGGCATGTTGGCCTCTACGTCTCCGTGGGACCTTTATATACATCTATAACGTAACATAACATAAAATAACCCAATCTAACATCTCGGCGATAATATTTGACATCATTCCTGGCGAGTTGGCCTCTACGTTTCCGTTTGACCTTCATATACATCAATAACGTAATATAACCTAACCTAACCCAACCTAACATCTCCGGGGTAATATTTGACCACATTCCTGGCTTGTTGGACTCTACGTCACCGTGGGACCTTTATATACATCTATAACGTAACATAACCTAACCTAACCCAACCTAACATCTCGGCGGTAAAATTTGACAACATTCATGGCGAGTTGGCTTCTCCGTCTCGGTGGGACCTTTATATACATCAATAACGTAATATAACCTAACCTAACCCAACCTAACATCTCGGCGGTAATATTTGACCACATTCCTGGCATGTTGGCCTCTACGTCTCCGTGGGACCTTTATATACATCTATAACGTAACATAACATAAAATAACCCAATCTAACATCTCGGCGGTAATATTTGACATCATTCCTGGCGAGTTGGCCTCTACGTCTCCGTTTGACCTTCATATACATCAATAACGTAATATAACCTAACCTAACCCAACCTATCATCTCGGCGGTAATATTTGACAACATTCCTGGCGAGTTGGCCTCTACGTCTCCGTGGGGCCTTTATATACTTCAATAACGTTATATAACCTAACCTAACCCAATCTAACAGCTCGCCGGTAATATTTGACCACATTCCAGTCTTGTTGGCCTCTACGTCTCCGTGGGACCTTTATGTGCATCTATAACGTAATATAACCTAACCTAATCCAACCTAACATCTCGGCGGTAATATTTGACAACATTCCTGGCGAGTTGGCCTCTACGTCTCCGTGGGGCCTTTATATACTTCAATAACGTTATATAACCTAACCTAACCCAATCTAACAGCTCGCCGGTAATATTTGACCACATTCCAGTCTTGTTAGTCTCTACGTCTCCGCGGGACCTCTATATACATCAGTGACGTAATATAACCTAACCTAACCCAACCTAACATCTCGGCGGTAATATTTCACAATATTCCTGGCGAGTTGGTTTCTACGTCTCCGTGGCATCTTTATATACATCAATAACGTAATATAACATAACCTAACCAAATCTAACATCTCGGCGGTAATATTTAACCACATTCCTGGCTTGTTGGACTCTACGTCTCCGTGCGACGTTTATATACATCTATAAAGTAATATAACATAACCTAACCCAATCTAACATCTCGGCGGTAATATTTGACATCATTCCTGGCGAGTTGGCCTCTACGTCTCCGTTTGACCTTCATATACATCAATAACGTAATATAACCTAACCTAACCCAACCTAACATCTCCGGGGTAATATTTGACCACATTCCTGGCTTGTTGGACTCTACGTCTCCGTGGGACCTTTATATACATCTATAACGTAGCATAACCTAACCTAACCCAACCTAACATCTCGGCGGTAATATTTGACAACATTCCTGGCGAGTTGGCTTCTCCGTCTCCGTGGGACCTTTATATACAACAATAACGTAATATAACCTAACCTAACCCAACCTAACATCTCGGCGGTAATATTTGGCCACATTCCTGGCTTGTTGGCCTCTACGTCTCCGTGGGGCCTTTATATACTCCAATAACGTAATATAAACTAACCTAACCCAACCTAACATTTCCGGGGTAATATTTGACAACATACCTGGCGAGTTGGCCTCTACGTCTCCGTGGGACCTTTATATACATCAATAACGAAATATAACCTAACCTAACACAACCTATCATCTCGGCGGTAATCTTTGACAACATTCATGGCGAGTTGGCCTCTACGTCTCCGTGGGACCTTTATATACATCAATAACGTAATATAACCTAACCTAACCCAACCTATCATTTCGGCGGTAATATTTGACAACATTCCTGGCGAGTTGGCCTCTACGTCTCCGTGGGGCCTTTATATACTTCAATAACGTAATATAACCTAACCTAACCCAATCTAACATCTCGGCGATAATATTTGACCACGTTTCCTGGCTTGTTGGCCTCTACATCTCCGTGGGACCTTTATGTGCTTCTATAACGTAATATAACCTAACCTAACCCAATCTAACATCTCGGCGGTAATATTTGACCACATTCCTGGCGAGTTGGCCTATACGTCTCCGTGTAACCCTCGTATACATCAATAACGTAATATAACCTAACCTAACCCAACCTATCATCTCGGCGGTAATATTTGACCACATTCCTGGCTTGTTGGCCTCTACGTCTCCGTGGGACCTTTATATACATCCATAACGTAATATAACCTAACCTAACCCAACCTAACATCTCGGCGGTAACATTTGAAAACATTCCTGCCGAGTTCGCCTCTGCGTCTCCGTTTGACCTTCATATACATCAATAACGTAATATAACCTAACCTAAGCCAACCTAACATCTCCGGGGTAATATTTGACCACATTCCTGGCTTGTTGGACTCTACGTCTCCGTGGGACCTTTATATACATCTATAACGTAATATAACCTAACCTAACACAACCTAACATCTCGGCGGTAATATTTGACAACATTCCTGGCGAGTTGGCCTTTACGTCTCCGTGGGACCTTTATATACATCAATAACGTAATAAGACCTAATCTAACCCAACCTAACATCTCCGGGGTAATATTTGACAACATTCCTGGCTTGTTGGCCTCTACGTCTCCGTGGGACCTTTATATACATCAATAACGAAATATAACCTAACCTAACACAACCTATCATCTCGGCGGTAATCCTTGACAACATTCATGGCGAGTTGGCCTCTACGTCTCCGTGGGACCTTTATATACATCTATTACGTAATATAAATCTAACCTAACCCAACCTATCATTTCGGCGGTAATATTTGACAACCTTCCTGGCGAGTTGGCCTCTACGTCTCCGTGGGGCCTTTATATACTTCAATAACGTTATATAACCTAACCTAACCCAATCTAACATCTCGCCGGTAATATTTAACCACATTCCAGTCTTGTTAGTCTCTACGTCTCCGCGGGACCTCTATATACATCAGTAACGTAATATAACCTAACCTAACCCAACCTAACATCTCGGCGGTAATATTTGACAATATTCCTGGCGAGTTGGTTTCTACGTCTCCGTGGCATCTTTATATACATCCATAACGTAATATAACCTAACCTAACCCAACCTAACATCTCGGCGGTAATATTTGACATCATTCCTGGCGAGTTGGCCTCTTCGTCTCCGTTTGACCTTCATATACATCAATAACGTAATATAACCTAACCTAACCCAACCTAACATCTCGGCGGTAATATTTGGCCACATTCCTGGCTTGTTGGCCTCTACGTCTCCGTGGGACCTGTATATACATCAATAACGTAATATAACCTAACCTAACCCAACCTAACATCTCGGCGGTAATATTTGAAAACATTTCTGCCGAGTTCGCCTCTGCGTCTCTGTTTGACCTTCATGTACGTCAATAACGTAATATAACCTAACCTAACCCAACCTATCATCTCGGCGGTAATATTTGACAACATTCCTGGCTTGTTGGCCTCTACGTCTCCGTGGGACCTTTATATACATCAATAACGAAATATAACCTAACACAACACAACCTATCATCTCGGCGGTAATATTCGACAACATACCTGGCGCATTTGGCCTCTACGTCTACGTTTGACCTTCATATACATCAATAACGAAATGTAACCTAACCTAACCCAACCTATCATCTCGGCGGTAATATTTGACTACATTCCTGGCGAGTTGGCCTCTACCTCTCCGTGGGGCCTTTATATACTTCAATAACGTAATATAACCTAACCTAACCCAATCTAACATCTCGGCGATAATATTTGACCACATTCCTGGCTTGTTGGCCTCTACATCTCCGTGGGACCTTTATGTGCATCTATAACGTAATATAACCTAACCTAACCCAACCTAACATCTCGGCGGTAATATTTGACCACATTCCTGGCGAGTTGGCCTATACGTCTCCGTGTAACCCTCGTATACATCAATAACGTAATATAACCTAACCTAACCCAACCTATCATCTCGGCGGTAATATTTGACCACATTCCTGGCTTGTTGGCCTCTACGTCTCCGTCGGACCTTTATATACATCAATAACGTAATATAACCTAACCTAACCCAACCTAACATCTCGGCGGTAATATTTGACCACATTCCTGGCTTGTTGGCCTCTACGTCTCCGTGGGACCTTTATATACATCAACAACGAAATATAACCTAACCTAACACAACCTATCATCTCGGCGGTAATATTTGACAATATTCCTGGCGAATTGGCCTCTAGGTCTCCGTTTGACCTTCATATACATCGATAACGTAATATAACCTAACCTAACCCAACCTATCATCTCGGCGGTAATATTTGACCACATTCATGGCGAGTTGGCCTCTACGTCTCCGTGGGACCTTTATATACATCTATTACGTAATATAAATCTATCCTAACCCAACCTATCATTTCGGCGGTAATATTTGACAACATTCCTGGCGAGTTGGCCTCTACGTCTCCGTGGGACCGTTATATACATCTATAACGTAACATAACATAAAATAACCCAATCTAACATCTCGGCGATAATATTTGACATCATTCCTGGCGAGTTGGCCTCTACGTTTCCGTTTGACCTTCATATACATCAATAACGTAATATAACCTAACCTAACCCAACCTAACATCTCCGGGGTAATATTTGACCACATTCCTGGCTTGTTGGACTCTACGTCACCGTGGGACCTTTATATACATCTATAACGTAACATAACCTAACCTAACCCAACCTAACATCTCGGCGGTAAAATTTGACAACATTCCTGGCGAGTTGGCTTCTCCGTCTCGGTGGGACCTTTATATACATCAATAACGTAATATAACCTAACCTAACCCAACCTAACATCTCGGCGGTAATATTTGACCACATTCCTGGCTTGTTGGCCTCTACGTCTCCGTGGGACCTTTATATACATCAATAACCTAATATAACCTAACCTAACCCTACCTAACATCTCGGCGGTAACATTTGAAAACATTCATGGCGAGTAGGCCTCTACGTCTCCGTTTGAAATTCATATACATCAATAACGAAATATAACCTAACCGAACCCAACCTATCATCTCGGCGGTAATATTTGACAACATTCCTGGCTTGTTGGCCTTTACGTCTCCGTGGGACCTTTATATACATCAATAACGTAATATAACCTAATCTAACCCAGCCTAACATCTCCGGGGTAATATTTCACCACATTCCTGGCTTGTTGGCCTCTACGTATCCGTGGGTCCTTTATATACATCAATAACGTAATATAACCTAACCTAACCCAACCTAACATCTCGGCGGTAATATTTGAAAACATTCCTGCCGAGTTCGCCTCTGCGTCTCCGCTTGACCTTCATATACATCAATAACCTAATATAACCTAACCTAAACCTACCTAACATCTCGGCGGTAACATTTGAAAACATTCATGGCGAGTAGGCCTCTACGTCTCCGTTTGAAATTCATATACATCAATAACGAAATATAACCTAACCGAACCCAACCTATCATCTCGGCGGTAATATTTGACAACATTCCTGGCTTGTTGGCCTTTACGTCTCCGTGGGACCTTTATATACATCAATAACGTAATATAACCTAATCTAACCCAGCCTAACATCTCCGGGGTAATATTTCACCACATTCCTGGCTTGTTGGCCTCTACGTATCCGTGGGTCCTTTATATACATCAATAACGTAATATAACCTAACCTAACCCAACCTAACATCTCGGCGGTAATATTTGAAAACATTCCTGCCGAGTTCGCCTCTACGTCTCCGTGGGACCTTTATATACATCTATTACGTAATATAAATCTAACCTAACCCAACCTATCATTTCGGCGGTAATATTTGACAACCTTCCTGGCGAGTTGGCCTATACGTCTCCGTGGGGCCTTTATATACTTCAATAACGTTATATAACCTAACCTAACCCAATCTAACATCTCGCCGGTAATATTTAACCACATTCCAGTCTTGTTAGTCTCTACGTCTCCGCGGGACCTCTATATACATCAGTAACGTAATATAACCTAACCTAACCCAACCTAACATCTCGGCGGTAATATTTGACAATATTCCTGGCGAGTTGGTTTCTACGTCTCCGTGGCATCTTTATATACATCAATAACGTAATATAACATAACCTAACCAAATCTAACATCTCGGCGGTAATATTTAACCACATTCCTGGCTTGTTGGACTCTACGTCTCCGTGCGACGTTTATATACATCTATAACGTAATACAACATAACCTAACCCAATCTAACATCTCGGCGGTAATATTTGACATCATTCCTGGCGAGTTGGCCTCTTCGTCTCCGTTTGACCTTCATATACATCAATAACGTAATATAACCTAACCTAACCCAACCTAACATCTCGGCGGTAATATTTGGCCACATTCCTGGCTTGTTGGCCTCTACGTCTCCGTGGGACCTGTATATACATCAATAACGTAATATAACCTAACCTAACCCAACCTAACATCTCGGCGGTAATATTTGAAAACATTTCTGCCGATTTCGCCTCTGCGTCTCTGTTTGACCTTCATGTACGTCAATAACGTAATATAACCTAACCTAACCCAACCTATCATCTCGGCGGTAATATTTGACAACATTCCTGGCTTGTTGGCCTCTACGTCTCCGTGGGACCTTTATATACATCAATAACGAAATATAACCTAACACAACACAACCTATCATCTCGGCGGTAATATTCGACAACATACCTGGCGCATTTGGCCTCTACGTCTACGTTTGACCTTCATATACATCAATAACGAAATGTAACCTAACCTAACCCAACCTATCATCTCGGCGGTAATATTTGACTACATTCCTGGCGAGTTGGCCTCTACCTCTCCGTGGGGCCTTTATATACTTCAATAACGTAATATAACCTAACCTAACCCAATCTAACATCTCGGCGATAATATTTGACCACATTCCTGGCTTGTTGGCCTCTACATCTCCGTGGGACCTTTATGTGCATCTATAACGTAATATAACCTAACCTAACCCAACCTAACATCTCGGCGGTAATATTTGACCACATTCCTGGCGAGTTGGCCTATACGTCTCCGTGTAAACCTCGTATACATCAATAACGTAATATAACCTAACCTAACCCAACCTATCATCTCGGCGGTAATATTTGACCACATTCCTGGCTTGTTGGCCTCTACGTCTCCGTCGGACCTTTATATACATCAATAACGTAATATAACCTAACCTAACCCAACCTAACATCTCGGCGGTAATATTTGACAACATTCCTGGCTTGTTGGCCTCTACGTCTCCGTGGGACCTTTATATACATCAACAACGAAATATAACCTAACCTAACACAACCTATCATCTCGGCGGTAATATTTGACAATATTCCTGGCGAATTGGCCTCTAGGTCTCCGTTTGACCTTCATATACATCGATAACGTAATATAACCTAACCTAACCCAACCTATCATCTCGGCGGTAATATTTGACCACATTCATGGCGAGTTGGCCTCTACGTCTCCGTGGGACCTTTATATACATCTATTACGTAATATAAATCTATCCTAACCCAACCTATCATTTCGGCGGTAATATTTGACAACATTCCTGGCGAGTTGGCCTCTACGTCTCCGTGGGACCTTTATATACATCTATAACGTAACATAACATAAAATAACCCAATCTAACATCTCGGCGATAATATTTGACATCATTCCTGGCGAGTTGGCCTCTACGTTTCCGTTTGACCTTCATATACATCAATAACGTAATATAACCTAACCTAACCCAACCTAACATCTCCGGGGTAATATTTGACCACATTCCTGGCTTGTTGGACTCTACGTCACCGTGGGACCTTTATATACATCTATAACGTAACATAACCTAACCTAACCCAACCTAACATCTCGGCGGTAAAATTTGACAACATTCCTGGCGAGTTGGCTTCTCCGTCTCGGTGGGACCTTTATATACATCAATAACGTAATATAACCTAACCTAACCCAACCTAACATCTTGGCGGTAATATTTGACAACATTCCTGGCTTGTTGGCCTCTACGTCTCCGTGGGACCTTTATATACATCAATAACGAAATATAACCTAACACAACTCAACCTATCATCTCGGCGGTAATATTCGACAACATACCTGGCGCATTTGGCCTCTACGTCTACGTTTGACCTTCATATACATCAATAACGAAATGTAACCTAACCTAACCCAACCTATCATCTCGGCGGTAATATTTGACTACATTCCTGGCGAGTTGGCCTCTACCTCTCCGTGGGGCCTTTATATACTTCAATAACGTAATATAACCTAACCTAACCCAATCTAACATCTCGGCGATAATATTTGACCACATTCCTGGCTTGTTGGCCTCTACATCTCCGTGGGACCTTTATGTGCATCTATAACGTAATATAACCTAACCTAACCCAACCTAACATCTCGGCGGTAATATTTGACCACATTCCTGGCGAGTTGGCCTATACGTCTCCGTGTAACCCTCGTATACATCAATAACGTAATATAACCTAACCTAACCCAACCTATCATCTCGGCGGTAATATTTGACCACATTCCTGGCTTGTTGGCCTCTACGTCTCCGTCGGACCTTTATATACATCAATAACGTAATATAACCTAACCTAACCCAACCTAACATCTCGGCGATAATATTTGACAACATTCCTGGCTTGTTGGCCTCTACGTCTCCGTGGGACCTTTATATACATCAACAACGAAATATAACCTAACCTAACACAACCTATCATCTCGGCGGTAATATTTGACAATATTCCTGGCGAATTGGCCTCTAGGTCTCCGTTTGACCTTCATATACATCGATAACGTAATATAACCTAACCTAACCCAACCTATCATCTCGGCGGTAATATTTGACCACATTCATGGCGAGTTGGCCTCTACGTCTCCGTGGGACCTTTATATACATCTATTACGTAATATAAATCTATCCTAACCCAACCTATCATTTCGGCGGTAATATTTGACAACATTCCTGGCGAGTTGGCCTCTACGTCTCCGTGGGACCTTTATATACATCTATAACGTAACATAACATAAAATAACCCAATCTAACATCTCGGCGATAATATTTGACATCATTCCTGGCGAGTTGGCCTCTACGTTTCCGTTTGACCTTCATATACATCAATAACGTAATATAACCTAACCTAACCCAACCTAACATCTCCGGGGTAATATTTGACCACATTCCTGGCTTGTTGGACTCTACGTCACCGTGGGACCTTTATATACATCTATAACGTAACATAACCTAACCTAACCCAACCTAACATCTCGGCGGTAAAATTTGACAACATTCCTGGCGAGTTGGCTTCTCCGTCTCGGTGGGACCTTTATATACATCAATAACGTAATATAACCTAACCTAACCCAACCTAACATCTCGGCGGTAATATTTGACAACATTCCTGGCTTGTTGGCCTCTACGTCTCCGTGGGACCTTTATATACATCAATAACGAAATATAACCTAACACAACACAACCTATCATCTCGGCGGTAATATTCGACAACATACCTGGCGCATTTGGCCTCTACGTCTACGTTTGACCTTCATATACATCAATAACGAAATGTAACCTAACCTAACCCAACCTATCATCTCGGCGGTAATATTTGACTACATTCCTGGCGAGTTGGCCTCTACCTCTCCGTGGGGCCTTTATATACTTCAATAACGTAATATAACCTAACCTAACCCAATCTAACATCTCGGCGATAATATTTGACCACATTCCTGGCTTGTTGGCCTCTACATCTCCGTGGGACCTTTATGTGCATCTATAACGTAATATAACCTAACCTAACCCAACCTAACATCTCGGCGGTAATATTTGACCACATTCCTGGCGAGTTGGCCTATACGTCTCCGTGTAACCCTCGTATACATCAATAACGTAATATAACCTAACCTAACCCAACCTATCATCTCGGCGGTAATATTTGACCACATTCCTGGCTTGTTGGCCTCTACGTCTCCGTCGGACCTTTATATACATCAATAACGTAATATAACCTAACCTAACCCAACCTAACATCTCGGCGGTAATATTTGACAACATTCCTGGCTTGTTGGCCTCTACGTCTCCGTGGGACCTTTATATACATCAACAACGAAATATAACCTAACCTAACACAACCTATCATCTCGGCGGTAATATTTGACAATATTCCTGGCGAATTGGCCTCTAGGTCTCCGTTTGACCTTCATATACATCGATAACGTAATATAACCTAACCTAACCCAACCTATCATCTCGGCGGTAATATTTGACCACATTCATGGCGAGTTGGCCTCTACGTCTCCGTGGGACCTTTATATACATCTATTACGTAATATAAATCTATCCTAACCCAACCTATCATTTCGGCGGTAATATTTGACAACATTCCTGGCGAGTTGGCCTCTACGTCTCCGTGGGACCTTTATATACATCTATAACGTAACATAACATAAAATAACCCAATCTAACATCTCGGCGATAATATTTGACATCATTCCTGGCGAGTTGGCCTCTACGTTTCCGTTTGACCTTCATATACATCAATAACGTAATATAACCTAACCTAACCCAACCTAACATCTCCGGGGTAATATTTGACCACATTCCTGGCTTGTTGGACTCTACGTCACCGTGGGACCTTTATATACATCTATAACGTAACATAACCTAACCT